>JAJGOT010001062.1:0-87348 GCA_022457155.1 Cladopsammia gracilis | reverse complement strand
AGGCTGGTGGGCTCAATTGTTTTGAAGAAGGACGCTGACCAGTTCCCGATAGCTGGATGAAGTGTTAAGTAAGACTGCTGCCCAGTAATGATCGCAGGCTTTAGTGGAAACAGTAGTAAGGGGGGTTAAACCAGGACACATTGCCTCGTTCTCCTGTTGGACTACGTGGGAAGCTGGGTGCGAGTCTCGATGGAATGTAGTAGGAGAGCGGAGATTGAGCTCGAGTCTCGTGACTGCATGAACTCGTCTTCTTATTGGCTGAGAAATGAAACTTGACCATGACGTCATTGGGACAGCCAATCATGACCTGCTTCGCGTCGATTAGCCAATCGCTACTCGCCACGTCAAAATGACGACACACATTTTAGGTGTTATAAGTAGCTGTTGGACGAGCAAGACTTCACTTTTTTCAAGATGGAGGAAGGTGAGGATGCCTTACGTCGGTGTCATAGTCATGGATATTGTACGTCGTATGAACAATTCTGTGGACCTTCATTAGATATGCTGGGGAATGCAAAGACCAAGAAGCATGTCATGAGGCATGTAATGAAGCATATTATTGAAAGGCACATGCCCCCAAGGCAGTGGACAAAGAAAAGCTATTTCGTTAGCAACGATAAACATTACGTTTGCGCATTGGTCAAAGAGACAATGGACAGACCAGACAAAAGCTTCCCGCACAGAAATAAAAGGAACAGAGGAGTCAAGCAGAAAAGGTTTATGAAACAAGTAGGAGTTCACGGATTTTCCCAAGCCGCTTGTTACACTGTGACTGTTATTTTCGATGTGACCAACGACTTCATAATTTCGGCGTATCCAACCATCTAATGGTTAACGTCTGTCTGCCTTCTATAAAAGAGGTCTGCAAAAAAGAATCTGTACTTTGTCAATCGGCAGTGCCAAACAAACCGATGCAACAGCAAACACCAGACAAGCCCTTATTCGTCAACTCCACTGCTTCATAGTGTGTCCTGCCAAAGACAAGCAAGGGTGTTACTCTTATGTATAGGCATTGGAGGTTACAATACGGCATCAATGACGATGATGAAGATATTTAAAATAGGCGTAGAAAGTGTAAGGTGTAAACATTAATTCACAACTTTTGTAACCAATGCTTTCAAAAGAAGACAATAAATTTGGTGTACCTTATTTGACTTTCTTTCCATACTTTGCCGTTGTGTCGGTCAAAGTCCATATGTTTTTAACAAGTCAGAATCCTACTTCCACATTCCAACAGGGAAACGAGGTTGAATGTCGTGCTTTAGCCCCTTATTGGTGGAGTTGCTTTGATGCAGACTTACAACACAATCCCCACCCGTCCACTGCATTCAAACGAGACTCGAACCCAGACTTCCACCCAGTCCAACATGGAAACGAGGTATTGTGCCCTGATCTAACCCCCCTTACTACTTCCTCCCGCGGTCCAGCAACTAACAAATCACAAAAAGACAACTGATTAGCTAGAATTGCGGGCTCAATTTGGGGATGATCGCTGACCGGTCAGGATCGCGGGCTCAAGTGTGTTTGGAAACATCCCTGACCAGTCAGGATGGCGGGCTCAAGTGTATCTTGGAAGGTCGCTGCCCAGTGAGGCTGGCAGGCTCAAGTGTATTTGGGAAGATGGCTGACCAGTCAGGATCGCCGGCTCAATTGTTTTTGGGAAGGTCGCTGCCCAGTGAGGCTGGCGGGCTCAAGTGTATTTGGAAAGATCGCTGACCAGTCAGGATCGCGGGCTCAATTGTTTTTGGGAAGGTCGCTGACCAGTGAGGCTGGGGGGTTGAAGTGTATTTGGGAAGGTCGCTGACCAGTCAGGATCGCGGGCTCAAGTGGTTTTGGGAAGGTCGCTGACCAGTGAGGCTGGTGGGCTCAATTGTTTGAAGAAGGACGCTGACCAGTCCCGATAGCTGGATGAAGTGTTAAGTAAGACTGCTGCCCAGTAATGATCGCAGGCTTTAGTGGAAACAGTAGTAAGGGGGGTTAAACCAGGACACATTGCCTCGTTCTCCTGTTGGACTACGTGGGAAGCTGGGTGCGAGTCTCGATGGAATGTAGTAGGAGAGCGGAGATTGAGCTCGAGTCTCGTGACTGCATGAACTCGTCTTCTTATTGGCTGAGAAATGAAACTTGACCATGACGTCATTGGGACAGCCAATCATGACCTGCTTCGCGTCGATTAGCCAATCGCTACTCGCCACGTCAAAATGACGACACACATTTTAGGTGTTATAAGTAGCTGTTGGACGAGCAAGACTTCACTTTTTTCAAGATGGAGGAAGGTGAGGATGCCTTACGTCGGTGTCATAGTCATGGATATTGTACGTCGTATGAACAATTCTGTGGACCTTCATTAGATATGCTGGGGAATGCAAAGACCAAGAAGCATGTCATGAGGCATGTAATGAAGCATATTATTGAAAGGCACATGCCCCAAGGCAGTGGACAAAGAAAAGCTATTTCGTTAGCAACGATAAACATTACGTTTGCGCATTGGTCAAAGAGACAATGGACAGACCAGACAAAAGCTTCCCGCACAGAAATAAAAGGAACAGAGGAGTCAAGCAGAAAAGGTTTATGAAACAAGTAGGAGTTCACGGATTTTCCCAAGCCGCTTGTTACACTGTGACTGTTATTTTCGATGTGACCAACGACTTCATAATTTCGGCGTATCCAACCATCTAATGGTTAACGTCTGTCTGCCTTCTATAAAAGAGGTCTGCAAAAAAGAATCTGTACTTTGTCAATCGGCAGTGCCAAACAAACCGATGCAACAGCAAACACCAGACAAGCCCTTATTCGTCAACTCCACTGCTTCATAGTGTGTCCTGCCAAAGACAAGCAAGGGTGTTACTCTTATGTATAGGCATTGGAGGTTACAATACGGCATCAATGACGATGATGAAGATATTTAAAATAGGCGTAGAAAGTGTAAGGTGTAAACATTAATTCACAACTTTTGTAACCAATGCTTTCAAAAGAAGACAATAAATTTGGTGTACCTTATTTGACTTTCTTTCCATACTTTGCCGTTGTGTCGGTCAAAGTCCATATGTTTTTAACAAGTCAGAATCCTACTTCCACATTCCAACAGGGAAACGAGGTTGAATGTCGTGCTTTAGCCCCTTATTGGTGGAGTTGCTTTGATGCAGACTTACAACACAATCCCCACCCGTCCACTGCATTCAAACGAGACTCGAACCCAGACTTCCACCCAGTCCAACATGGAAACGAGGTATTGTGCCCTGATCTAACCCCCCTTACTACTGCTACTGCGACCAAGGCGAGTCTTTTTTCCCAGAATACCACCAACAGGAAAAGTACAGATTTCCGGTCGCTCACAAACGGCGTTAAGAAGAAGGCGAAAGGGGTCCTCCCGCGGTCCAGCAACTAACAAATCACAAAAAGACAACTGATTAGCTAGAATTGCGGGCTCAATTTGGGGATGATCGCTGACCGGTCAGGATCGCGGGCTCAAGTGTGTTTGGAAACATCCCTGACCAGTCAGGATGGCGGGCTCAAGTGTATCTTGGAAGGTCGCTGCCCAGTGAGGCTGGCAGGCTCAAGTGTATTTGGGAAGATGGCTGACCAGTCAGGATCGCCGGCTCAATTGTTTTTGGGAAGGTCGCTGCCCAGTGAGGCTGGCGGGCTCAAGTGTATTTGGAAAGATCGCTGACCAGTCAGGATCGCGGGCTCAATTGTTTTTGGGAAGGTCGCTGACCAGTGAGGCTGGGGGGTTGAAGTGTATTTGGGAAGGTCGCTGACCAGTCAGGATCGCGGGCTCAAGTGATTTTGGGAAGGTCGCTGACCAGTGAGGCTGGTGGGCTCAATTGTTTGAAGAAGGACGCTGACCAGTTCCGATAGCTGGATGAAGTGTTAAGTAAGACTGCTGCCCAGTAATGATCGCAGGCTTTAGTGGAAACAGTAGTAAGGGGGGTTAAACCAGGACACATTGCCTCGTTCTCCTGTTGGACTACGTGGGAAGCTGGGTGCGAGTCTCGATGGAATGTAGTAGGAGAGCGGAGATTGAGCTCGAGTCTCGTGACTGCATGAACTCGTCTTCTTATTGGCTGAGAAATGAAACTTGACCATGACGTCATTGGGACAGCCAATCATGACCTGCTTCGCGTCGATTAGCCAATCGCTACTCGCCACGTCAAAATGACGACACACATTTTAGGTGTTATAAGTAGCTGTTGGACGAGCAAGACTTCACTTTTTTCAAGATGGAGGAAGGTGAGGATGCCTTACGTCGGTGTCATAGTCATGGATATTGTACGTCGTATGAACAATTCTGTGGACCTTCATTAGATATGCTGGGGAATGCAAAGACCAAGAAGCATGTCATGAGGCATGTAATGAAGCATATTATTGAAAGGCACATGCCCCAAGGCAGTGGACAAAGAAAAGCTATTTCGTTAGCAACGATAAACATTACGTTTGCGCATTGGTCAAAGAGACAATGGACAGACCAGACAAAAGCTTCCCGCACAGAAATAAAAGGAACAGAGGAGTCAAGCAGAAAAGGTTTATGAAACAAGTAGGAGTTCACGGATTTTCCCAAGCCGCTTGTTACACTGTGACTGTTATTTTCGATGTGACCAACGACTTCATAATTTCGGCGTATCCAACCATCTAATGGTTAACGTCTGTCTGCCTTCTATAAAAGAGGTCTGCAAAAAAGAATCTGTACTTTGTCAATCGGCAGTGCCAAACAAACCGATGCAACAGCAAACACCAGACAAGCCCTTATTCGTCAACTCCACTGCTTCATAGTGTGTCCTGCCAAAGACAAGCAAGGGTGTTACTCTTATGTATAGGCATTGGAGGTTACAATACGGCATCAATGACGATGATGAAGATATTTAAAATAGGCGTAGAAAGTGTAAGGTGTAAACATTAATTCACAACTTTTGTAACCAATGCTTTCAAAAGAAGACAATAAATTTGGTGTACCTTATTTGACTTTCTTTCCATACTTTGCCGTTGTGTCGGTCAAAGTCCATATGTTTTTAACAAGTCAGAATCCTACTTCCACATTCCAACAGGGAAACGAGGTTGAATGTCGTGCTTTAGCCCCTTATTGGTGGAGTTGCTTTGATGCAGACTTACAACACAATCCCCACCCGTCCACTGCATTCAAACGAGACTCGAACCCAGACTTCCACCCAGTCCAACATGGAAACGAGGTATTGTGCCCTGATCTAACCCCCCTTACTACTGCTACTGCGACCAAGGCGAGTCTTTTTTCCCAGAATACCACCAACAGGAAAAGTACAGATTTCCGGTCGCTCACAAACGGCGTTAAGAAGAAGGCGAAAGGGGTCCTCCCGCGGTCCAGCAACTAACAAATCACAAAAAGACAACTGATTAGCTAGAATTGCGGGCTCAATTTGGGGATGATCGCTGACCGGTCAGGATCGCGGGCTCAAGTGTGTTTGGAAACATCCCTGACCAGTCAGGATGGCGGGCTCAAGTGTATCTTGGAAGGTCGCTGCCCAGTGAGGCTGGCAGGCTCAAGTGTATTTGGGAAGATGGCTGACCAGTCAGGATCGCCGGCTCAATTGTTTTTGGGAAGGTCGCTGCCCAGTGAGGCTGGCGGGCTCAAGTGTATTTGGAAAGATCGCTGACCAGTCAGGATCGCGGGCTCAATTGTTTTTGGGAAGGTCGCTGACCAGTGAGGCTGGGGGGTTGAAGTGTATTTGGGAAGGTCGCTGACCAGTCAGGATCGCGGGCTCAAGTGATTTTGGGAAGGTCGCTGACCAGTGAGGCTGGTGGGCTCAATTGTTTGAAGAAGGACGCTGACCAGTTCCGATAGCTGGATGAAGTGTTAAGTAAGACTGCTGCCCAGTAATGATCGCAGGCTTTAGTGGAAACAGTAGTAAGGGGGGTTAAACCAGGACACATTGCCTCGTTCTCCTGTTGGACTACGTGGGAAGCTGGGTGCGAGTCTCGATGGAATGTAGTAGGAGAGCGGAGATTGAGCTCGAGTCTCGTGACTGCATGAACTCGTCTTCTTATTGGCTGAGAAATGAAACTTGACCATGACGTCATTGGGACAGCCAATCATGACCTGCTTCGCGTCGATTAGCCAATCGCTACTCGCCACGTCAAAATGACGACACACATTTTAGGTGTTATAAGTAGCTGTTGGACGAGCAAGACTTCACTTTTTTCAAGATGGAGGAAGGTGAGGATGCCTTACGTCGGTGTCATAGTCATGGATATTGTACGTCGTATGAACAATTCTGTGGACCTTCATTAGATATGCTGGGGAATGCAAAGACCAAGAAGCATGTCATGAGGCATGTAATGAAGCATATTATTGAAAGGCACATGCCCCCAAGGCAGTGGACAAAGAAAAGCTATTTCGTTAGCAACGATAAACATTACGTTTGCGCATTGGTCAAAGAGACAATGGACAGACCAGACAAAAGCTTCCCGCACAGAAATAAAAGGAACAGAGGAGTCAAGCAGAAAAGGTTTATGAAACAAGTAGGAGTTCACGGATTTTCCCAAGCCGCTTGTTACACTGTGACTGTTATTTTCGATGTGACCAACGACTTCATAATTTCGGCGTATCCAACCATCTAATGGTTAACGTCTGTCTGCCTTCTATAAAAGAGGTCTGCAAAAAAGAATCTGTACTTTGTCAATCGGCAGTGCCAAACAAACCGATGCAACAGCAAACACCAGACAAGCCCTTATTCGTCAACTCCACTGCTTCATAGTGTGTCCTGCCAAAGACAAGCAAGGGTGTTACTCTTATGTATAGGCATTGGAGGTTACAATACGGCATCAATGACGATGATGAAGATATTTAAAATAGGCGTAGAAAGTGTAAGGTGTAAACATTAATTCACAACTTTTGTAACCAATGCTTTCAAAAGAAGACAATAAATTTGGTGTACCTTATTTGACTTTCTTTCCATACTTTGCCGTTGTGTCGGTCAAAGTCCATATGTTTTTAACAAGTCAGAATCCTACTTCCACATTCCAACAGGGAAACGAGGTTGAATGTCGTGCTTTAGCCCCTTATTGGTGGAGTTGCTTTGATGCAGACTTACAACACAATCCCCACCCGTCCACTGCATTCAAACGAGACTCGAACCCAGACTTCCACCCAGTCCAACATGGAAACGAGGTATTGTGCCCTGATCTAACCCCCCTTACTACTTCCTCCCGCGGTCCAGCAACTAACAAATCACAAAAAGACAACTGATTAGCTAGAATTGCGGGCTCAATTTGGGGATGATCGCTGACCGGTCAGGATCGCGGGCTCAAGTGTGTTTGGAAACATCCCTGACCAGTCAGGATGGCGGGCTCAAGTGTATCTTGGAAGGTCGCTGCCCAGTGAGGCTGGCAGGCTCAAGTGTATTTGGGAAGATGGCTGACCAGTCAGGATCGCCGGCTCAATTGTTTTTGGGAAGGTCGCTGCCCAGTGAGGCTGGCGGGCTCAAGTGTATTTGGAAAGATCGCTGACCAGTCAGGATCGCGGGCTCAATTGTTTTTGGGAAGGTCGCTGACCAGTGAGGCTGGGGGGTTGAAGTGTATTTGGGAAGGTCGCTGACCAGTCAGGATCGCGGGCTCAAGTGGTTTTGGGAAGGTCGCTGACCAGTGAGGCTGGTGGGCTCAATTGTTTGAAGAAGGACGCTGACCAGTCCCGATAGCTGGATGAAGTGTTAAGTAAGACTGCTGCCCAGTAATGATCGCAGGCTTTAGTGGAAACAGTAGTAAGGGGGGTTAAACCAGGACACATTGCCTCGTTCTCCTGTTGGACTACGTGGGAAGCTGGGTGCGAGTCTCGATGGAATGTAGTAGGAGAGCGGAGATTGAGCTCGAGTCTCGTGACTGCATGAACTCGTCTTCTTATTGGCTGAGAAATGAAACTTGACCATGACGTCATTGGGACAGCCAATCATGACCTGCTTCGCGTCGATTAGCCAATCGCTACTCGCCACGTCAAAATGACGACACACATTTTAGGTGTTATAAGTAGCTGTTGGACGAGCAAGACTTCACTTTTTTCAAGATGGAGGAAGGTGAGGATACCTTACGTCGGTGTCATAGTCATGGATATTGTACGTCGTATGAACAATTCTGTGGACCTTCATTAGATATGCTGGGGAATGCGAAGACCATGAAGCATGTCATAGTAGTAAGGGGGGTTAAACCAGGACACATTGCCTCGTTCTCCTGTTGGACTACGTGGGAAGCTGGGTGCGAGTCTCGATGGAATGTAGTAGGAGAGCGGAGATTGAGCTCGAGTCTCGTGACTGCATGAACTCGTCTTCTTATTGGCTGAGAAATGAAACTTGACCATGACGTCATTGGGACAGCCAATCATGACCTGCTTCGCGTCGATTAGCCAATCGCTACTCGCCACGTCAAAATGACGACACACATTTTAGGTGTTATAAGTAGCTGTTGGACGAGCAAGACTTCACTTTTTTCAAGATGGAGGAAGGTGAGGATGCCTTACGTCGGTGTCATAGTCATGGATATTGTACGTCGTATGAACAATTCTGTGGACCTTCATTAGATATGCTGGGGAATGCAAAGACCAAGAAGCATGTCATGAGGCATGTAATGAAGCATATTATTGAAAGGCACATGCCCCCAAGGCAGTGGACAAAGAAAAGCTATTTCGTTAGCAACGATAAACATTACGTTTGCGCATTGGTCAAAGAGACAATGGACAGACCAGACAAAAGCTTCCCGCACAGAAATAAAAGGAACAGAGGAGTCAAGCAGAAAAGGTTTATGAAACAAGTAGGAGTTCACGGATTTTCCCAAGCCGCTTGTTACACTGTGACTGTTATTTTCGATGTGACCAACGACTTCATAATTTCGGCGTATCCAACCATCTAATGGTTAACGTCTGTCTGCCTTCTATAAAAGAGGTCTGCAAAAAAGAATCTGTACTTTGTCAATCGGCAGTGCCAAACAAACCGATGCAACAGCAAACACCAGACAAGCCCTTATTCGTCAACTCCACTGCTTCATAGTGTGTCCTGCCAAAGACAAGCAAGGGTGTTACTCTTATGTATAGGCATTGGAGGTTACAATACGGCATCAATGACGATGATGAAGATATTTAAAATAGGCGTAGAAAGTGTAAGGTGTAAACATTAATTCACAACTTTTGTAACCAATGCTTTCAAAAGAAGACAATAAATTTGGTGTACCTTATTTGACTTTCTTTCCATACTTTGCCGTTGTGTCGGTCAAAGTCCATGTTTTTAACAAGTCAGAATCCTACTTCCACATTCCAACAGGGAAACGAGGTTGAATGTCGTGCTTTAGCCCCTTATTGGTGGAGTTGCTTTGATGCAGACTTACAACACAATCCCCACCCGTCCACTGCATTCAAACGAGACTCGAACCCAGACTTCCACCCAGTCCAACATGGAAACGAGGTATTGTGCCCTGATCTAACCCCCCTTACTACTTCCTCCCGCGGTCCAGCAACTAACAAATCACAAAAAGACAACTGATTAGCTAGAATTGCGGGCTCAATTTGGGGATGATCGCTGACCGGTCAGGATCGCGGGCTCAAGTGTGTTTGGAAACATCCCTGACCAGTCAGGATGGCGGGCTCAAGTGTATCTTGGAAGGTCGCTGCCCAGTGAGGCTGGCAGGCTCAAGTGTATTTGGAAGATGGCTGACCAGTCAGGATCGCCGGCTCAATTGTTTTTGGGAAGGTCGCTGCCCAGTGAGGCTGGCGGGCTCAAGTGTATTTGGAAAGATCGCTGACCAGTCAGGATCGCGGGCTCAATTGTTTTTGGGAAGGTCGCTGACCAGTGAGGCTGGGGGTTGAAGTGTATTTGGGAAGGTCGCTGACCAGTCAGGATCGCGGGCTCAAGTGGTTTTGGGAAGGTCGCTGACCAGTGAGGCTGGTGGGCTCAATTGTTTGAAGAAGGACGCTGACCAGTCCCGATAGCTGGATGAAGTGTTAAGTAAGACTGCTGCCCAGTAATGATCGCAGGCTTTAGTGGAAACAGTAGTAAGGGGGGTTAAACCAGGACACATTGCCTCGTTCTCCTGTTGGACTACGTGGGAAGCTGGGTGCGAGTCTCGATGGAATGTAGTAGGAGAGCGGAGATTGAGCTCGAGTCTCGTGACTGCATGAACTCGTCTTCTTATTGGCTGAGAAATGAAACTTGACCATGACGTCATTGGGACAGCCAATCATGACCTGCTTCGCGTCGATTAGCCAATCGCTACTCGCCACGTCAAAATGACGACACACATTTTAGGTGTTATAAGTAGCTGTTGGACGAGCAAGACTTCACTTTTTTCAAGATGGAGGAAGGTGAGGATGCCTTACGTCGGTGTCATAGTCATGGATATTGTACGTCGTATGAACAATTCTGTGGACCTTCATTAGATATGCTGGGGAATGCAAAGACCAAGAAGCATGTCATGAGGCATGTAATGAAGCATATTATTGAAAGGCACATGCCCCCAAGGCAGTGGACAAAGAAAAGCTATTTCGTTAGCAACGATAAACATTACGTTTGCGCATTGGTCAAAGAGACAATGGACAGACCAGACAAAAGCTTCCCGCACAGAAATAAAAGGAACAGAGGAGTCAAGCAGAAAAGGTTTATGAAACAAGTAGGAGTTCACGGATTTTCCCAAGCCGCTTGTTACACTGTGACTGTTATTTTCGATGTGACCAACGACTTCATAATTTCGGCGTATCCAACCATCTAATGGTTAACGTCTGTCTGCCTTCTATAAAAGAGGTCTGCAAAAAAGAATCTGTACTTTGTCAATCGGCAGTGCCAAACAAACCGATGCAACAGCAAACACCAGACAAGCCCTTATTCGTCAACTCCACTGCTTCATAGTGTGTCCTGCCAAAGACAAGCAAGGGTGTTACTCTTATGTATAGGCATTGGAGGTTACAATACGGCATCAATGACGATGATGAAGATATTTAAAATAGGCGTAGAAAGTGTAAGGTGTAAACATTAATTCACAACTTTTGTAACCAATGCTTTCAAAAGAAGACAATAAATTTGGTGTACCTTATTTGACTTTCTTTCCATACTTTGCCGTTGTGTCGGTCAAAGTCCATATGTTTTTAACAAGTCAGAATCCTACTTCCACATTCCAACAGGGAAACGAGGTTGAATGTCGTGCTTTAGCCCCTTGTTGGTGGAGTTGCTTTGATGCAGACTTACAACACAATCCCCACCCGTCCACTGCATTCAAACGAGAATCGAACCCAGACTTCCACCCAGTCCAACATGGAAACGAGGTATTGTGCCCTGATCTAACCCCCCTTACTACTGCTACTGCGACCAAGGCGAGTCTTTTTTCCCAGAATACCACCAACAGGAAAAGTACAGATTTCCGGTCGCTCACAAACGGCGTTAAGAAGAAGGCGAAAGGGGTCCTCCCGCGGTCCAGCAACTAACAAATCACAAAAAGACAACTGATTAGCTAGAATTGCGGGCTCAATTTGGGGATGATCGCTGACCGGTCAGGATCGCGGGCTCAAGTGTGTTTGGAAACATCCCTGACCAGTCAGGATGGCGGGCTCAAGTGTATCTTGGAAGGTCGCTGCCCAGTGAGGCTGGCAGGCTCAAGTGTATTTGGGAAGATGGCTGACCAGTCAGGATCGCCGGCTCAATTGTTTTTGGGAAGGTCGCTGCCCAGTGAGGCTGGCGGGCTCAAGTGTATTTGGAAAGATCGCTGACCAGTCAGGATCGCGGGCTCAATTGTTTTTGGGAAGGTCGCTGACCAGTGAGGCTGGGGGGTTGAAGTGTATTTGGGAAGGTCGCTGACCAGTCAGGATCGCGGGCTCAAGTGATTTTGGGAAGGTCGCTGACCAGTGAGGCTGGTGGGCTCAATTGTTTGAAGAAGGACGCTGACCAGTTCCGATAGCTGGATGAAGTGTTAAGTAAGACTGCTGCCCAGTAATGATCGCAGGCTTTAGTGGAAACAGTAGTAAGGGGGGTTAAACCAGGACACATTGCCTCGTTCTCCTGTTGGACTACGTGGGAAGCTGGGTGCGAGTCTCGATGGAATGTAGTAGGAGAGCGGAGATTGAGCTCGAGTCTCGTGACTGCATGAACTCGTCTTCTTATTGGCTGAGAAATGAAACTTGACCATGACGTCATTGGGACAGCCAATCATGACCTGCTTCGCGTCGATTAGCCAATCGCTACTCGCCACGTCAAAATGACGACACACATTTTAGGTGTTATAAGTAGCTGTTGGACGAGCAAGACTTCACTTTTTTCAAGATGGAGGAAGGTGAGGATGCCTTACGTCGGTGTCATAGTCATGGATATTGTACGTCGTATGAACAATTCTGTGGACCTTCATTAGATATGCTGGGGAATGCAAAGACCAAGAAGCATGTCATGAGGCATGTAATGAAGCATATTATTGAAAGGCACATGCCCCCAAGGCAGTGGACAAAGAAAAGCTATTTCGTTAGCAACGATAAACATTACGTTTGCGCATTGGTCAAAGAGACAATGGACAGACCAGACAAAAGCTTCCCGCACAGAAATAAAAGGAACAGAGGAGTCAAGCAGAAAAGGTTTATGAAACAAGTAGGAGTTCACGGATTTTCCCAAGCCGCTTGTTACACTGTGACTGTTATTTTCGATGTGACCAACGACTTCATAATTTCGGCGTATCCAACCATCTAATGGTTAACGTCTGTCTGCCTTCTATAAAAGAGGTCTGCAAAAAAGAATCTGTACTTTGTCAATCGGCAGTGCCAAACAAACCGATGCAACAGCAAACACCAGACAAGCCCTTATTCGTCAACTCCACTGCTTCATAGTGTGTCCTGCCAAAGACAAGCAAGGGTGTTACTCTTATGTATAGGCATTGGAGGTTACAATACGGCATCAATGACGATGATGAAGATATTTAAAATAGGCGTAGAAAGTGTAAGGTGTAAACATTAATTCACAACTTTTGTAACCAATGCTTTCAAAAGAAGACAATAAATTTGGTGTACCTTATTTGACTTTCTTTCCATACTTTGCCGTTGTGTCGGTCAAAGTCCATATGTTTTTAACAAGTCAGAATCCTACTTCCACATTCCAACAGGGAAACGAGGTTGAATGTCGTGCTTTAGCCCCTTGTTGGTGGAGTTGCTTTGATGCAGACTTACAACACAATCCCCACCCGTCCACTGCATTCAAACGAGACTCGAACCCAGACTTCCACCCAGTCCAACATGGAAACGAGGTATTGTGCCCTGATCTAACCCCCCTTACTACTGCTACTCTCCCGCGGTCCAGCAACTAACAAATCACAAAAGACAACTGATTAGCTAGAATTGCGGGCTCAATTTGGGGATGATCGCTGACCGGTCAGGATCGCGGGCTCAAGTGTGTTTGGAAACATCCCTGACCAGTCAGGATGGCGGGCTCAAGTGTATCTTGGAAGGTCGCTGCCCAGTGAGGCTGGCAGGCTCAAGTGTATTTGGGAAGATGGCTGACCCAGTCAGGATCGCCGGCTCAATTGTTTTTGGGAAGGTCGCTGCCCAGTGAGGCTGGCGGGCCTCAAGTGTATTTGGAAAGATCGCTGACCAGTCAGGATCGCGGGCTCAATTGTTTTTGGGAAGGTCGCTGACCAGTGAGGCTGGGGGGTTGAAGTGTATTTGGGAAGGTCGCTGACCAGGTCAGGATCGCGGGCTCAAGTGGTTTTGGGAAGGTCGCTGACCAGTGAGGCTGGTGGGCTCAATTGTTTGAAGAAGGACGCTGACCAGTCCGATAGCTGGATGAAGTGTTAAGTAAGACTGCTGCCCAGTAATGATCGCAGGCTTTAGTGGAAACAGTAGTAAGGGGGGTTAAACCAGGACACATTGCCTCGTTCCTGTTGGACTACGTGGGAAGCTGGGTGCGAGTCTCGATGGAATGTAGTAGGAGAGCGGAGATTGAGCTCGAGTCTCGTGACTGCATGAACTCGTCTTCTTATTGGCTGAGAAATGAAACTTGACCATGACGTCATTGGGACAGCCAATCATGACCTGCTTCGCGTCGATTAGCCAATCGCTACTCGCCACGTCAAAATGACGACACACATTTTAGGTGTTATAAGTAGCTGTTGGACGAGCAAGACTTCACTTTTTTCAAGATGGAGGAAGGTGAGGATGCCTTACGTCGGTGTCATAGTCATGGATATTGTACGTCGTATGAACAATTCTGTGGACCTTCATTAGATATGCTGGGGAATGCAAAGACCAAGAAGCATGTCATGAGGCATGTAATGAAGCATATTATTGAAAGGCACATGCCCTCAAGGCAGTGGACAAAGAAAAGCTATTTCGTTAGCAACGATAAACATTACGTTTGCGCATTGGTCAAAGAGACAATGGACAGACCAGACAAAAGCTTCCCGCACAGAAATAAAAGGAACAGAGGAGTCAAGCAGAAAAGGTTTATGAAACAAGTAGGAGTTCACGGATTTTCCCAAGCCGCTTGTTACACTGTGACTGTTATTTTCGATGTGACCAACGACTTCATAATTTCGGCGTATCCAACCATCTAATGGTTAACGTCTGTCTGCCTTCTATAAAAGAGGTCTGCAAAAAAGAATCTGTACTTTGTCAATCGGCAGTGCCAAACAAACCGATGCAACAGCAAACACCAGACAAGCCCTTATTCGTCAACTCCACTGCTTCATAGTGTGTCCTGCCAAAGACAAGCAAGGGTGTTACTCTTATGTATAGGCATTGGAGGTTACAATACGGCATCAATGACGATGATGAAGATATTTAAAATAGGCGTAGAAAGTGTAAGGTGTAAACATTAATTCACAATTTTTGTAACCAATGCTTTCAAAAGAAGACAATAAATTTGGTGTACCTTATTTGACTTTCTTTCCATACTTTGCCGTTGTGTCGGTCAAAGTCCATATGTTTTTAACAAGTCAGAATCCTACTTCCACATTCCAACAGGGAAACGAGGTTGAATGTCGTGCTTTAGCCCCTTGTTGGTGGAGTTGCTTTGATGCAGACTTACAACACAATCCCCACCCGTCCACTGCATTCAAACGAGACTCGAACCCAGACTTCCACCCAGTCCAACATGGAAACGAGGTATTGTGCCCTGATCTAACCCCCCTTACTACTGCTACTGCGACCAAGGCGAGTCTTTTTTCCCAGAATACCACCAACAGGAAAAGTACAGATTTCCGGTCGCTCACAAACGGCGTTAAGAAGAAGGCGAAAGGGGTCCTCCCGCGGTCCAGCAACTAACAAATCACAAAAAGACAACTGATTAGCTAGAATTGCGGGCTCAATTTGGGGATGATCGCTGACCGGTCAGGATCGCGGGCTCAAGTGTGTTTGGAAACATCCCTGACCAGTCAGGATGGCGGGCTCAAGTGTATCTTGGAAGGTCGCTGCCCAGTGAGGCTGGCAGGCTCAAGTGTATTTGGGAAGATGGCTGACCAGTCAGGATCGCCGGCTCAATTGTTTTTGGGAAGGTCGCTGCCCAGTGAGGCTGGCGGGCTCAAGTGTATTTGGAAAGATCGCTGACCAGTCAGGATCGCGGGCTCAGTTGTTTTTGGGAAGGTCGCTGACCAGTGAGGCTGGGGGGTTGAAGTGTATTTGGGAAGGTCGCTGACCAGTCAGGATCGCGGGCTCAAGTGATTTTGGGAAGGTCGCTGACCAGTGAGGCTGGTGGGCTCAATTGTTTGAAGAAGGACGCTGACCAGTTCCGATAGCTGGATGAAGTGTTAAGTAAGACTGCTGCCCAGTAATGATCGCAGGCTTTAGTGGAAACAGTAGTAAGGGGGGTTAAACCAGGACACATTGCCTCGTTCTCCTGTTGGACTACGTGGGAAGCTGGGTGCGAGTCTCGATGGAATGTAGTAGGAGAGCGGAGATTGAGCTCGAGTCTCGTGACTGCATGAACTCGTCTTCTTATTGGCTGAGAAATGAAACTTGACCATGACGTCATTGGGACAGCCAATCATGACCTGCTTCGCGTCGATTAGCCAATCGCTACTCGCCACGTCAAAATGACGACACACAGTTTAGGTGTTATAAGTAGCTGTTGGACGAGCAAGACTTCACTTTTTTCAAGATGGAGGAAGGTGAGGATGCCTTACGTCGGTGTCATAGTCATGGATATTGTACGTCGTATGAACAATTCTGTGGACCTTCATTAGATATGCTGGGGAATGCAAAGACCAAGAAGCATGTCATGAGGCATGTAATGAAGCATATTATTGAAAGGCACATGCCCCCAAGGCAGTGGACAAAGAAAAGCTATTTCGTTAGCAACGATAAACATTACGTTTGCGCATTGGTCAAAGAGACAATGGACAGACCAGACAAAAGCTTCCCGCACAGAAATAAAAGGAACAGAGGAGTCAAGCAGAAAAGGTTTATGAAACAAGTAGGAGTTCACGGATTTTCCCAAGCCGCTTGTTACACTGTGACTGTTATTTTCGATGTGACCAACGACTTCATAATTTCGGCGTATCCAACCATCTAATGGTTAACGTCTGTCTGCCTTCTATAAAAGAGGTCTGCAAAAAAGAATCTGTACTTTGTCAATCGGCAGTGCCAAACAAACCGATGCAACAGCAAACACCAGACAAGCCCTTATTCGTCAACTCCACTGCTTCATAGTGTGTCCTGCCAAAGACAAGCAAGGGTGTTACTCTTATGTATAGGCATTGGAGGTTACAATACGGCATCAATGACGATGATGAAGATATTTAAAATAGGCGTAGAAAGTGTAAGGTGTAAACATTAATTCACAACTTTTGTAACCAATGCTTTCAAAAGAAGACAATAAATTTGGTGTACCTTATTTGACTTTCTTTCCATACTTTGCCGTTGTGTCGGTCAAAGTCCATATGTTTTTAACAAGTCAGAATCCTACTTCCACATTCCAACAGGGAAACGAGGTTGAATGTCGTGCTTTAGCCCCTTATTGGTGGAGTTGCTTTGATGCAGACTTACAACACAATCCCCACCCGTCCACTGCATTCAAACGAGACTCGAACCCAGACTTCCACCCAGTCCAACATGGAAACGAGGTATTGTGCCCTGATCTAACCCCCCTTACTACTTCCTCCCGCGGTCCAGCAACTAACAAATCACAAAAAGACAACTGATTAGCTAGAATTGCGGGCTCAATTTGGGGATGATCGCTGACCGGTCAGGATCGCGGGCTCAAGTGTGTTTGGAAACATCCCTGACCAGTCAGGATGGCGGGCTCAAGTGTATCTTGGAAGGTCGCTGCCCAGTGAGGCTGGCAGGCTCAAGTGTATTTGGGAAGATGGCTGACCAGTCAGGATCGCCGGCTCAATTGTTTTTGGGAAGGTCGCTGCCCAGTGAGGCTGGCGGGCTCAAGTGTATTTGGAAAGATCGCTGACCAGTCAGGATCGCGGGCTCAATTGTTTTTGGGAAGGTCGCTGACCAGTGAGGCTGGGGGGTTGAAGTGTATTTGGGAAGGTCGCTGACCAGTCAGGATCGCGGGCTCAAGTGGTTTTGGGAAGGTCGCTGACCAGTGAGGCTGGTGGGCTCAATTGTTTGAAGAAGGACGCTGACCAGTCCCGATAGCTGGATGAAGTGTTAAGTAAGACTGCTGCCCAGTAATGATCGCAGGCTTTAGTGGAAACAGTAGTAAGGGGGGTTAAACCAGGACACATTGCCTCGTTCTCCTGTTGGACTACGTGGGAAGCTGGGTGCGAGTCTCGATGGAATGTAGTAGGAGAGCGGAGATTGAGCTCGAGTCTCGTGACTGCATGAACTCGTCTTCTTATTGGCTGAGAAATGAAACTTGACCATGACGTCATTGGGACAGCCAATCATGACCTGCTTCGCGTCGATTAGCCAATCGCTACTCGCCACGTCAAAATGACGACACACATTTTAGGTGTTATAAGTAGCTGTTGGACGAGCAAGACTTCACTTTTTTCAAGATGGAGGAAGGTGAGGATGCCTTACGTCGGTGTCATAGTCATGGATATTGTACGTCGTATGAACAATTCTGTGGACCTTCATTAGATATGCTGGGGAATGCAAAGACCAAGAAGCATGTCATGAGGCATGTAATGAAGCATATTATTGAAAGGCACATGCCCTCAAGGCAGTGGACAAAGAAAAGCTATTTCGTTAGCAACGATAAACATTACGTTTGCGCATTGGTCAAAGAGACAATGGACAGACCAGACAAAAGCTTCCCGCACAGAAATAAAAGGAACAGAGGAGTCAAGCAGAAAAGGTTTATGAAACAAGTAGGAGTTCACGGATTTTCCCAAGCCGCTTGTTACACTGTGACTGTTATTTTCGATGTGACCAACGACTTCATAATTTCGGCGTATCCAACCATCTAATGGTTAACGTCTGTCTGCCTTCTATAAAAGAGGTCTGCAAAAAAGAATCTGTACTTTGTCAATCGGCAGTGCCAAACAAACCGATGCAACAGCAAACACCAGACAAGCCCTTATTCGTCAACTCCACTGCTTCATAGTGTGTCCTGCCAAAGACAAGCAAGGGTGTTACTCTTATGTATAGGCATTGGAGGTTACAATACGGCATCAATGACGATGATGAAGATATTTAAAATAGGCGTAGAAAGTGTAAGGTGTAAACATTAATTCACAACTTTTGTAACCAATGCTTTCAAAAGAAGACAATAAATTTGGTGTACCTTATTTGACTTTCTTTCCATACTTTGCCGTTGTGTCGGTCAAAGTCCATATGTTTTTAACAAGTCAGAATCCTACTTCCACATTCCAACAGGGAAACGAGGTTGAATGTCGTGCTTTAGCCCCTTATTGGTGGAGTTGCTTTGATGCAGACTTACAACACAATCCCCACCCGTCCACTGCATTCAAACGAGACTCGAACCCAGACTTCCACCCAGTCCAACATGGAAACGAGGTATTGTGCCCTGATCTAACCCCCCCTTACTACTGCTACTGCGACCAAGGCGAGTCTTTTTTCCCAGAATACCACCAACAGGAAAAGTACAGATTTCCGGTCGCTCACAAACGGCGTTAAGAAGAAGGCGAAAGGGGTCCTCCCGCGGTCCAGCAACTAACAAATCACAAAAAGACAACTGATTAGCTAGAATTGCGGGCTCAATTTGGGGATGATCGCTGACCGGTCAGGATCGCGGGCTCAAGTGTGTTTGGAAACATCCCTGACCAGTCAGGATGGCGGGCTCAAGTGTATCTTGGAAGGTCGCTGCCCAGTGAGGCTGGCAGGCTCAAGTGTATTTGGGAAGATGGCTGACCAGTCAGGATCGCCGGCTCAATTGTTTTTGGGAAGGTCGCTGCCCAGTGAGGCTGGCGGGCTCAAGTGTATTTGGAAAGATCGCTGACCAGTCAGGATCGCGGGCTCAGTTGTTTTTGGGAAGGTCGCTGACCAGTGAGGCTGGGGGGTTGAAGTGTATTTGGGAAGGTCGCTGACCAGTCAGGATCGCGGGCTCAAGTGATTTTGGGAAGGTCGCTGACCAGTGAGGCTGGTGGGCTCAATTGTTTGAAGAAGGACGCTGACCAGTTCCCGATAGCTGGATGAAGTGTTAAGTAAGACTGCTGCCCAGTAATGATCGCAGGCTTTAGTGGAAACAGTAGTAAGGGGGGTTAAACCAGGACACATTGCCTCGTTCTCCTGTTGGACTACGTGGGAAGCTGGGTGCGAGTCTCGATGGAATGTAGTAGGAGAGCGGAGATTGAGCTCGAGTCTCGTGACTGCATGAACTCGTCTTCTTATTGGCTGAGAAATGAAACTTGACCATGACGTCATTGGGACAGCCAATCATGACCTGCTTCGCGTCGATTAGCCAATCGCTACTCGCCACGTCAAAATGACGACACACATTTTAGGTGTTATAAGTAGCTGTTGGACGAGCAAGACTTCACTTTTTTCAAGATGGAGGAAGGTGAGGATGCCTTACGTCGGTGTCATAGTCATGGATATTGTACGTCGTATGAACAATTCTGTGGACCTTCATTAGATATGCTGGGGAATGCAAAGACCAAGAAGCATGTCATGAGGCATGTAATGAAGCATATTATTGAAAGGCACATGCCCTCAAGGCAGTGGACAAAGAAAAGCTATTTCGTTAGCAACGATAAACATTACGTTTGCGCATTGGTCAAAGAGACAATGGACAGACCAGACAAAAGCTTCCCGCACAGAAATAAAAGGAACAGAGGAGTCAAGCAGAAAAGGTTTATGAAACAAGTAGGAGTTCACGGATTTTCCCAAGCCGCTTGTTACACTGTGACTGTTATTTTCGATGTGACCAACGACTTCATAATTTCGGCGTATCCAACCATCTAATGGTTAACGTCTGTCTGCCTTCTATAAAAGAGGTCTGCAAAAAAGAATCTGTACTTTGTCAATCGGCAGTGCCAAACAAACCGATGCAACAGCAAACACCAGACAAGCCCTTATTCGTCAACTCCACTGCTTCATAGTGTGTCCTGCCAAAGACAAGCAAGGGTGTTACTCTTATGTATAGGCATTGGAGGTTACAATACGGCATCAATGACGATGATGAAGATATTTAAAATAGGCGTAGAAAGTGTAAGGTGTAAACATTAATTCACAACTTTTGTAACCAATGCTTTCAAAAGAAGACAATAAATTTGGTGTACCTTATTTGACTTTCTTTCCATACTTTGCCGTTGTGTCGGTCAAAGTCCATATGTTTTTAACAAGTCAGAATCCTACTTCCACATTCCAACAGGGAAACGAGGTTGAATGTCGTGCTTTAGCCCCTTATTGGTGGAGTTGCTTTGATGCAGACTTACAACACAATCCCCACCCGTCCACTGCATTCAAACGAGACTCGAACCCAGACTTCCACCCAGTCCAACATGGAAACGAGGTATTGTGCCCTGATCTAACCCCCCTTACTACTGCTACTGCGACCAAGGCGAGTCTTTTTTCCCAGAATACCACCAACAGGAAAAGTACAGATTTCCGGTCGCTCACAAACGGCGTTAAGAAGAAGGCGAAAGGGGTCCTCCCGCGGTCCAGCAACTAACAAATCACAAAAAGACAACTGATTAGCTAGAATTGCGGGCTCAATTTGGGGATGATCGCTGACCGGTCAGGATCGCGGGCTCAAGTGTGTTTGGAAACATCCCTGACCAGTCAGGATGGCGGGCTCAAGTGTATCTTGGAAGGTCGCTGCCCAGTGAGGCTGGCAGGCTCAAGTGTATTTGGGAAGATGGCTGACCAGTCAGGATCGCCGGCTCAATTGTTTTTGGGAAGGTCGCTGCCCAGTGAGGCTGGCGGGCTCAAGTGTATTTGGAAAGATCGCTGACCAGTCAGGATCGCGGGCTCAGTTGTTTTTGGGAAGGTCGCTGACCAGTGAGGCTGGGGGGTTGAAGTGTATTTGGGAAGGTCGCTGACCAGTCAGGATCGCGGGCTCAAGTGATTTTGGGAAGGTCGCTGACCAGTGAGGCTGGTGGGCTCAATTGTTTGAAGAAGGACGCTGACCAGTTCCGATAGCTGGATGAAGTGTTAAGTAAGACTGCTGCCCAGTAATGATCGCAGGCTTTAGTGGAAACAGTAGTAAGGGGGGTTAAACCAGGACACATTGCCTCGTTCTCCTGTTGGACTACGTGGGAAGCTGGGTGCGAGTCTCGATGGAATGTAGTAGGAGAGCGGAGATTGAGCTCGAGTCTCGTGACTGCATGAACTCGTCTTCTTATTGGCTGAGAAATGAAACTTGACCATGACGTCATTGGGACAGCCAATCATGACCTGCTTCGCGTCGATTAGCCAATCGCTACTCGCCACGTCAAAATGACGACACACATTTTAGGTGTTATAAGTAGCTGTTGGACGAGCAAGACTTCACTTTTTTCAAGATGGAGGAAGGTGAGGATGCCTTACGTCGGTGTCATAGTCATGGATATTGTACGTCGTATGAACAATTCTGTGGACCTTCATTAGATATGCTGGGGAATGCAAAGACCAAGAAGCATGTCATGAGGCATGTAATGAAGCATATTATTGAAAGGCACATGCCCCCAAGGCAGTGGACAAAGAAAAGCTATTTCGTTAGCAACGATAAACATTACGTTTGCGCATTGGTCAAAGAGACAATGGACAGACCAGACAAAAGCTTCCCGCACAGAAATAAAAGGAACAGAGGAGTCAAGCAGAAAAGGTTTATGAAACAAGTAGGAGTTCACGGATTTTCCCAAGCCGCTTGTTACACTGTGACTGTTATTTTCGATGTGACCAACGACTTCATAATTTCGGCGTATCCAACCATCTAATGGTTAACGTCTGTCTGCCTTCTATAAAAGAGGTCTGCAAAAAAGAATCTGTACTTTGTCAATCGGCAGTGCCAAACAAACCGATGCAACAGCAAACACCAGACAAGCCCTTATTCGTCAACTCCACTGCTTCATAGTGTGTCCTGCCAAAGACAAGCAAGGGTGTTACTCTTATGTATAGGCATTGGAGGTTACAATACGGCATCAATGACGATGATGAAGATATTTAAAATAGGCGTAGAAAGTGTAAGGTGTAAACATTAATTCACAACTTTTGTAACCAATGCTTTCAAAAGAAGACAATAAATTTGGTGTACCTTATTTGACTTTCTTTCCATACTTTGCCGTTGTGTCGGTCAAAGTCCATATGTTTTTAACAAGTCAGAATCCTACTTCCACATTCCAACAGGGAAACGAGGTTGAATGTCGTGCTTTAGCCCCTTATTGGTGGAGTTGCTTTGATGCAGACTTACAACACAATCCCCACCCGTCCACTGCATTCAAACGAGACTCGAACCCAGACTTCCACCCAGTCCAACATGGAAACGAGGTATTGTGCCCTGATCTAACCCCCCTTACTACTTCCTCCCGCGGTCCAGCAACTAACAAATCACAAAAAGACAACTGATTAGCTAGAATTGCGGGCTCAATTTGGGGATGATCGCTGACCGGTCAGGATCGCGGGCTCAAGTGTGTTTGGAAACATCCCTGACCAGTCAGGATGGCGGGCTCAAGTGTATCTTGGAAGGTCGCTGCCCAGTGAGGCTGGCAGGCTCAAGTGTATTTGGGAAGATGGCTGACCAGTCAGGATCGCCGGCTCAATTGTTTTTGGGAAGGTCGCTGCCCAGTGAGGCTGGCGGGCTCAAGTGTATTTGGAAAGATCGCTGACCAGTCAGGATCGCGGGCTCAATTGTTTTTGGGAAGGTCGCTGACCAGTGAGGCTGGGGGGTTGAAGTGTATTTGGGAAGGTCGCTGACCAGTCAGGATCGCGGGCTCAAGTGGTTTTGGGAAGGTCGCTGACCAGTGAGGCTGGTGGGCTCAATTGTTTGAAGAAGGACGCTGACCAGTCCCGATAGCTGGATGAAGTGTTAAGTAAGACTGCTGCCCAGTAATGATCGCAGGCTTTAGTGGAAACAGTAGTAAGGGGGGTTAAACCAGGACACATTGCCTCGTTCTCCTGTTGGACTACGTGGGAAGCTGGGTGCGAGTCTCGATGGAATGTAGTAGGAGAGCGGAGATTGAGCTCGAGTCTCGTGACTGCATGAACTCGTCTTCTTATTGGCTGAGAAATGAAACTTGACCATGACGTCATTGGGACAGCCAATCATGACCTGCTTCGCGTCGATTAGCCAATCGCTACTCGCCACGTCAAAATGACGACACACATTTTAGGTGTTATAAGTAGCTGTTGGACGAGCAAGACTTCACTTTTTTCAAGATGGAGGAAGGTGAGGATACCTTACGTCGGTGTCATAGTCATGGATATTGTACGTCGTATGAACAATTCTGTGGACCTTCATTAGATATGCTGGGGAATGCGAAGACCATGAAGCATGTCATAGTAGTAAGGGGGGTTAAACCAGGACACATTGCCTCGTTCTCCTGTTGGACTACGTGGGAAGCTGGGTGCGAGTCTCGATGGAATGTAGTAGGAGAGCGGAGATTGAGCTCGAGTCTCGTGACTGCATGAACTCGTCTTCTTATTGGCTGAGAAATGAAACTTGACCATGACGTCATTGGGACAGCCAATCATGACCTGCTTCGCGTCGATTAGCCAATCGCTACTCGCCACGTCAAAATGACGACACACATTTTAGGTGTTATAAGTAGCTGTTGGACGAGCAAGACTTCACTTTTTTCAAGATGGAGGAAGGTGAGGATGCCTTACGTCGGTGTCATAGTCATGGATATTGTACGTCGTATGAACAATTCTGTGGACCTTCATTAGATATGCTGGGGAATGCAAAGACCAAGAAGCATGTCATGAGGCATGTAATGAAGCATATTATTGAAAGGCACATGCCCCCAAGGCAGTGGACAAAGAAAAGCTATTTCGTTAGCAACGATAAACATTACGTTTGCGCATTGGTCAAAGAGACAATGGACAGACCAGACAAAAGCTTCCCGCACAGAAATAAAAGGAACAGAGGAGTCAAGCAGAAAAGGTTTATGAAACAAGTAGGAGTTCACGGATTTTCCCAAGCCGCTTGTTACACTGTGACTGTTATTTTCGATGTGACCAACGACTTCATAATTTCGGCGTATCCAACCATCTAATGGTTAACGTCTGTCTGCCTTCTATAAAAGAGGTCTGCAAAAAAGAATCTGTACTTTGTCAATCGGCAGTGCCAAACAAACCGATGCAACAGCAAACACCAGACAAGCCCTTATTCGTCAACTCCACTGCTTCATAGTGTGTCCTGCCAAAGACAAGCAAGGGTGTTACTCTTATGTATAGGCATTGGAGGTTACAATACGGCATCAATGACGATGATGAAGATATTTAAAATAGGCGTAGAAAGTGTAAGGTGTAAACATTAATTCACAACTTTTGTAACCAATGCTTTCAAAAGAAGACAATAAATTTGGTGTACCTTATTTGACTTTCTTTCCATACTTTGCCGTTGTGTCGGTCAAAGTCCATGTTTTTAACAAGTCAGAATCCTACTTCCACATTCCAACAGGGAAACGAGGTTGAATGTCGTGCTTTAGCCCCTTATTGGTGGAGTTGCTTTGATGCAGACTTACAACACAATCCCCACCCGTCCACTGCATTCAAACGAGACTCGAACCCAGACTTCCACCCAGTCCAACATGGAAACGAGGTATTGTGCCCTGATCTAACCCCCCTTACTACTTCCTCCCGCGGTCCAGCAACTAACAAATCACAAAAAGACAACTGATTAGCTAGAATTGCGGGCTCAATTTGGGGATGATCGCTGACCGGTCAGGATCGCGGGCTCAAGTGTGTTTGGAAACATCCCTGACCAGTCAGGATGGCGGGCTCAAGTGTATCTTGGAAGGTCGCTGCCCAGTGAGGCTGGCAGGCTCAAGTGTATTTGGGAAGATGGCTGACCAGTCAGGATCGCCGGCTCAATTGTTTTTGGGAAGGTCGCTGCCCAGTGAGGCTGGCGGGCTCAAGTGTATTTGGAAAGATCGCTGACCAGTCAGGATCGCGGGCTCAATTGTTTTTGGGAAGGTCGCTGACCAGTGAGGCTGGGGGGTTGAAGTGTATTTGGGAAGGTCGCTGACCAGTCAGGATCGCGGGCTCAAGTGGTTTTGGGAAGGTCGCTGACCAGTGAGGCTGGTGGGCTCAATTGTTTGAAGAAGGACGCTGACCAGTCCCGATAGCTGGATGAAGTGTTAAGTAAGACTGCTGCCCAGTAATGATCGCAGGCTTTAGTGGAAACAGTAGTAAGGGGGGTTAAACCAGGACACATTGCCTCGTTCTCCTGTTGGACTACGTGGGAAGCTGGGTGCGAGTCTCGATGGAATGTAGTAGGAGAGCGGAGATTGAGCTCGAGTCTCGTGACTGCATGAACTCGTCTTCTTATTGGCTGAGAAATGAAACTTGACCATGACGTCATTGGGACAGCCAATCATGACCTGCTTCGCGTCGATTAGCCAATCGCTACTCGCCACGTCAAAATGACGACACACATTTTAGGTGTTATAAGTAGCTGTTGGACGAGCAAGACTTCACTTTTTTCAAGATGGAGGAAGGTGAGGATGCCTTACGTCGGTGTCATAGTCATGGATATTGTACGTCGTATGAACAATTCTGTGGACCTTCATTAGATATGCTGGGGAATGCAAAGACCAAGAAGCATGTCATGAGGCATGTAATGAAGCATATTATTGAAAGGCACATGCCCCCAAGGCAGTGGACAAAGAAAAGCTATTTCGTTAGCAACGATAAACATTACGTTTGCGCATTGGTCAAAGAGACAATGGACAGACCAGACAAAAGCTTCCCGCACAGAAATAAAAGGAACAGAGGAGTCAAGCAGAAAAGGTTTATGAAACAAGTAGGAGTTCACGGATTTTCCCAAGCCGCTTGTTACACTGTGACTGTTATTTTCGATGTGACCAACGACTTCATAATTTCGGCGTATCCAACCATCTAATGGTTAACGTCTGTCTGCCTTCTATAAAAGAGGTCTGCAAAAAAGAATCTGTACTTTGTCAATCGGCAGTGCCAAACAAACCGATGCAACAGCAAACACCAGACAAGCCCTTATTCGTCAACTCCACTGCTTCATAGTGTGTCCTGCCAAAGACAAGCAAGGGTGTTACTCTTATGTATAGGCATTGGAGGTTACAATACGGCATCAATGACGATGATGAAGATATTTAAAATAGGCGTAGAAAGTGTAAGGTGTAAACATTAATTCACAACTTTTGTAACCAATGCTTTCAAAAGAAGACAATAAATTTGGTGTACCTTATTTGACTTTCTTTCCATACTTTGCCGTTGTGTCGGTCAAAGTCCATATGTTTTTAACAAGTCAGAATCCTACTTCCACATTCCAACAGGGAAACGAGGTTGAATGTCGTGCTTTAGCCCCTTGTTGGTGGAGTTGCTTTGATGCAGACTTACAACACAATCCCCACCCGTCCACTGCATTCAAACGAGAATCGAACCCAGACTTCCACCCAGTCCAACATGGAAACGAGGTATTGTGCCCTGATCTAACCCCCCTTACTACTGCTACTGCGACCAAGGCGAGTCTTTTTTCCCAGAATACCACCAACAGGAAAAGTACAGATTTCCGGTCGCTCACAAACGGCGTTAAGAAGAAGGCGAAAGGGGTCCTCCCGCGGTCCAGCAACTAACAAATCACAAAAAGACAACTGATTAGCTAGAATTGCGGGCTCAATTTGGGGATGATCGCTGACCGGTCAGGATCGCGGGCTCAAGTGTGTTTGGAAACATCCCTGACCAGTCAGGATGGCGGGCTCAAGTGTATCTTGGAAGGTCGCTGCCCAGTGAGGCTGGCAGGCTCAAGTGTATTTGGGAAGATGGCTGACCAGTCAGGATCGCCGGCTCAATTGTTTTTGGGAAGGTCGCTGCCCAGTGAGGCTGGCGGGCTCAAGTGTATTTGGAAAGATCGCTGACCAGTCAGGATCGCGGGCTCAATTGTTTTTGGGAAGGTCGCTGACCAGTGAGGCTGGGGGGTTGAAGTGTATTTGGGAAGGTCGCTGACCAGTCAGGATCGCGGGCTCAAGTGATTTTGGGAAGGTCGCTGACCAGTGAGGCTGGTGGGCTCAATTGTTTGAAGAAGGACGCTGACCAGTTCCGATAGCTGGATGAAGTGTTAAGTAAGACTGCTGCCCAGTAATGATCGCAGGCTTTAGTGGAAACAGTAGTAAGGGGGGTTAAACCAGGACACATTGCCTCGTTCTCCTGTTGGACTACGTGGGAAGCTGGGTGCGAGTCTCGATGGAATGTAGTAGGAGAGCGGAGATTGAGCTCGAGTCTCGTGACTGCATGAACTCGTCTTCTTATTGGCTGAGAAATGAAACTTGACCATGACGTCATTGGGACAGCCAATCATGACCTGCTTCGCGTCGATTAGCCAATCGCTACTCGCCACGTCAAAATGACGACACACATTTTAGGTGTTATAAGTAGCTGTTGGACGAGCAAGACTTCACTTTTTTCAAGATGGAGGAAGGTGAGGATGCCTTACGTCGGTGTCATAGTCATGGATATTGTACGTCGTATGAACAATTCTGTGGACCTTCATTAGATATGCTGGGGAATGCAAAGACCAAGAAGCATGTCATGAGGCATGTAATGAAGCATATTATTGAAAGGCACATGCCCCCAAGGCAGTGGACAAAGAAAAGCTATTTCGTTAGCAACGATAAACATTACGTTTGCGCATTGGTCAAAGAGACAATGGACAGACCAGACAAAAGCTTCCCGCACAGAAATAAAAGGAACAGAGGAGTCAAGCAGAAAAGGTTTATGAAACAAGTAGGAGTTCACGGATTTTCCCAAGCCGCTTGTTACACTGTGACTGTTATTTTCGATGTGACCAACGACTTCATAATTTCGGCGTATCCAACCATCTAATGGTTAACGTCTGTCTGCCTTCTATAAAAGAGGTCTGCAAAAAAGAATCTGTACTTTGTCAATCGGCAGTGCCAAACAAACCGATGCAACAGCAAACACCAGACAAGCCCTTATTCGTCAACTCCACTGCTTCATAGTGTGTCCTGCCAAAGACAAGCAAGGGTGTTACTCTTATGTATAGGCATTGGAGGTTACAATACGGCATCAATGACGATGATGAAGATATTTAAAATAGGCGTAGAAAGTGTAAGGTGTAAACATTAATTCACAACTTTTGTAACCAATGCTTTCAAAAGAAGACAATAAATTTGGTGTACCTTATTTGACTTTCTTTCCATACTTTGCCGTTGTGTCGGTCAAAGTCCATATGTTTTTAACAAGTCAGAATCCTACTTCCACATTCCAACAGGGAAACGAGGTTGAATGTCGTGCTTTAGCCCCTTGTTGGTGGAGTTGCTTTGATGCAGACTTACAACACAATCCCCACCCGTCCACTGCATTCAAACGAGACTCGAACCCAGACTTCCACCCAGTCCAACATGGAAACGAGGTATTGTGCCCTGATCTAACCCCCCTTACTACTGCTACTGCGACCAAGGCGAGTCTTTTTTCCCAGAATACCACCAACAGGAAAAGTACAGATTTCCGGTCGCTCACAAACGGCGTTAAGAAGAAGGCGAAAGGGGTCCTCCCGCGGTCCAGCAACTAACAAATCACAAAAAGACAACTGATTAGCTAGAATTGCGGGCTCAATTTGGGGATGATCGCTGACCGGTCAGGATCGCGGGCTCAAGTGTGTTTGGAAACATCCCTGACCAGTCAGGATGGCGGGCTCAAGTGTATCTTGGAAGGTCGCTGCCCAGTGAGGCTGGCAGGCTCAAGTGTATTTGGGAAGATGGCTGACCAGTCAGGATCGCCGGCTCAATTGTTTTTGGGAAGGTCGCTGCCCAGTGAGGCTGGCGGGCTCAAGTGTATTTGGAAAGATCGCTGACCAGTCAGGATCGCGGGCTCAATTGTTTTTGGGAAGGTCGCTGACCAGTGAGGCTGGGGGGTTGAAGTGTATTTGGGAAGGTCGCTGACCAGTCAGGATCGCGGGCTCAAGTGATTTTGGGAAGGTCGCTGACCAGTGAGGCTGGTGGGCTCAATTGTTTGAAGAAGGACGCTGACCAGTTCCGATAGCTGGATGAAGTGTTAAGTAAGACTGCTGCCCAGTAATGATCGCAGGCTTTAGTGGAAACAGTAGTAAGGGGGGTTAAACCAGGACACATTGCCTCGTTCTCCTGTTGGACTACGTGGGAAGCTGGGTGCGAGTCTCGATGGAATGTAGTAGGAGAGCGGAGATTGAGCTCGAGTCTCGTGACTGCATGAACTCGTCTTCTTATTGGCTGAGAAATGAAACTTGACGATGACGTCATTGGGACAGCCAATCATGACCTGCTTCGCGTCGATTAGCCAATCGCTACTCGCCACGTCAAAATGACGACACACATTTTAGGTGTTATAAGTAGCTGTTGGACGAGCAAGACTTCACTTTTTTCAAGATGGAGGAAGGTGAGGATGCCTTACGTCGGTGTCATAGTCATGGATATTGTACGTCGTATGAACAATTCTGTGGACCTTCATTAGATATGCTGGGGAATGCAAAGACCAAGAAGCATGTCATGAGGCATGTAATGAAGCATATTATTGAAAGGCACATGCCCCCAAGGCAGTGGACAAAGAAAAGCTATTTCGTTAGCAACGATAAACATTACGTTTGCGCATTGGTCAAAGAGACAATGGACAGACCAGACAAAAGCTTCCCGCACAGAAATAAAAGGAACAGAGGAGTCAAGCAGAAAAGGTTTATGAAACAAGTAGGAGTTCACGGATTTTCCCAAGCCGCTTGTTACACTGTGACTGTTATTTTCGATGTGACCAACGACTTCATAATTTCGGCGTATCCAACCATCTAATGGTTAACGTCTGTCTGCCTTCTATAAAAGAGGTCTGCAAAAAAGAATCTGTACTTTGTCAATCGGCAGTGCCAAACAAACCGATGCAACAGCAAACACCAGACAAGCCCTTATTCGTCAACTCCACTGCTTCATAGTGTGTCCTGCCAAAGACAAGCAAGGGTGTTACTCTTATGTATAGGCATTGGAGGTTACAATACGGCATCAATGACGATGATGAAGATATTTAAAATAGGCGTAGAAAGTGTAAGGTGTAAACATTAATTCACAACTTTTGTAACCAATGCTTTCAAAAGAAGACAATAAATTTGGTGTACCTTATTTGACTTTCTTTCCATACTTTGCCGTTGTGTCGGTCAAAGTCCATATGTTTTTAACAAGTCAGAATCCTACTTCCACATTCCAACAGGGAAACGAGGTTGAATGTCGTGCTTTAGCCCCTTATTGGTGGAGTTGCTTTGATGCAGACTTACAACACAATCCCCACCCGTCCACTGCATTCAAACGAGACTCGAACCCAGACTTCCACCCAGTCCAACATGGAAACGAGGTATTGTGCCCTGATCTAACCCCCCTTACTACTGCTACCGCGACCAAGGCGAGTCTTTTTTCCCAGAATACCACCAACAGGAAAAGTACAGATTTCCGGTCGCTCACAAACGGCGTTAAGAAGAAGGCGATAGGGGTCCTCCCGCGGTCCAGCAACTAACAAATCACAAAAAGACAACTGATTAGCTAGAATTGCGGGCTCAATTTGGGGATGATCGCTGACCGGTCAGGATCGCGGGCTCAAGTGTGTTTGGAAACATCCCTGACCAGTCAGGATGGCGGGCTCAAGTGTATCTTGGAAGGTCGCTGCCCAGTGAGGCTGGCAGGCTCAAGTGTATTTGGGAAGATGGCTGACCAGTCAGGATCGCCGGCTCAATTGTTTTTGGGAAGGTCGCTGCCCAGTGAGGCTGGCGGGCTCAAGTGTATTTGGAAAGATCGCTGACCAGTCAGGATCGCGGGCTCAATTGTTTTTGGGAAGGTCGCTGACCAGTGAGGCTGGGGGGTTGAAGTGTATTTGGGAAGGTCGCTGACCAGTCAGGATCGCGGGCTCAAGTGGTTTTGGGAAGGTCGCTGACCAGTGAGGCTGGTGGGCTCAATTGTTTGAAGAAGGACGCTGACCAGTCCCGATAGCTGGATGAAGTGTTAAGTAAGACTGCTGCCCAGTAATGATCGCAGGCTTTAGTGGAAACAGTAGTAAGGGGGGTTAAACCAGGACACATTGCCTCGTTCTCCTGTTGGACTACGTGGGAAGCTGGGTGCGAGTCTCGATGGAATGTAGTAGGAGAGCGGAGATTGAGCTCGAGTCTCGTGACTGCATGAACTCGTCTTCTTATTGGCTGAGAAATGAAACTTGACGATGACGTCATTGGGACAGCCAATCATGACCTGCTTCGCGTCGATTAGCCAATCGCTACTCGCCACGTCAAAATGACGACACACATTTTAGGTGTTATAAGTAGCTGTTGGACGAGCAAGACTTCACTTTTTTCAAGATGGAGGAAGGTGAGGATGCCTTACGTCGGTGTCATAGTCATGGATATTGTACGTCGTATGAACAATTCTGTGGACCTTCATTAGATATGCTGGGGAATGCAAAGACCAAGAAGCATGTCATGAGGCATGTAATGAAGCATATTATTGAAAGGCACATGCCCCCAAGGCAGTGGACAAAGAAAAGCTATTTCGTTAGCAACGATAAACATTACGTTTGCGCATTGGTCAAAGAGACAATGGACAGACCAGACAAAAGCTTCCCGCACAGAAATAAAAGGAACAGAGGAGTCAAGCAGAAAAGGTTTATGAAACAAGTAGGAGTTCACGGATTTTCCCAAGCCGCTTGTTACACTGTGACTGTTATTTTCGATGTGACCAACGACTTCATAATTTCGGCGTATCCAACCATCTAATGGTTAACGTCTGTCTGCCTTCTATAAAAGAGGTCTGCAAAAAAGAATCTGTACTTTGTCAATCGGCAGTGCCAAACAAACCGATGCAACAGCAAACACCAGACAAGCCCTTATTCGTCAACTCCACTGCTTCATAGTGTGTCCTGCCAAAGACAAGCAAGGGTGTTACTCTTATGTATAGGCATTGGAGGTTACAATACGGCATCAATGACGATGATGAAGATATTTAAAATAGGCGTAGAAAGTGTAAGGTGTAAACATTAATTCACAACTTTTGTAACCAATGCTTTCAAAAGAAGACAATAAATTTGGTGTACCTTATTTGACTTTCTTTCCATACTTTGCCGTTGTGTCGGTCAAAGTCCATATGTTTTTAACAAGTCAGAATCCTACTTCCACATTCCAACAGGGAAACGAGGTTGAATGTCGTGCTTTAGCCCCTTATTGGTGGAGTTGCTTTGATGCAGATTTACAACACAATCCCCACCCGTCCACTGCATTCAAACGAGACTCGAACCCAGACTTCCACCCAGTCCAACATGGAAACGAGGTATTGTGCCCTGATCTAACCCCCCTTACTACTGCTACCGCGACCAAGGCGAGTCTTTTTTCCCAGAATACCACCAACAGGAAAAGTACAGATTTCCGGTCGCTCACAAACGGCGTTAAGAAGAAGGCGATAGGGGTCCTCCCGCGGTCCAGCAACTAACAAATCACAAAAAGACAACTGATTAGCTAGAATTGCGGGCTCAATTTGGGGATGATCGCTGACCGGTCAGGATCGCGGGCTCAAGTGTGTTTGGAAACATCCCTGACCAGTCAGGATGGCGGGCTCAAGTGTATCTTGGAAGGTCGCTGCCCAGTGAGGCTGGCAGGCTCAAGTGTATTTGGGAAGATGGCTGACCAGTCAGGATCGCCGGCTCAATTGTTTTTGGGAAGGTCGCTGCCCAGTGAGGCTGGCGGGCTCAAGTGTATTTGGAAAGATCGCTGACCAGTCAGGATCGCGGGCTCAATTGTTTTTGGGAAGGTCGCTGACCAGTGAGGCTGGGGGGTTGAAGTGTATTTGGGAAGGTCGCTGACCAGTCAGGATCGCGGGCTCAAGTGGTTTTGGGAAGGTCGCTGACCAGTGAGGCTGGTGGGCTCAATTGTTTGAAGAAGGACGCTGACCAGTCCCGATAGCTGGATGAAGTGTTAAGTAAGACTGCTGCCCAGTAATGATCGCAGGCTTTAGTGGAAACAGTAGTAAGGGGGGTTAAACCAGGACACATTGCCTCGTTCTCCTGTTGGACTACGTGGGAAGCTGGGTGCGAGTCTCGATGGAATGTAGTAGGAGAGCGGAGATTGAGCTCGAGTCTCGTGACTGCATGAACTCGTCTTCTTATTGGCTGAGAAATGAAACTTGACCATGACGTCATTGGGACAGCCAATCATGACCTGCTTCGCGTCGATTAGCCAATCGCTACTCGCCACGTCAAAATGACGACACACATTTTAGGTGTTATAAGTAGCTGTTGGACGAGCAAGACTTCACTTTTTTCAAGATGGAGGAAGGTGAGGATGCCTTACGTCGGTGTCATAGTCATGGATATTGTACGTCGTATGAACAATTCTGTGGACCTTCATTAGATATGCTGGGGAATGCAAAGACCATGAAGCATGTCATGAGGCATGTAATGAAGCATATTATTGAAAGGCACATGCCCCCAAGGCAGTGGACAAAGAAAAGCTATTTCGTTAGCAACGATAAACATTACGTTTGCGCATTGGTCAAAGAGACAATGGACAGACCAGACAAAAGCTTCCCGCACAGAAATAAAAGGAACAGAGGAGTCAAGCAGAAAAGGTTTATGAAACAAGTAGGAGTTCACGGATTTTCCCAAGCCGCTTGTTACACTGTGACTGTTATTTTCGATGTGACCAACGACTTCATAATTTCGGCGTATCCAACCATCTAATGGTTAACGTCTGTCTGCCTTCTATAAAAGAGGTCTGCAAAAAAGAATCTGTACTTTGTCAATCGGCAGTGCCAAACAAACCGATGCAACAGCAAACACCAGACAAGCCCTTATTCGTCAACTCCACTGCTTCATAGTGTGTCCTGCCAAAGACAAGCAAGGGTGTTACTCTTATGTATAGGCATTGGAGGTTACAATACGGCATCAATGACGATGATGAAGATATTTAAAATAGGCGTAGAAAGTGTAAGGTGTAAACATTAATTCACAACTTTTGTAACCAATGCTTTCAAAAGAAGACAATAAATTTGGTGTACCTTATTTGACTTTCTTTCCATACTTTGCCGTTGTGTCGGTCAAAGTCCATGTTTTTAACAAGTCAGAATCCTACTTCCACATTCCAACAGGGAAACGAGGTTGAATGTCGTGCTTTAGCCCCTTATTGGTGGAGTTGCTTTGATGCAGACTTACAACACAATCCCCACCCGTCCACTGCATTCAAACGAGACTCGAACCCAGACTTCCACCCAGTCCAACATGGAAACGAGGTATTGTGCCCTGATCTAACCCCCCTTACTACTTCCTCCCGCGGTCCAGCAACTAACAAATCACAAAAAGACAACTGATTAGCTAGAATTGCGGGCTCAATTTGGGGATGATCGCTGACCGGTCAGGATCGCGGGCTCAAGTGTGTTTGGAAACATCCCTGACCAGTCAGGATGGCGGGCTCAAGTGTATCTTGGAAGGTCGCTGCCCAGTGAGGCTGGCAGGCTCAAGTGTATTTGGGAAGATGGCTGACCAGTCAGGATCGCCGGCTCAATTGTTTTTGGGAAGGTCGCTGCCCAGTGAGGCTGGCGGGCTCAAGTGTATTTGGAAAGATCGCTGACCAGTCAGGATCGCGGGCTCAATTGTTTTTGGGAAGGTCGCTGACCAGTGAGGCTGGGGGGTTGAAGTGTATTTGGGAAGGTCGCTGACCAGTCAGGATCGCGGGCTCAAGTGGTTTTGGGAAGGTCGCTGACCAGTGAGGCTGGTGGGCTCAATTGTTTGAAGAAGGACGCTGACCAGTCCCGATAGCTGGATGAAGTGTTAAGTAAGACTGCTGCCCAGTAATGATCGCAGGCTTTAGTGGAAACAGTAGTAAGGGGGGTTAAACCAGGACACATTGCCTCGTTCTCCTGTTGGACTACGTGGGAAGCTGGGTGCGAGTCTCGATGGAATGTAGTAGGAGAGCGGAGATTGAGATCGAGTCTCGTGACTGCATGAACTCGTCTTCTTATTGGCTGAGAAATGAAACTTGACCATGACGTCATTGGGACAGCCAATCATGACCTGCTTCGCGTCGATTAGCCAATCGCTACTCGCCACGTCAAAATGACGACACACATTTTAGGTGTTATAAGTAGCTGTTGGACGAGCAAGACTTCACTTTTTTCAAGATGGAGGAAGGTGAGGATGCCTTACGTCGGTGTCATAGTCATGGATATTGTACGTCGTATGAACAATTCTGTGGACCTTCATTAGATATGCTGGGGAATGCAAAGACCAAGAAGCATGTCATGAGGCATGTAATGAAGCATATTATTGAAAGGCACATGCCCCCAAGGCAGTGGACAAAGAAAAGCTATTTCGTTAGCAACGATAAACATTACGTTTGCGCATTGGTCAAAGAGACAATGGACAGACCAGACAAAAGCTTCCCGCACAGAAATAAAAGGAACAGAGGAGTCAAGCAGAAAAGGTTTATGAAACAAGTAGGAGTTCACGGATTTTCCCAAGCCGCTTGTTACACTGTGACTGTTATTTTCGATGTGACCAACGACTTCATAATTTCGGCGTATCCAACCATCTAATGGTTAACGTCTGTCTGCCTTCTATAAAAGAGGTCTGCAAAAAAGAATCTGTACTTTGTCAATCGGCAGTGCCAAACAAACCGATGCAACAGCAAACACCAGACAAGCCCTTATTCGTCAACTCCACTGCTTCATAGTGTGTCCTGCCAAAGACAAGCAAGGGTGTTACTCTTATGTATAGGCATTGGAGGTTACAATACGGCATCAATGACGATGATGAAGATATTTAAAATAGGCGTAGAAAGTGTAAGGTGTAAACATTAATTCACAACTTTTGTAACCAATGCTTTCAAAAGAAGACAATAAATTTGGTGTACCTTATTTGACTTTCTTTCCATACTTTGCCGTTGTGTCGGTCAAAGTCCATGTTTTTAACAAGTCAGAATCCTACTTCCACATTCCAACAGGGAAACGAGGTTGAATGTCGTGCTTTAGCCCCTTATTGGTGGAGTTGCTTTGATGCAGACTTACAACACAATCCCCACCCGTCCACTGCATTCAAACGAGACTCGAACCCAGACTTCCACCCAGTCCAACATGGAAACGAGGTATTGTGCCCTGATCTAACCCCCCTTACTACTTCCTCCCGCGGTCCAGCAACTAACAAATCACAAAAAGACAACTGATTAGCTAGAATTGCGGGCTCAATTTGGGGATGATCGCTGACCGGTCAGGATCGCGGGCTCAAGTGTGTTTGGAAACATCCCTGACCAGTCAGGATGGCGGGCTCAAGTGTATCTTGGAAGGTCGCTGCCCAGTGAGGCTGGCAGGCTCAAGTGTATTTGGGAAGATGGCTGACCAGTCAGGATCGCCGGCTCAATTGTTTTTGGGAAGGTCGCTGCCCAGTGAGGCTGGCGGGCTCAAGTGTATTTGGAAAGATCGCTGACCAGTCAGGATCGCGGGCTCAATTGTTTTTGGGAAGGTCGCTGACCAGTGAGGCTGGGGGGTTGAAGTGTATTTGGGAAGGTCGCTGACCAGTCAGGATCGCGGGCTCAAGTGGTTTTGGGAAGGTCGCTGACCAGTGAGGCTGGTGGGCTCAATTGTTTGAAGAAGGACGCTGACCAGTCCCGATAGCTGGATGAAGTGTTAAGTAAGACTGCTGCCCAGTAATGATCGCAGGCTTTAGTGGAAACAGTAGTAAGGGGGGTTAAACCAGGACACATTGCCTCGTTCTCCTGTTGGACTACGTGGGAAGCTGGGTGCGAGTCTCGATGGAATGTAGTAGGAGAGCGGAGATTGAGCTCGAGTCTCGTGACTGCATGAACTCGTCTTCTTATTGGCTGAGAAATGAAACTTGACCATGACGTCATTGGGACAGCCAATCATGACCTGCTTCGCGTCGATTAGCCAATCGCTACTCGCCACGTCAAAATGACGACACACATTTTAGGTGTTATAAGTAGCTGTTGGACGAGCAAGACTTCACTTTTTTCAAGATGGAGGAAGGTGAGGATGCCTTACGTCGGTGTCATAGTCATGGATATTGTACGTCGTATGAACAATTCTGTGGACCTTCATTAGATATGCTGGGGAATGCAAAGACCAAGAAGCATGTCATGAGGCATGTAATGAAGCATATTATTGAAAGGCACATGCCCCCAAGGCAGTGGACAAAGAAAAGCTATTTCGTTAGCAACGATAAACATTACGTTTGCGCATTGGTCAAAGAGACAATGGACAGACCAGACAAAAGCTTCCCGCACAGAAATAAAAGGAACAGAGGAGTCAAGCAGAAAAGGTTTATGAAACAAGTAGGAGTTCACGGATTTTCCCAAGCCGCTTGTTACACTGTGACTGTTATTTTCGATGTGACCAACGACTTCATAATTTCGGCGTATCCAACCATCTAATGGTTAACGTCTGTCTGCCTTCTATAAAAGAGGTCTGCAAAAAAGAATCTGTACTTTGTCAATCGGCAGTGCCAAACAAACCGATGCAACAGCAAACACCAGACAAGCCCTTATTCGTCAACTCCACTGCTTCATAGTGTGTCCTGCCAAAGACAAGCAAGGGTGTTACTCTTATGTATAGGCATTGGAGGTTACAATACGGCATCAATGACGATGATGAAGATATTTAAAATAGGCGTAGAAAGTGTAAGGTGTAAACATTAATTCACAACTTTTGTAACCAATGCTTTCAAAAGAAGACAATAAATTTGGTGTACCTTATTTGACTTTCTTTCCATACTTTGCCGTTGTGTCGGTCAAAGTCCATGTTTTTAACAAGTCAGAATCCTACTTCCACATTCCAACAGGGAAACGAGGTTGAATGTCGTGCTTTAGCCCCTTATTGGTGGAGTTGCTTTGATGCAGACTTACAACACAATCCCCACCCGTCCACTGCATTCAAACGAGACTCGAACCCAGACTTCCACCCAGTCCAACATGGAAACGAGGTATTGTGCCCTGATCTAACCCCCCTTACTACTTCCTCCCGCGGTCCAGCAACTAACAAATCACAAAAAGACAACTGATTAGCTAGAATTGCGGGCTCAATTTGGGGATGATCGCTGACCGGTCAGGATCGCGGGCTCAAGTGTGTTTGGAAACATCCCTGACCAGTCAGGATGGCGGGCTCAAGTGTATCTTGGAAGGTCGCTGCCCAGTGAGGCTGGCAGGCTCAAGTGTATTTGGGAAGATGGCTGACCAGTCAGGATCGCCGGCTCAATTGTTTTTGGGAAGGTCGCTGCCCAGTGAGGCTGGCGGGCTCAAGTGTATTTGGAAAGATCGCTGACCAGTCAGGATCGCGGGCTCAATTGTTTTTGGGAAGGTCGCTGACCAGTGAGGCTGGGGGGTTGAAGTGTATTTGGGAAGGTCGCTGACCAGTCAGGATCGCGGGCTCAAGTGGTTTTGGGAAGGTCGCTGACCAGTGAGGCTGGTGGGCTCAATTGTTTGAAGAAGGACGCTGACCAGTCCCGATAGCTGGATGAAGTGTTAAGTAAGACTGCTGCCCAGTAATGATCGCAGGCTTTAGTGGAAACAGTAGTAAGGGGGGTTAAACCAGGACACATTGCCTCGTTCTCCTGTTGGACTACGTGGGAAGCTGGGTGCGAGTCTCGATGGAATGTAGTAGGAGAGCGGAGATTGAGCTCGAGTCTCGTGACTGCATGAACTCGTCTTCTTATTGGCTGAGAAATGAAACTTGACCATGACGTCATTGGGACAGCCAATCATGACCTGCTTCGCGTCGATTAGCCAATCGCTACTCGCCACGTCAAAATGACGACACACATTTTAGGTGTTATAAGTAGCTGTTGGACGAGCAAGACTTCACTTTTTTCAAGATGGAGGAAGGTGAGGATGCCTTACGTCGGTGTCATAGTCATGGATATTGTACGTCGTATGAACAATTCTGTGGACCTTCATTAGATATGCTGGGGAATGCAAAGACCAAGAAGCATGTCATGAGGCATGTAATGAAGCATATTATTGAAAGGCACATGCCCCCAAGGCAGTGGACAAAGAAAAGCTATTTCGTTAGCAACGATAAACATTACGTTTGCGCATTGGTCAAAGAGACAATGGACAGACCAGACAAAAGCTTCCCGCACAGAAATAAAAGGAACAGAGGAGTCAAGCAGAAAAGGTTTATGAAACAAGTAGGAGTTCACGGATTTTCCCAAGCCGCTTGTTACACTGTGACTGTTATTTTCGATGTGACCAACGACTTCATAATTTCGGCGTATCCAACCATCTAATGGTTAACGTCTGTCTGCCTTCTATAAAAGAGGTCTGCAAAAAAGAATCTGTACTTTGTCAATCGGCAGTGCCAAACAAACCGATGCAACAGCAAACACCAGACAAGCCCTTATTCGTCAACTCCACTGCTTCATAGTGTGTCCTGCCAAAGACAAGCAAGGGTGTTACTCTTATGTATAGGCATTGGAGGTTACAATACGGCATCAATGACGATGATGAAGATATTTAAAATAGGCGTAGAAAGTGTAAGGTGTAAACATTAATTCACAACTTTTGTAACCAATGCTTTCAAAAGAAGACAATAAATTTGGTGTACCTTATTTGACTTTCTTTCCATACTTTGCCGTTGTGTCGGTCAAAGTCCATGTTTTTAACAAGTCAGAATCCTACTTCCACATTCCAACAGGGAAACGAGGTTGAATGTCGTGCTTTAGCCCCTTATTGGTGGAGTTGCTTTGATGCAGACTTACAACACAATCCCCACCCGTCCACTGCATTCAAACGAGACTCGAACCCAGACTTCCACCCAGTCCAACATGGAAACGAGGTATTGTGCCCTGATCTAACCCCCCTTACTACTTCCTCCCGCGGTCCAGCAACTAACAAATCACAAAAAGACAACTGATTAGCTAGAATTGCGGGCTCAATTTGGGGATGATCGCTGACCGGTCAGGATCGCGGGCTCAAGTGTGTTTGGAAACATCCCTGACCAGTCAGGATGGCGGGCTCAAGTGTATCTTGGAAGGTCGCTGCCCAGTGAGGCTGGCAGGCTCAAGTGTATTTGGGAAGATGGCTGACCAGTCAGGATCGCCGGCTCAATTGTTTTTGGGAAGGTCGCTGCCCAGTGAGGCTGGCGGGCTCAAGTGTATTTGGAAAGATCGCTGACCAGTCAGGATCGCGGGCTCAATTGTTTTTGGGAAGGTCGCTGACCAGTGAGGCTGGGGGGTTGAAGTGTATTTGGGAAGGTCGCTGACCAGTCAGGATCGCGGGCTCAAGTGGTTTTGGGAAGGTCGCTGACCAGTGAGGCTGGTGGGCTCAATTGTTTGAAGAAGGACGCTGACCAGTCCCGATAGCTGGATGAAGTGTTAAGTAAGACTGCTGCCCAGTAATGATCGCAGGCTTTAGTGGAAACAGTAGTAAGGGGGGTTAAACCAGGACACATTGCCTCGTTCTCCTGTTGGACTACGTGGGAAGCTGGGTGCGAGTCTCGATGGAATGTAGTAGGAGAGCGGAGATTGAGCTCGAGTCTCGTGACTGCATGAACTCGTCTTCTTATTGGCTGAGAAATGAAACTTGACCATGACGTCATTGGGACAGCCAATCATGACCTGCTTCGCGTCGATTAGCCAATCGCTACTCGCCACGTCAAAATGACGACACACATTTTAGGTGTTATAAGTAGCTGTTGGACGAGCAAGACTTCACTTTTTTCAAGATGGAGGAAGGTGAGGATGCCTTACGTCGGTGTCATAGTCATGGATATTGTACGTCGTATGAACAATTCTGTGGACCTTCATTAGATATGCTGGGGAATGCAAAGACCAAGAAGCATGTCATGAGGCATGTAATGAAGCATATTATTGAAAGGCACATGCCCCCAAGGCAGTGGACAAAGAAAAGCTATTTCGTTAGCAACGATAAACATTACGTTTGCGCATTGGTCAAAGAGACAATGGACAGACCAGACAAAAGCTTCCCGCACAGAAATAAAAGGAACAGAGGAGTCAAGCAGAAAAGGTTTATGAAACAAGTAGGAGTTCACGGATTTTCCCAAGCCGCTTGTTACACTGTGACTGTTATTTTCGATGTGACCAACGACTTCATAATTTCGGCGTATCCAACCATCTAATGGTTAACGTCTGTCTGCCTTCTATAAAAGAGGTCTGCAAAAAAGAATCTGTACTTTGTCAATCGGCAGTGCCAAACAAACCGATGCAACAGCAAACACCAGACAAGCCCTTATTCGTCAACTCCACTGCTTCATAGTGTGTCCTGCCAAAGACAAGCAAGGGTGTTACTCTTATGTATAGGCATTGGAGGTTACAATACGGCATCAATGACGATGATGAAGATATTTAAAATAGGCGTAGAAAGTGTAAGGTGTAAACATTAATTCACAATTTTTGTAACCAATGCTTTCAAAAGAAGACAATAAATTTGGTGTACCTTATTTGACTTTCTTTCCATACTTTGCCGTTGTGTCGGTCAAAGTCCATGTTTTTAACAAGTCAGAATCCTACTTCCACATTCCAACAGGGAAACGAGGTTGAATGTCGTGCTTTAGCCCCTTATTGGTGGAGTTGCTTTGATGCAGACTTACAACACAATCCCCACCCGTCCACTGCATTCAAACGAGACTCGAACCCAGACTTCCACCCAGTCCAACATGGAAACGAGGTATTGTGCCCTGATCTAACCCCCCTTACTACTTCCTCCCGCGGTCCAGCAACTAACAAATCACAAAAAGACAACTGATTAGCTAGAATTGCGGGCTCAATTTGGGGATGATCGCTGACCGGTCAGGATCGCGGGCTCAAGTGTGTTTGGAAACATCCCTGACCAGTCAGGATGGCGGGCTCAAGTGTATCTTGGAAGGTCGCTGCCCAGTGAGGCTGGCAGGCTCAAGTGTATTTGGGAAGATGGCTGACCAGTCAGGATCGCCGGCTCAATTGTTTTTGGGAAGGTCGCTGCCCAGTGAGGCTGGCGGGCTCAAGTGTATTTGGAAAGATCGCTGACCAGTCAGGATCGCGGGCTCAATTGTTTTTGGGAAGGTCGCTGACCAGTGAGGCTGGGGGGTTGAAGTGTATTTGGGAAGGTCGCTGACCAGTCAGGATCGCGGGCTCAAGTGGTTTTGGGAAGGTCGCTGACCAGTGAGGCTGGTGGGCTCAATTGTTTGAAGAAGGACGCTGACCAGTCCCGATAGCTGGATGAAGTGTTAAGTAAGACTGCTGCCCAGTAATGATCGCAGGCTTTAGTGGAAACAGTAGTAAGGGGGGTTAAACCAGGACACATTGCCTCGTTCTCCTGTTGGACTACGTGGGAAGCTGGGTGCGAGTCTCGATGGAATGTAGTAGGAGAGCGGAGATTGAGCTCGAGTCTCGTGACTGCATGAACTCGTCTTCTTATTGGCTGAGAAATGAAACTTGACCATGACGTCATTGGGACAGCCAATCATGACCTGCTTCGCGTCGATTAGCCAATCGCTACTCGCCACGTCAAAATGACGACACACATTTTAGGTGTTATAAGTAGCTGTTGGACGAGCAAGACTTCACTTTTTTCAAGATGGAGGAAGGTGAGGATGCCTTACGTCGGTGTCATAGTCATGGATATTGTACGTCGTATGAACAATTCTGTGGACCTTCATTAGATATGCTGGGGAATGCAAAGACCATGAAGCATGTCATGAGGCATGTAATGAAGCATATTATTGAAAGGCACATGCCCCCAAGGCAGTGGACAAAGAAAAGCTATTTCGTTAGCAACGATAAACATTACGTTTGCGCATTGGTCAAAGAGACAATGGACAGACCAGACAAAAGCTTCCCGCACAGAAATAAAAGGAACAGAGGAGTCAAGCAGAAAAGGTTTATGAAACAAGTAGGAGTTCACGGATTTTCCCAAGCCGCTTGTTACACTGTGACTGTTATTTTCGATGTGACCAACGACTTCATAATTTCGGCGTATCCAACCATCTAATGGTTAACGTCTGTCTGCCTTCTATAAAAGAGGTCTGCAAAAAAGAATCTGTACTTTGTCAATCGGCAGTGCCAAACAAACCGATGCAACAGCAAACACCAGACAAGCCCTTATTCGTCAACTCCACTGCTTCATAGTGTGTCCTGCCAAAGACAAGCAAGGGTGTTACTCTTATGTATAGGCATTGGAGGTTACAATACGGCATCAATGACGATGATGAAGATATTTAAAATAGGCGTAGAAAGTGTAAGGTGTAAACATTAATTCACAATTTTTGTAACCAATGCTTTCAAAAGAAGACAATAAATTTGGTGTACCTTATTTGACTTTCTTTCCATACTTTGCCGTTGTGTCGGTCAAAGTCCATGTTTTTAACAAGTCAGAATCCTACTTCCACATTCCAACAGGGAAACGAGGTTGAATGTCGTGCTTTAGCCCCTTATTGGTGGAGTTGCTTTGATGCAGACTTACAACACAATCCCCACCCGTCCACTGCATTCAAACGAGACTCGAACCCAGACTTCCACCCAGTCCAACATGGAAACGAGGTATTGTGCCCTGATCTAACCCCCCTTACTACTTCCTCCCGCGGTCCAGCAACTAACAAATCACAAAAAGACAACTGATTAGCTAGAATTGCGGGCTCAATTTGGGGATGATCGCTGACCGGTCAGGATCGCGGGCTCAAGTGTGTTTGGAAACATCCCTGACCAGTCAGGATGGCGGGCTCAAGTGTATCTTGGAAGGTCGCTGCCCAGTGAGGCTGGCAGGCTCAAGTGTATTTGGGAAGATGGCTGACCAGTCAGGATCGCCGGCTCAATTGTTTTTGGGAAGGTCGCTGCCCAGTGAGGCTGGCGGGCTCAAGTGTATTTGGAAAGATCGCTGACCAGTCAGGATCGCGGGCTCAATTGTTTTTGGGAAGGTCGCTGACCAGTGAGGCTGGGGGGTTGAAGTGTATTTGGGAAGGTCGCTGACCAGTCAGGATCGCGGGCTCAAGTGGTTTTGGGAAGGTCGCTGACCAGTGAGGCTGGTGGGCTCAATTGTTTGAAGAAGGACGCTGACCAGTCCCGATAGCTGGATGAAGTGTTAAGTAAGACTGCTGCCCAGTAATGATCGCAGGCTTTAGTGGAAACAGTAGTAAGGGGGGTTAAACCAGGACACATTGCCTCGTTCTCCTGTTGGACTACGTGGGAAGCTGGGTGCGAGTCTCGATGGAATGTAGTAGGAGAGCGGAGATTGAGCTCGAGTCTCGTGACTGCATGAACTCGTCTTCTTATTGGCTGAGAAATGAAACTTGACCATGACGTCATTGGGACAGCCAATCATGACCTGCTTCGCGTCGATTAGCCAATCGCTACTCGCCACGTCAAAATGACGACACACATTTTAGGTGTTATAAGTAGCTGTTGGACGAGCAAGACTTCACTTTTTTCAAGATGGAGGAAGGTGAGGATGCCTTACGTCGGTGTCATAGTCATGGATATTGTACGTCGTATGAACAATTCTGTGGACCTTCATTAGATATGCTGGGGAATGCAAAGACCATGAAGCATGTCATGAGGCATGTAATGAAGCATATTATTGAAAGGCACATGCCCCCAAGGCAGTGGACAAAGAAAAGCTATTTCGTTAGCAACGATAAACATTACGTTTGCGCATTGGTCAAAGAGACAATGGACAGACCAGACAAAAGCTTCCCGCACAGAAATAAAAGGAACAGAGGAGTCAAGCAGAAAAGGTTTATGAAACAAGTAGGAGTTCACGGATTTTCCCAAGCCGCTTGTTACACTGTGACTGTTATTTTCGATGTGACCAACGACTTCATAATTTCGGCGTATCCAACCATCTAATGGTTAACGTCTGTCTGCCTTCTATAAAAGAGGTCTGCAAAAAAGAATCTGTACTTTGTCAATCGGCAGTGCCAAACAAACCGATGCAACAGCAAACACCAGACAAGCCCTTATTCGTCAACTCCACTGCTTCATAGTGTGTCCTGCCAAAGACAAGCAAGGGTGTTACTCTTATGTATAGGCATTGGAGGTTACAATACGGCATCAATGACGATGATGAAGATATTTAAAATAGGCGTAGAAAGTGTAAGGTGTAAACATTAATTCACAATTTTTGTAACCAATGCTTTCAAAAGAAGACAATAAATTTGGTGTACCTTATTTGACTTTCTTTCCATACTTTGCCGTTGTGTCGGTCAAAGTCCATATGTTTTTAACAAGTCAGAATCCTACTTCCACATTCCAACAGGGAAACGAGGTTGAATGTCGTGCTTTAGCCCCTTGTTGGTGGAGTTGGTGGAGTTGCTTTGATGCAGACTTACAACACAATCCCCACCCGTCCACTGCATTCAAACGAGACTCGAACCCAGACTTCCACCCCAGTCCAACATGGAAACGAGGTATTGTGCCCTGATCTAAACCCTCTTAACACACGAATATTCGAAGTCTTCTATTCAGCTACTCCCGTTTCTTGACGTACAAGTCCAGTTAATCGACAATCACATCCAGACGGACCTGCATACTAAGCCCACGGACAAACATCAATATCTCCTCAGATCTTCCAGTCACCCGGAGCACACGAAGCGTGCTATTCCTTTCAGTCTCGCCTTACGATTACGACGCATTTGTTCTACTGACACTTATTTTGACAAGCGCTCTAATGAACTTATCGACCACTTGACAAAGCGAGGTTACAATCGAAACTTCCTTAAACATGAAGTCAACCGCGTGCGATCTATACCCCGTTGTGATACCCTCAAACCTAAACAGCAAAACAAAACAACTGATCGTACACCTTTTGTTATTACCTTCAATCCAGCTCTTCCCAACACCTCGAAAATTGTGAAAAAACATCTTAACATTCTCAACTCCTCTACCCGCTGTAAAGAAACGTTTCCTAATCCTCCTGTCCTAGCATACAGAAGAAACGCAAGTCTTCGTGATCTTCTAGTGAAAACAAAGCTACCCGACAACTCTTACCCTGATGACCGTAGAATACCACCTTCTCCGGGTATCCACAGATGCAATCATCCGCGCTGTCTAACCTGCCCTTTCTTAAAAGAAAACCAAGATAAATATACATTTTCCGCAACTAGTGAAGAAAGACATATCAAGGAACGCATTACCTGCAACTCTAGAAACCTTATTTATATGATCGAATGTAGAAAATGTCAAAAACAATACATCGGTGAGACTAAACGCAGACTCAACGAACGCTTTGGAGAACATCGCCGCTCAGTGACTAAACCTCATTTACTACAGACGCCTACTCCAATCTCACAACACTTCAACCAGCCAGGCCACTCACTCAATGATATCATACTCATTCCCATCGAGCTCATGAAAAACATAAGAGACTCTGTCAGAAAGGCGCGTGAAGCTCATCTCATCGACAAAGCAAAAACACTAGAACCTTCGGGTATTAATAAACGCGATGAACTGCACTAATTATGTTATCTTTACAAAACTGCCTGTCATTATTTAGTCAACTATTATATTTGTCAGTTTATCATAGGACGCTTTTTTTATTTACCTGTCAATGTAGTAACCTATCATGTTTCTTGGTTCCATATTTTAAACTTTTAAAATTGTAACGATATTAACGTATATACTCATTTTTATTTTAGCCCCCGTCGAAGGTTTGTGTTTCAAACCGAAATATCGGGCACAAAATATATATCTTTTATTTTACTTTATTTTTCTTGAGTCAATCTTTTCTCGGCCGTACGGATCAGTTTGCCGTGTTATTTTACATAAACCCTCTTACTACTGCTACTGCGACCAAGGCGAGTCTTTTTTCCCAGAATACCACCAACAGGAAAAGTACAGATTTCCGGTCGCTCACAAACGGCGTTAAGAAGAAGGCGAAAGGGGTCCTCCCGCGGTCCAGCAACTAACAAATCACAAAAAGACAACTGATTAGCTAGAATTGCGGGCTCAATTTGGGGATGATCGCTGACCGGTCAGGATCGCGGGCTCAAGTGTGTTTGGAAACATCCCTGACCAGTCAGGATGGCGGGCTCAAGTGTATCTGGGGAAGGTCGCTGCCCAGTGAGGCTGGCAGGCTCAAGTGTATTTGGGAAGATGGCTGACCAGTCAGGATCGCGGGCTCAATTGTTTTTGGGAAGGTCGCTGCCCAGTGAGGCTGGCGGGCTCAAGTGTATTTGGGAAGATGGCTGACCAGTCAGGATCGCGAGCTCAATTGTTTTTGGGAAGGTCGCTGACCAGTGAGGCTGGTGGGTTGAAGTGTATTTGGGAAGGTCGCTGACCAGTCAGGATCGCGGGCTTGCGGCGTATTTTGATTAGGAGATCGAAATCGGCCAGTCAGGAAAACCACATGTTAGCATTGCATCTGGATAATGCGACAAATACTTTGTGATTTCTGACAACGAGTCAAAGACCGCTGACCAAATTTTGACCTTATATCTTGGTGCATGTATCTACTCATGACCCTCAACCGTTGTGCCAAGTTTGAACGAAATCGGTCACTTGAGTATTACCTCCTGCCTGGTTCTGCCTGGTTTTCTGGTGGACACTCTTTAGTGTGACCTGTGTGATGCAGGCTATGTCGGCTACACATGCCGACACCTTCACCAACCTATTGATGAACATAAGGGAGAGAGAGCAGTATGATATCGCGCGAAGCTTTAAGATTTTAAGAAAGTGCCAAAACAAATTTGACTGTCTTATTTTGGAATTGCTTTTTATCAAAGAACTGAAGCCAACGCTAAACAAACAGTGCGATTCAATTCGCACAAAATTATTTGTTTAGACCATAGATATTTTTTCTTATTTATTGTTGTTTTCATTGTTTCATTGTTTTATGCCCTTTTTAACTTCAAAAATTTTTATCACTTATTGTAGGCATTTTTTATCACATTTAGCGTCCATGACATTCTTAACTGTTAATAATATAGCTATGCTAATTTTGTATTTTACTATCACTTGAAAAAGACCTCGGAGAGGTCGAAACGTCGTGACTTTTTATCGTTAATTTTTATCACAAAATCTATTTTCAATAAATTACTTATGAAGTATAAATACAGCGAAAAACATACTATAGACATAATTAGCTAATATCTAAAGAAAACGATGCTCTTTGGAAAAGCAGCTTCATCTCATAGTATGTATGTAATTTGGTGTACGCCTACAAATGTGATGATAATTTGGAAATCGCTTGATAATTTTTTTTTGAATTTGACAATCTCGAGATTAATCATCAATTTATATGGCCTGCAAATTTGAAGGACATTTAAAACAAGTAAGGCAAAAAAATAGGGCCTCCAATGTACCTATTTTTCTTACAGATTTTGTTTACAAGTGGGCGTCCTCATTATTTACGGGTGTTGTTTTCAAGTTTCATATGCACGTGCATAACTTTAGCAAAAAAAATTTATTTGCATCGAACAAAACGCTCGATTGCTTTCCGAAAAAATTTTCGAAACATGCTTATAACTGGATTGAGAATTGTTATGACATTACGCACTCGATGTCACACTATTATCATCGAGCCACCTTGATATAGTTACTTAGAAAATTCATTAATAATTCATAAGGAAAGTACAGAATTTATGAAAATTTAATGAAAGTTTGTAAATCCTGATACAGAACAGCTATACTGTATCACTGACACAGAATACTTATAGGAATGCTAATAAGCTGTATCACTATTGTTTTTTATCTGATACAGGACAGCTATACTGAATCACTGATACAGAATACTTATAGGAATGCTAATAAGCTTCATCGCTATGGTCCTTTATAAGTCTTACAAAATATTCGCAGCAGAACTTTATGGATATTTACAATGGCGAGACGCAGGCGAGCCATTGTAAATATCCATACAGTTGTGCTGCTCACATTTTATCTATTACGTAACAGTGCCCGTTTCACAAACTTTAAAATAAAGAAATGATCAAGTTAAAAGTTAGAGAGCAAACTATTAAATACGCAATAGCTAAAAATGCCAAATTATTGCGGAAAGAAGAAGAATTAGAAAGGTCAATAAACATGCTACAAAGATAAATCGAATCCAATGAAACCAACGATGATACAAAAATGACAAACCGCAAAGATTTAGAGGATAAAATGAGAGAACTGGAAAAAATAATTGAATACAAAACAAAGGGTGTGATTTTAAGAGCAAAATGCAGATGGTATAATGAAAGCGAAAAAAATACCAAATATTTTTTAAATCTTGAAAAGAGAGACTTCAAAAATGGTGTAATTAGCCAGCTTAAGGTGAGCGATAATGAATTTGTCACTGTCAGACAAACAAATTTTGAAAGAATGTGAAACCTTCTATCGAAACATTTATAGCTCAAAAAATGACAAAGACGTTAGCGAAATTAGCAACCTTTTTTTAAAATAACTGATCAGAAATTTTTGAACTCTGAAGATAAAGAGAATTGTGAAGGCCTGTTAACTAAGGAAGAATGTCTACAAGCTCTGAAAAGTATGAATAATGAAAAAACGCCAGGCACCGATGGATTGCCTGTAGAATTTTACAAGGTTTTTTGGAATGATCTTTCAGACAACTTTTTAAACTCGTTCAACTATGCTTATCAAAAAGGACAACTTTCAGTAAGCCAAAGACGTGGGATAATTAAACTAATTCCAAAAAAAGACGCAGAACCTTACTACGTTAAAAATTGGCGCCCAATAACACTGTCTATTGAATTGTGATTATAAAATAGCAGCAAAGGCCATAGCGAATCGTATGAATCATTCCCAAACTAGTTAATAACGATCAGACTGGTTTTTTGAAAGGTAGATTTATTGGTGAAAATATTAGGTTAATTGATGGCATAATAAACCACACGGCTGCTTATGATATTCCTGGATTACTACTATTTTTGGATTTCGAAAGGGTCTTCCACACAGTGGAATGGTCATTTATATGGAAAACATTAGAGTCTTTTAATTTTGGACCATCAATTATAAACTGGATTAAATTGAACACGTTCTAAAAGCAAACGGGGTATTCTAAAAGGGCCAAATTCTGGCAAATAATCGCAGTTTTGGTGTGTTTTTGCCAAAATATGCAGAAATGTTGGCAAAATATCGATTTCTAGGGCTTTTTTTACCGTGGCCACTGTACATCGGATACAAAATAATTCTTTTTTATTGTTTTTTGCCCAGACCGTCATGTCACAAAAGTCATGAATCCATGCCCAAATTGCCATATTTTTGGATTTGTGTAGTTACATGGCAAAAAACATTTAAAACTCTCAATTTTTGCCCTAAGGAAGCTGGACTAAATTAGAGAATTTAGCGAGTTCTTGCCATGAAATGAAAAATGCGGCAAAATTTCAAAAGAAGGTAAGTAATTTTCCAAAACCAATGAAATGTTTCACCTCATCAGAGAAAAAATACTTTAAAACACCCTATTTCTGACGGATTTAAATATTTTTGTCAAGAAATGCATGAAATAACAAAATTTTGCCAAACACCCTCAACTTATGACGATGGAAATTTCCGAGGCTTTTTGCTTCAGTGAGTAAAATGACGGCGGAAATTTCCGCAGGTTTTTTTGCTTCAGCTAATAAAATGACAGCGGAAATTTCCGCGTATTTTTGGCTTCAACGAGTAAAATGACGGCGGAAATTTCCGCGGTTTTTTTTGCTTCAGTGAGTGAAATGACGGCGGAAATTTCCGCGGGTTTTTTTGTTTCAGTGAGTAAAATGACGGCGGAAATTTCCGCGGTATTTTTGCTTCAGTGAGTAAAATGACGGCGGAAATTTCCCCAGGTTTTTTGCTTTAATGAGTAAAATTCCGCAGGGACCAGTTAAAATAATAAGCTAGAAACTACAGAATTGTTACGCCAACAGCTAGGTACAAGTAATAAACTGTATTTCAAACATTTCAGAAGCCCTTGCGTTCGAAGTTGAGCTTTGAAATGACACCTCTTCGGGAAGGCAGACGCAGTGTCTTTGTCGACTTTGTTCATACTAACAACTTTCCAATAAACGGCTTTTTATCTTAGCTGGCCAAAAAAAAAAACGCAACGATATGACCCTATTTGAGTAGGTTTCCTTGTACATTTTCTTCAGTAAGCCTTCCCTTTCCAGAAGGGCATTTGAAAACCTGTTAGATGAAAAGAAAAGTAACAAATAAGTGTTGTTTTTTGTTATTACTTCAGTTTATAAATAAATATACTTAACAGATTGGGCACAAATCAATTATATGAAAGTGTACTACATCTATATTTCCCAGGAAAGCATCCGACGAATTTCTTTTAAATCTAAGGCTAGATGAAATGGGAAAAGGGGAATCATGGCAAGGAAGGAGAGACATGATTTTTCGTGCGGCTTGCATAAACATCTTTTTATAATGGTATAAACCGCTGTTAGGAGCGCTGTGTCACGGGCGCATAGTCACGATACAGATGGAGGGGTGAAACACAACGATATTTATGCTTGAGTAAAGGCTGCTGACCTAAAATACTGTACAGAATTTGAAAACCGATAGAAAAACGGAGTAAATTGTCTTCCGAACGAGATGTTTAGCAGCAATAGACCTTTCCACGGTTTTTTCCAACTTTTGATATTGGCTATGTAGCGGGAATCTAACGACATTGCTCGAAAGAGCACCTCAAAATTAGTAAAATAGCCAAGTTTGTGAGTCGTATCTTGTAAAATCGCAAAGTTACAGCTTTGCGAAGTCGGGAAATTTTACAGAAGTTTGTATGCTGGGGGGCACAAACTTGCCCCCCAGCATACAAACGTCTGCAAAATTTCCCGACTTCGCGAAGCTATAACTTTGCGATTTTACAAGATACGACTCACAAACTTGGCTATTTTACTAATTTTGAGGTGCTCTTTCCAGCAGTGTCGTTAGATTCTCGCTACATGGCCAATATCAAAAGTTGGAAAAAACCGTGGAAGGGTCTATTTTGGATGATTTTTGGTGGAGATATTGCAGATCGAAGATCGTAAATTTTAGCCGTGGGATGTTTACTCAGTGGCCTTGAAAAAAGTCGAACTTCAATGTGAATTACCGTGGTGGATACAAACTTTTACGGAAAACCAATTTCATGGTCAAGGACAACATTGTTTCGAGACAATAATTTCGATTGATAACAGGGAATTGTTTGCCGCTCTGGGTTGTCGTGTTAAATTTTACGAAGGCGATTCTGCTGGAAATTGCGTTACGCCATACTGTTGTTACTCAAGAAGAAAGGTTTACTTTCAACGCCAAAACCGTGGAGAATAAATCTTGAAATAGAGTGATTTTTATGTCAGAGAATGGCCATCGATGTCAAGGAACAGGATCCGATTGATAAAAGTAGAAAAGTCGAAAGCCTAGAGAGGTATGTCAAAATCAATATTTTATTTCACTCAAGCTTCTCTACTTACGTCTGACATGTTTTTACGTGTTTTTTTCTAAGTGTCGCTACGTACTGCGCACGCGTGCCCCTCCTTCCTTGCCATGAACTTTAGTAATCTCGCGTCAAAAAGTCTCTAATCGCATTCTTTGGCTCAGCGCCTGTGATAAAATGATCAAAACAATTACCAGACTGCGATGAGCGAACTACTGGTGATAATTCATTGATTTAGTGCGCGATTTGTTTCAAAATAACTTTTCTCTATTGCTTCAGGTAAATTTCTATAAACTGACCGAGTAACACACACTGAACTGGCCGAGTAATACACACAACCGATCGAGCAATACCCACAACAGACCGAATAATACCACAAGCACCCCAAGCTCAGTGTGAGAGTTAGTTACGTGTGGTACCGTATTTCGTAATATCAACATGGCTGCAAATATAAGATGGCAGTTTCTTTTGCAAACATCTTTATGTCGGCGGTCGAGACAGAAATAATCAGTTTAAGCAGAGTTAAAAAGTGTTGACGGGCCTGCTCGACTATGATCCTGCAGTTCGCAAATAAATTTTGAAGCTTTCATAGCTTAGCCTTTACATTCTTTCTTAAGCAAGACTCGAAAAATCAACCAAATGACAGCATTGCTAAACTCTGCTTAATCATTTCTAATAACGTGGCTCAAGAAAATAAAACAGGTTTGATTAACTGAAAATTAATTCTTTCTGTACAAACTTCAATATTGACAACGCTGCAATAAATTTAAGCAACCCGTCTTTTTTCTTGTCAAATGCAAAAAAGAATATTTTTGCGAGTCTAAAAAATCACCAACTCAATCAGTTTAAAGCAAATAAAAAACTTAAATTTTATTCGGTCTTTAAAAATGAAACGAAATACTCTGATTTTATTAACCATTATCAAAAATCCTGAACATAGACAAATGATTTCTAAATTTAGGATAGGGAATCACACCTTAAGAATTGAAAATGGACGATTTACAATCCCTTAAACTCCAGAACACCTTAGAATTTGCCCTCACTGTACACTTAATTCAGTTGAAGATGAAATGCACTTTTCATTTCACTGTATGTTATATGATGATTCACGAAATACCCTTTTTGAGAAAATTATTAAACAAAATAGATTATTTCAAAAATTGAATTATCATGAGAAGGTTTTATTTGTTTTCAACAATACTGACCCATATTAGCAGGTTGGCTGCTGCTTTTGTCACACAAGCAATGAAAACAAGAGCAAAACAGAGTCAGTAATACTCGTCATTGTTTTAAAAATACATGAATATACATTTTATTCTACTTAGATTTCTTTATTGTAATTATACTAATTTTAATTTCCTTATTGTAATTGATTCGGAAATACCATGTACAGAAATGGGAATACTGAAATAAAGTTGTTGTTGTTGTTGAGTTTCGGTTCTAAGGTGACCCTCATCAGTTGCTCCCATAAGTAAATGTCTCGCGGAATAATATGAAATTATTCCGTTGTACATGAAATCTTTGCCGCTTTTGTAGTTGTATTCTTGGGGAAACTAGGATCAAATGTTTCGTTTTCTCATTGGCTCGTATAATTGAACCAATGGCATTGGTGTAGTTTCGATCCAACGTTAGACACAAAGAACGGCTCTTTTAGTGTCGTAGAGAGGTCTCGTGTATGTCTCAATGTATTCGAGAAACATTGCGTATTTTTTTCTAAAACAAGCGTGTTATTCTGGTGTCAAGTCGCAAAATCTATAAAGAAGCCTTTTGAATAGTTTTCCCAAGAAGAAAGTCTTTGAGAAATTTGTTCCCTTAGATCACCAAAATAGAATTGTGACAAGTCACTATTATCAATTTGTTTTGCATGCTCGATATGTTTTGTGTGACACTTTGGTTCTTTGATCTTTGGGATATAAATCTCTTTAATGACAGGGGGTTTTCATGCTGTGTTTAGCCATTTATAGAATTATTATTTCTCTATGCCTTCGTTATGCTAGCTCTCTTGGCATATGTTAAGGCTTCTTTGGCTAACTTTTGTTGCAAGATAAATAGTGATCGGCTGCAAGGTTTGTAATTGCTATGAAAATGCTAGGATCAGTCAATCTCAGCCCGTGATTTAGTGTTGAAGTCTGCGGTGTGCTAGACTTGTGAGAAAGTAGATCTTTATCACGGATGTAAGCGTCTAAGATTTATATGTTTTAGCTCCTTGTTGTAATTCTGAGAGTTGTGTTTCATGGAGCTAGAAGGACCTCCGTTGTTTCATAATGGCGTTATCGCATCCAACATGCCTTTTACAGATATGGTGATCTGTTTTGAAAATCTCACGGATGCTAGTGGTTACATACATTCTTTCTTAAGCTACGTTTCCGGTCACAGGCCAATGTTTGGCTTCCCAGATATTTTTTAAAATATGTTTTTCTGCAGGCAAGAGGGTTTCGATACGTCAGCTCTTTGAACATGTAAATCTTCTGCTCTCAATGGTGTCTAAACCTGTGGTAAACGTGGGAAGCGCAGTAGTCTTATACGAGAAAGAATGTAAAGGCTAAGCTATAAAGGTTTTAAAATTTATTTGCGAACTGCAGGAGTCGTGCAGGCACACATTTTAACGCGAAATGGTTGGACATATGTTTGACTTGTATGAAGTGTTTGTTTCTAAAAGTGAAAAACTGGTAACTGTGTTCCTAATCGATCTGCCATAACGTTCTCTTTTTCAAGATGATAGTCAACTTGAGGGGACAATCTAGTTAAATGCTGTTTTCTTTTTTATATATATATTTTTCTCTATTTTCTAATGATTTTAAAAAGTTAATAATCAATAGATGGGATCAATTTATAACAAACGCAAGGCTTTGTTATTTTCCTACTAACTCGAAATCCAACTGGAAGTCTTTAACTCTAACTCGAACTCGGACTCCAACTCGAGGTTTCATTACTCCCGGTTCTTTTTACTTAACCACTAGTCACACACGTTCATAGTTTTGCTCGATTCGCGCGGTGACATTAATAGAATTTACAGCGTTTATCGCCACATTTGACTCCTCTGATGCGCTCTGTGTCTAGTTCTTATCTGATCCCGGCTTTACAAAACGCTAAAGTGGGATTCAAATGGCACAACTGCACAATATTTTAACGTTTTCTTGTCCTCTAAAATAAACTCAAGACAAATACTAATGTCAATTGTATTTTGCAAACTACAGTATATACTCATATACATACCAGCGGCTGTTTTCATTGCTCTGGATTACTCTGCCTAACCTTTTTTCATTTCCAATGTTTTAAATCGTTTCTTGTTTCCATACTTGAACCATAAACGTAACCTACGATATACACTAGGTAGCTCCGCAAGGATTCAACCGGTAGAAAGGCGGGCAAACGTTGAAATGTAACGACCACTGATCATTTGTTATCAGAAACAAAAATGTCAAACATTTGACCACAAGCAAATGGGGTGTCAAATTAGGTATGTCAATGCAATTAATTTTCCCTCAAAATTGAACAAAAATAGGATATAACAGTTTTATTTCGATATAAAAGCAGCAAATTTTAGTTAAATTTAAACAGCTATAAAAGCAAAGGATTCTGCCCTAGCGTTGAAAAATATTTTGGTGTAAGATACGTGACATTTCATCGATCACCTGACCATGGTATGTTTCCGAAAAACGCTCACTCATTCAAACCGGTTCAAACTGCTTCTTGTGGCGGTTTGTTATAAGATTATATTATAATTCTTTGAGCTAGTAAGAGCGTCTTCGGAAATGTGATGAATCACTCCGTTCGATCAGCTGTATGAAAAGTCTGTTTGCGACTATAACATGAGTGGAAACGGCGAAAATAGCTCTGAACTCACCGAGAACTAGTGTTAAAATTATATGATGTGCCCCCAAAGGCCGCGGGTCTGACGTTCATTAGCCTACGCGTGGCCGTTAACGCTCATACTCCAGGTAAGCTTTACAACACTGTATTCAAATCTAACACAATACATAACAAGGCTCGAGTAATTACTGAGTCGGTAATTTAAGTGTAATTTAGTCGTACAGTCGTGTATAGTATCTAAATCTATCTAATTCCATAGATTGCGCGCCACTTTAATATTTCCCCTGCTGCAAGCACTATTAAAATGTATGTCGCCCTATCATCCGAATGCTTTTGCATTTATCAAAATATCTTACCCCAGATCACGCGTGAAAGGAGCTTAAAATGTAACACCACGTAGCTTTTTCCTTTTATACATGTAAGTACGTACTAAAGTTTCGTGAAGCCAGATTTTTTCATTTTTTTAATATGGTTTCTCCCACTGTTCAAGTTCGTTGCCCAATTTCCGGACAGGTCATCCAAATAAGTGATCTTCGCTTTTTGAAAATATTTCTAGCTATAATGACAAGATATCTCACATTAAAAATGAACAGAGATGTTCCTGCTAAATATCCTTTTTTTCCAATAATTAAATATTTTTTCACTTAGTGTTTACACGAAGAAATGTAAATGTTTCAGTCCGGTTTCGGCTATTTGTTGATGTGTTGACGACTGACAGCAAATAAATAGTTTGAACGTTTTCACGTTCGCGCTCTTAGAAATGCTGAAATCAAAGCTCTGAGACTGCTACTAAACGGTAAAGCGCGAAATTGGCCATTTTTAACAAGTTATTTTAGTTTTTCTTATAAATTTGCTATAAATTGCGGCTATCTTCAATGTTCGAATATAGGCATACCTCACAAAAATCAAAATGCGATAGGATTACAGTGGAAACCCTCGATAACTCGAACCTCTCGCTAACTCGAACCAAACTTTTTTCCCTTGGCTAAAGATTGCTTACAAATTTATCCTCGTGTTAACTCCAACCTTCGATATCTCGAACCAAATTTCCCTCTCCCCCGGAGGTTAGAGTTGTCGGGATTCTACTGTATATATTCCTTATGGTCTGTTAATAACCTCTGTTGATTATTTTGCGAGAACCGCCCGCATAATCGGAAACCATAAAATTCATGGCGCATTGACATTTTGCAGGAAACAAAACTAATTCAACTTCCTCGACAAGACCGCCCAAACCCCACAAGATCAGCCAAAAAGTGGGTAAAGAGTGTATTTTTTCTTGGGCGATTTACTAGCTGAACATTTATTTCTACGCTGTGCCACAGCCGGACACGGTTTTACCCGGGCACGGTTTTACCCCGGCAGTCTGAAAATTTTATAGAATTTCTACGAAATTTCTTGTCCCAACCTCCTGAAAGTATTCTATCTTCGTTTAGAATTGCCAAGCTATTAGGAAAACGAGAGTGCCTTCGCTGCTGACTAGTTCTGCTTGCTCGGGCATAAAGTGAAATCGCCGTGAGTTGACACTTAGAAACACAGACGAACACTGGCTAAGTTTCGAACAGGAAATCATTGCCTACGTGTTGAAACGGGTAGACATGCAAAACCAAAAATTCCAAGAGATTTGAGGCACTGCGAATGCTGCTTATCAAATGACGTTGAAGACGAAATTCATTTCTTTTTCGACTGTGTTTCATATTCTGACCTAAGAAATTCACTATTCAATGAAATAAGCAAATATTGTAAAAGTTTTTTGAACCTACAAAATACAGATAGAATTAATTTCTTTTTTAATAATGTTGACCCCTTCATATGTAAACAGGTGGGTCACTTTATATATGAAGCTTCAGAGAGACGAAACACTCTGTTAGCAAGGACTGCAGTCAATGTATTCTAGTTTAATCTGTTAGTGTTATAGGCAATACCATGTATGTATATGGGAATGCTAATAAACTGTTGTTTGTTTATTTGTTTGTGTGGAGCCTGTGTGACTCACAGGCACGGTTTTACACCCAGGCTAAATGCCCGGCAGTCTGAAATTTTACAGAATTTCTACGAAATACCGTTATTAGCCTGTTCCAGGCGTTCAGATAGTGGGGAAAGTTTTTGCTCGCTTTTCTTCGCGCCCTCCCCAACAATTCGTGCTTTCCCCCCACTATCTGAACGTTATAAATGGGGTTGACAGACCAACGCGACTCCTGTTGTGTGACCATTTGTTTTAAGCCTTTACAGTTTGGCTTTCACAAGCATCTCTTTTAGCAACTCTCTTTAAATATAGACAGGCTTAATACTAGTACCACTCATCGCTAAAAAGCATTTAAAAAGCATAAAGCTTTCCCAGCAAGACCGCCTTTAGATCACCGACAGTTGTGAATTTGTTCTCAAGCAAGCAGAACTAGTCAGCAGCGAAGCCACTCTCGTTTTCCTAATCGCTTGGCAATTCTAAACGAAGATAGAATACTTTCAGGAGGTTGAGACAAGGCATTTCGTAGAAATTCTATAAAATTTTCAGTCTGCCGGGCATCTAGCCTCGGTAAATTCGTGTCCGGCTGTCGGGCATATAGCTACAGCATTATTTCTAAGTATTTGTTTACAGACCGACTTTTACTTGTGGAATCCTTCTAGTCAGAAATCCTTGGCTTATGGTACTTTGCGAAACTAAAAGAAATGGTACTTTGCGAAATACTTTGCGAAACGGTACTTTGCGAAATGGTACTTTGCGAAACGGTACTAAATTTTGCGATGTTGTAACGACTACTTGCCACCCTATTTTAGAAAAAAGTAGTAAAATGGTACCCAGTAAAAAAGTAGTAAAATGCTTAAATGTAACCTGTTTAATGGTTACATGTACACCTTATTGCGGAAACGTTGTCTGGAAAAAAGCATAAGGCGAAACAATGCGATACAAAGGACTGCTGAGAACAAGGCAAATTAGGCTTGTTACCAGTTGAAATATTGATGTTTGAGACCTATAGGCATCCACAAAATATTTTAAGAGGTCGATTTTGGGCATACATTGTTATTATAATGTACAATTATCTGAGAACACAACCATTCGGTCTCATGGTTCAGTTATGCTTTTCATAATGGTTATGCTTTTCATAATGGTTCAGTTATGCTTTTCAAGGGACGTTATAAGTATTATAAGTGACAGGCCAAACACGACTCCCGCTTGTCGCAAAATGTATAAAGAAGCCTTTAGAATAGCTTTCCCAAGAAGGTCTTCAGTCGAGATATTTGTTCACCTTAGATCACCAAAATAGAGATGCGACAAGTGCTCGATATGTAGTGTATGACTTTTTGATCTTTCGGGAGGTCAGTTTACATGCTGTGCATAGCCATAAGTTTATAGAATTATTTTTTCTCTATGCCTTCGTTATGCTAGCTGTCTTGGCATATGTTAGAGCTTCTTTGGCTAACTTTTGCTGCAAAATAAGTAGTGATCGGCTGCAGTTTTTGTTATTGTTATGAATATGCTAGGATCAGTCAATCTCTCAGCCCGTGATTTAGTGTCTAAGTCTGCGGTATGAGAAAGTGGATCATTTTAGCATTTTACTACTTTTTTACCGGGTAGCATTTTACTACATTTTCTAAAATAGGGCGGCAAGTAGTCGTTACAACATCGCGAAATTTAGCACCGTTTTCGTTTCGTTTCGCAAAGTACCATAATCCTTCTAGTCAGCAGCGAAGCCACTCTCGTTTTCCTAATCGCTTGGCAATTCTAAACGAAGATAGAATACTTTCAGGAGGTTGAGACAAGGCATTTCGTAGAAATTCTATAAAATTTTTAGACTGCCGGGCATTTAGCACATAGCATGGGTAAAACCGTTCCCGGCTGCCGAGCATATAGCCACAGCGTTATTTCTAAGTATTTGTTTACAGTGAAATCCTTCAAGTCAGCGGCGAAGCCACTCTCGTTTTCCTAATCGCTTGGCAATTCCAAACAAAGATAGAATACTTTCAGGAGGTATCCGGGGACAAGGCATTTCGTAGAAATTCTATAAAATTTTCAGACTGCTGGTCATTTAGCCTGGGTAAAACCGTGCCCTGCTGCCGGGCATATAGCCACAGCGTTATTTCAAAGGGCCTTTTTTTATGGTCTCGGGTACCCGAGGCAGACCGACTTTTACTATTGAAATCCTTCTAACTCATCGGCAAAAAAGCCCGCAAATTCAAAAAAATTGCAGGAGACGAAGGGCTTATGATGACTTCTCTTGTCGTGATTCTGGCTTTATTTCTGCTAAGGGGAAGTCGTTTTTTCAGAGGAAGCGTTTCTGAGTGTATCTACAGACAAGGAGGATCGGACGAAATGTTCTAAAGAAGCGTGAAGTATTGTTGAACCCGTCTTCCATTTTAAAAGCACAGATCAAGAACCACGAGAGACCAGCGGCTGGCAAATGATAGTGGTAGCTAAATAAATAATATTGCAATGTGCACAATACACTTGGCTACGGCATTTAGCAGGACGAGTTATACCATCTCGCGAGGTAGTATAACTTCGCAGGAATTTCCGGTGATAAAGGCGGGATAAACCCTTGTTTTGTCTCGTGAAAACAGTTTGCATTTTTAACTCCCTAAACGCGAAACGAAGTGTTTTCACTATATTTCCGGTCTTTTTGGCTTTAACTAGTCAAAATTGTCCTAGTAAAAACACAACCAAAATAAGGTAGATTAACCATAAAATCATCAGATAGTATGGTTCGGATTTTATCTGTAGCTTCCGAAGATTAACCGAGAAGTAAAAAATAAAGTGTCCAGGGAATAAAGGCGTCCGGGAAATAGGGCGGCAGAACATTGCAGTGGTATTAAATATACATATTAAAACATTTTAGACCCATTAATAATTATACGTTATATTTAACACTGACTTCAGGCTTTAAAATGCATTGTTGACCAAATTAGTGAGCATGATGTTGAAAATAATGTGTTTTATTCTAGAGACTCCATACATTGTGATCCACTGGCACCGTATGATAAAATATGTTTCCCGAGCTTCTCACGTCCGAATGCCGAACAGGAGAGATATTGGAATTTGCAGATTAGTGGTGATTTGGTACCCCAATGGAAGTTTTTACGCTGGAATCAATGTCAGAAGTGCTTCGCATTTTATTCACATACACCAAAAGAATTATAATAAGAGTTAACAAAAACCGATAGTGATTAAAAACAAGTTTAACTTCAGTTGAAGGAGTTCTTTGTTGATAGAGACGTTAAACCTTCCACCGACATTTTACTCACTGACTCGAAAGACTTGCGGAAATTTCCGCCGTCATTTTACTCGCTGAAGCAAAAAAAAAAACCGCGGAAATTACTTACTGAAGCAAAAAGCCTGCGGAAATTTCCGCCGTCATTTTACTCACTGAAGCAAAAAAACCGCGGAAATTTCTGCCGTCATTTTACTCACTGAAGCAAAAAAACCGCGGAAATTTCTGCCGTCATTTTACTCACTGAAGCAAAAAACCCGCGGAAATTTCCGTCGTCATTTTACTCACTGAAGCAAAAAGCCTCGGAAATTTCCGCCGTCAATATATTTCTATAAGTGCAATATGAGTGAAAATTACTGGTCATATATTTCACAGTTTTAAGGCAAAAAATTGTTCTTTTACCCGCTTTGTGCCAAGAATGTTTATTCTTGGCAAAAATGAGCTTTTTTACTTCGCTTTTTCCGATATTTTAGAAAGCCAAAAAAAAATGATGGCAATATGTACCAATATTTGAGAGATTTTGCCAACCAAAGCTAGAATATGGCAATATTTGCTTATAGTAACACAAATTTTGCCAAAAAAAAGTCCAAAAAGTAGAAGCTTGGCAAAAAAGGACATAAATTGGGACTTTTTGCCAGAATTTCGCCCTTTTAGAATATCCCCTTTGCTTTTAGAACGTGTTATTGTGTTATCAAAGTATAGAAAGCTGTATCTCAAACAATGGGTGGGCAAGTAGTTTTTTTACACCTGAAAGAGGAGTTAGGCAACGCTGCCCCCTTCCCCTTACATATTTATTCTTGGTGTGGAAATATTAGCTGAAAAAATCAGAAGAAATAACGCTATAAAAGGAATTTCAGTGCATGGCAAAGAAATCAAAATTAGTCAATATGCCGATGACACTACAATCATTCTTGATGGTTCCCAGACGTCCTTCATGTCCGCTTTACATGACCTAGAACTTTTTAGTGCTATATCTGGTCTGCGGCTTAACAACAAAAAAAAACAGAAATACTTTGGATCGGATCTTGTACTGGACGCCAAGAACATTTCTGTCCTGAAAAGAATCTAAAATGGGTCAACACAAAGTAAAGGCTCTTGGCGTTTGGATGTCAACAGATCCTACTGTAACTATGAACGAAAATTGCAGTGAAAAGTTAGAAAAAGTTAAAAATTGCTTAAGCTGCTGGGAATTCCGCCGCTTAAGCCTTCTGGGGAAAATTGTTGTTTTAAAGAGTTTACAGTCAAACCGGATGTTCTTTTGCGGGCAACTTTGCAAACTTCCGCCGCAACATTGGTATTTTGATTGACAGTTTGCTTCGAGCAAGTTGGAAGTTACGCGAGCAAGTTGCAAGTTCCTATTTCAAACTTGTTGTCAGTTGCAAATTGCGAATTTTGTGAAAACACGTCCTTCTTCAGTTATGGCTCACGTACATCGCAATAATACCACCTCGGTTGAGAAAAGAGAGAGAATAATTGCCTTGTGGTCGTCTGGTGTAAAACAAGAACAAATCGCAGGCATTGTTGGATTATCAAGGCAAACTGTATCCAATATTGTAAACAGATTTTTACAACACGAGACGTATTTTCCCGGTAAACCTGGCTGGAAGGAACGAACAGTTTCTACTCCTGACATCGTAGAGTTTGTGGAATACTGCAAGGTAACCAAACCAAGCACTTTCAATTCAGAAATCCAGCAACTGACAACAAGTTTGAAATAGGAACTTGCTCGCGAAAGTTGCGACTTGCTCGCACAACTTCCAACTTGCTCGAAGCAAACTGTCAATCAAAATACCAATGTTGCGGCGGAAGTTTGCAAAGTTGCCCGCAAAAGAACATCCGGTGTGACTGTAATTGCCTCACAACTCGTTTATATACTTTCTAACCTACAAACAAATCATCGAGTGATAGATGAGATCAACAAGGCTTTCTATAATTTCCTTTGGGATGGAAAGGGGGACAAAATCAAGCGAAACGTTATGATTAGTGATTATGGAAACGGAGGATTAAAGATGATCGACCTTAAGGTGGTTCGATACAGTTTTCTGGAGACCATACCAACATTTTTCAATCGGCTTTTAAGCGGCCTTCTTCAAGTCAGATCAATGTGAAATTTTCACCACTAACTGGTTTTGAATTGAAGTTTGGCAAAATATATTTTCTGGTAAAATCGATATTACCATGACGACGATAAACAAGAAACTTAGAAAATTTAGCGCGTTTAAGATTTCGCATTGAAAATCCCACATAGGCATCTTAAAATATGGTATATGGCATATATATTTTGCAAGAATAAAAAAATTCTGTATGTTTGAATTAAAACAAATCGCAATAACATTTCAAACCTTACTATTTGTGTACTGGTATTAAATTGATCGAGAGATTAACACTGGTTTTGTGAAATTACTTAATGATAATGTCAAAACGTCACGAGCTTGATGTTATGTCTGTAAACATTGAAAGTTTTGTTTACTTTCTCTTTTGCGATCTTGAGAACTACCTTTTTTCCTAACATCGCATCAGTAGTGTAAGTAGTGTATTGTACGTATTGTATAAAAGTAGAGTATTGTATTGTAAGTAGTATAAGCATTGCATTGTAAGTAGTATGCGTATTGTATTGTACGTGTTGTAAGTAGAGTATCTTATTGTAAGTAATGTAAGCATTGCATTGTAAGTAGCGTAAATATTATATTGTAATTAAATGCGAGTATTACATTAAAAAAAAAACTTTAAAATAAAGAAACAAATTACCGCAACTTCTTGAAAATGTCGTCGCCATTTTTGACAAATGAATCACTGCATTACAATAACGTAGAAATACCATATACAGAAAAAATAAAAAAAAGAGAAAGCAAAAGAAAATTACAACACGCAGTTTAGGCGGATTCGAACCTGGACCGTTCAAGCGCGAAACCACACACTACGCCAATTGGGCATCCAGGATCACAATTAACAATAAGGTCAAAATAGGCTGCTCGTGTCGAACACAATCTATTTATAGTAGCTAACAAAAATGTGACCATGGATGACAAAGAATGCAGTACAGCCCACGATATTCTCCTGTAAGTTAAACATTAACTTACAGGAGATAAAAACAACGTACAAGGCTTACTACAGTTTAAAGTACAACTACGTGTGCGAATACGTTGGACAACGTACAAGGCTTACTATAGTTTAAAGTACAACTGCGTGTACGAATACGTGGTACGCGAGAACAAAAGACTTACTTAAAAATACTAGTTTACGTGGAGTTTTACTTTGTTGCCGAAGTTGACTGACAACTTGGAACACTCCCCTTGAAAGGAACTACATTAAAAATCTACGAGAACGGAAAGAAACTTGCTTCCGTAAACAACTAGAACAAAGAACCACTGCACTCTGATCGATGAGTCAACAGGACTAAACTACATTAATATTCTTAACAAAAACTCAATCTATTAAAAACCCACGTGGTAAAGGCTATGCAGCTGTGCGAATGTACACATTTTAGTTTGAATAGATTATCTGAGAACTATTGTTTACTAGACAATGCTTTAGCTTATTTCCTATTGCAACACGAATTTAAGAATGAAAAAAAAAAAACGAATAAAACTAACAATTACGAAATCTAGATGCTATGGCTGAATTACGAGCGACCAAAAGTCTACTTTTTTGTTTATGTGAAGTGATCAAAGAAATGGTAAACTTTGAAATAAATACAAACAATTGAAAACTTGAATAAATATTTAAAACTACGTAGTTTTTTAACAACAAAACTCACTTATTCTAAATTCCCTCCAGTAACACTGTAATGCTCATCAGTCAATCGACCTTCGTAACTATCCTTAATTTCACTTCTACGTTCTAAATTGTTTTTTCATATTTACAAAGTTTCTTAGAAAGTTTTTAATAACCGTAAGGCAAGGTATCAAAATCCTTCTGTATAACACGTTTGTCATACACGAGTCTATAGTCTTTTTTTGTAGGCTTAGATAAGATGACTTTGCTCGCGCTGTCTCTCACAATCTGATGAGGATTCTCGACTTGGATGGTATTTTGATTCTTGTGAATGCCAGTCATGTCAATGTTCTTGACTATGTCTATCATGGATGCCAAGTTCACTTCTCTACCCGAACGAAAATTGAGAGTGATGCCCTTGACTTTGCACGCGATTTTGCCCTTTCGGGTGCAAAATGAATAGTTCTTCGGTCCAGCTGATACGAAAGTCACAATGTGGTCATCGTCGTCCAGCTCGTTCGTTAGATCACCGAGGTAATCACCCAAAGGAGGTTTCCAATCGTTTTCCTTTGCGATGTAAATGACACTGTCCGTGTCATAATAGCAGACTCGAGGCCCCAATCGCTCCAGCAACACATAGAGCTTAAGCCTTGCCTGTGCAGTGGTGAAGGCGGCCAGTACCACATTGGTTCGAGCGTTGCTCTCAACGAACGAGTCCTGCATGGTGTAAAATAGTTCAATGACTTCGTCGTTGATCAGATTGGCATTAGTCACACAGATGCCACCACTGGTCAGTATTTCAATGTACCTGCGAGGGTCGGCAATTACCTCCACCTTGGGTTTATTGGGTTTCTGACCAAACTTGCCCCAAAAGTTATTAAGAATTTGCTTCCATACAGTTCGCTGCCCTTTATTGTATTCAATGGAAGCATAGTCAAGTTGGATATCCTCATGCTCAAAATAATCCTGGATGTACTGTTGTTTATCTGTCTCGGTCTGGCACCAGGACGGCCAACCAGACGCTTCTTGCTTTCGCTTGAGGAATGTATTGACGTAACCGCTGAAAAGTTCACTAGACTGTTTTGGAAAATGCCACACCTCGTGGATCTTGCAAACCACATACCCCAGTGACACAGCTTTTTCCAGCTCTAGGCTGACCCATGTGCCTTTGAGAACACGTTCCTCATCACTGTGTTTGCAGGTTGTCTGTTGATAGTTTATTGCACATGTACGACAAAGGGGAAACATTAGCTTGCCATTGCACTTGTAGGGAAGGAGTGGGTGGTACAGGCCACGAGGAGGGAGTACGTTGCATTTCACCAACCCAAAATAGGATGAGATGTCAGTGGATAAGTTGTCTGTGATGATTTCGGGATGACCTAACGGGTATACACCCTTTTTGTTGACCCACGGGTAGAGACTAGTATAGTCTACATAGTTGATCTGGGTACCTGAGGGCAGTGATGTTGTTTCCACCAACAGCTTGGAGGCATTAACGCGCCCTCCAAAAAAGGCTTCTCTGGGTTCCAGGGGTTCTTCAAACCCCTCCAAAGCTTCGACAAAATCTCGGGCCTGGGCATTATTCTCCAACAGTTGCTTAAACTCGCATTCCCACATCTCGACCATTTTGAGACCCTTTTCTTTTAAGAACGCTTTGCGTTTTTCAGTCTGAGTGTACAGATCGTGCATAGTTTCCCCCCTGGAAGGGTTGACGGTGTCGGCGGGAAAGCAGTTAGGGCAGCCATGGTAAAAACAACCATAGAACTCGTAGGCTGTGTTAGTCGAAGCGTCATAGCCATCCAGAAGGTAGGGGCCGATTTTTTTTTCTCCCTGGTTGCGGCTGTGTTGGATCTTGATTTCCTTTGTTTGAGCAAGGTAGGCCAACCACTTGTGGGCTATGATGGACTGTTTGTTCTGAGGTTTGTAGCCCTGATGGGGGATGATGCCAATAGTATCTTCTTTTAAAAAGTTCTTTCGGAAGATGACACTGCAGGCTGAGGCTATAGTGATGCAGTTTCTAAAGGGATCTACATCGCATGCTTCCATGATTTCTTTTCTGAACTGCAGGCAACAGTGTCTTAGGATGTTAACATCCAAGCGGCAATACCTTAAAAGTTCGTCCTTGAAGACAAATTTCATGTCCTTGTCACGCTGTTTTTTGTGCCACTCCAAAAAGTTTTTGCGGTCATCCTCCTTCATGCCGTCAGGATCGTAGTACTTAACATCGGGAATACGTCCTTCATAGTCTTGATTCTCCGCTTTATTAAATAAATGAGGGAAATAACCCTTAGAGGTTTCAGTCATTCCAAAGGATTCGGGGAATTTGGCCAAGGGCATGCCCAGGAAGTTTAAGGAATCAATGAACTTCATTTCAGCCTGTGGCACTTCGATCTGCATGACTTTCGACCCGTTCAAAATTATCTCTGGCAAGATCTTATTGTCATACAGGTAGCGCAAGATGAAGTATGCATCGTAGCCTTTAAAATTGTGAGCTATGCAGATGCTGCCGTCATTCTCCCCCGAAAATAGCCAGTCACAAAACTCAGAGGTGGTGTTAGAACCACGGAACACATATTCTTGGCCTTGATCATCCTGCACCACCACCAGGTTGGGGACGTGAACACCAGTCTCTTGGATGCACTCAAAATCAAAAAAGAGGTAACGCTGACAGTCTTGCTTTTCTCCCTTTTTGTTCTTTTGTACTTTCTTTCTCTTGACGGGAGGCTCTGATTCATCATCATCATCATCACTATTATCAACAAAGGTGTCAGCACCTTTGTCAGCGTTGTCACCCTCAGGTTGATTTTTCTTGCTAACAATGGGCATCATGTAACATCTGTGTGTGTCAGGCTGGACGTACGTCTGACACACAGGACAACGAGTTTCGCCGCACTTGTGCAGTTTGGGTTTTTGACCTTTTGGACCTAGTATTTTTTCGCACCGGGTACATTTAACAAAGAGTTTGCAGGTTGGTTTCTTGCCCTTAAGATGGTTATCAAAGCATTCCTTCCCTTTGAATGCCCTATAACAGGTTTTGCATTCTTTCCAGTCTTCTTTAGAGTCTTGACCGGGGCAGTTTCTTTTCCGACAGTTTGTGCAAATACGTCTGCAGCGATGGTCGTACTCGTTGTTGTACCCCTTTTGGCAGTCAAGGCAGAAGTAACTCCGATTGAGAAAGGCCGGCATAGAAGTGATGATATCGTAATGTTTGTCATGTAAATACAAGTATATAACCTTATCTGCATCAGGACCCTTAAAAAGTATGGCATTAAAGTGTTCAGCACTGACAACAACCAGCTGGTAGTTGGGTAGGGAATCCTGAAACATTCTAACTTCGTCCAAACCACACGGCCCAAAGGGAACACCACATTTATCGTGAAGAACGAGGGCTTCTTCTTTCTGGATACGGCGCCCATGTCGATAATCCGAATATTTTGGGTCTTTGTCAAGGCGTGCCTTGGCAGTTACGATGGCCCGCGCACAGCAAAGGTCGTCTTCGTTTTTAATTTGGACAAAGCAACCTTTCTTGGCAAGACGTTGTTTCAGGTTAATGCCACCGTACATCTTTCTTTTGCCACTACCTGAAGGTACTTGAACATGAATGAGATTGAGGCTGACAGTGCCGTCCAAAGAAAACTCCTGATGGGATTGTAGTACTCTCTCCACCTCGGTCAAGATGCGCATGGCAGTCAGATCGCGCAGGGGCATAAAGGGTAAACTGATCGCGTGATCAAGTTGTGCTGGCGAATTCATGACGAATCGCACCTGGTCGTGTGGCTCCATCCCGCTAGTTATGTCATGTAAAACTAAGCTGAATAACGACTCCAAGGCGGAAAGGACTTCCTTGTGGCCCTCAACTTTTAAACCCTTCACCTTGAGCGCATAGTCTAACGCTTTGGTTTGGAACTTTTTTACCTGGACCTCATTTACTTTTTTCACTATATAGGGGCGCAGTTCGCCGCCTTGTTGCGAGGTGTCTGAAGGCTCACCAAAAACTGCTGAGGTATTCATGGAGGCATCAAGATGCTTAACCGCCTCAGAGCATTCCTTGTCCGATTTATCCTCGATGGCTTCTACTACCTGCATGACCTCATAGTCGCTGCTTTTATGTCCAAGTTTACATACGATGTCACACAGTTTAGTGAATCGACTATCTGACATGAATTGCATTTCAGCCCACGATTCGTGGATGGTTTCTATGAGATCTTTCTGTTGAAATCGGGAATGCCATTCTTGAATAACCTCCCTTTTCATGACAGACTGGTCGGCCTGCCGGATTAGTTCCCTTACGCGTTCCTCTTTCGACTTCTTGCAAAACTGGTGATGACGTTCCTCTGTTTTGTTATGGTTACAGCCATAACATTTAGCCTTGGTGAGGGCCTCAACTTTTTGCCATATGTGAAAAGCATATGTTTTCCAAAATGCAGCTTGGAACAACGAATCGTCTACACATGGGGCCTAAAAAAACGAAAAAGACTCATGAGCGCCATCTCCACGTCGCCATATAACAAGGTAGTTTGTTTTCTAGTGCATTTGTTTCTCGGAAAACATATCGGTGAGAGATTTAAGTAATCAATTCTTAAGCCTTTTCTAGGACTACACAAAATTGAACCACCTGTTTCCGTAACGTCAACCAGAAGTCTTAAGTGAGAACCTGAACGCATCCTAAATGAATACTGGTTGTTTTATACTAAATTGCATCTATTATATGTTTTTTTAAGATGCAGTCTCTCTTAGATCCTCATATTGATTTTCACTCCGGAAATAGATTACGCTTATAATTTTTCTGTTAACTTCTAATGGCAAGTAAGTCACAAATATGAAATTAGATCGGATAAATTCTGCTTTCTAAAAATTTTCTGCCCCTTACTGTCTTCGAAATTCAGTGACGAGATCGTGAATTTTGCCAAAACTACAGCTGTTCGCTATGGACAAAACAGTTCACTTGAACCTTCAAATTCGCTAGCTATAAACAGTGACCCTTTGTCTTAATAATCAGACGAATTGTAATCATAAACACTAATTAGTATAATAAAACCGAGGATACAAAGTTTATCTATTTTGGGAACTTATCGCAACATGCGATTTGATCCAAATTCAGGGGAAAAATCTCAAAAGTGGTTCGTACTCACAGGCTTTCCTGCACATCAAGGAAAAGTTCCATCTGTCGGCTACTAAAATCTGTTAAAACATTAGGCCGTCATCCAGTTGTTGGTCCGCAAGTGAGTGCTGAACTTTTGCTACTCAGCTAAACACGGCCATATTTCCACCGGACATTTGGTGAACGAACGCCAGTAGTAAAACACGAAACACATTTTTCTTCACAATATAGTTTATACAGGCACAAAGATCAAAGTTTCTCAACCAATATCATCTGAATGGAATCGCTGGATGTGTTTCATTAAAGTAGTCATACAGCAAGATATTTCTGTTGTTGGCGAAGGGATTTCGCAGTCCGCCATGTTTTCCTAAACCGCTGGCCAGTTTTTATTTCGGCTCACGAACCATATGTTTAGGTTTTGCCGCAAGATCAGAACACTCGGCGATCATGTTTTCCAGTTTTTCTATAAGTTGTATTTTCTGTCTTTCCACTTAAAAGAAATTTCAAAATGATTGTACATTGATTTCAACATTTCCATTCAAAATTTCCTTCGTATATATTGCGTCCTAAAGTCTGCAACAAAGCCAAGATATGTTTTCTTGTATGACCATTGGTAGATCAAGAAACAACCAATATGGCTAGAATTTGCTCAATTGACGGTAAATTGGCACAATTTGTCCCGCATTTTGACGCAACATAAGCAAGTTATCATCCTTTATAGAAATCGTCAGATATTTTTGCTAGGCCGCTGACCACATACATCGCAACGGAGCAAGCGCACCGAATAGGCCGATTATATGTTCATTTTTTGGAAGTGGGAAAATAACATGCGGAGAATCACAAGGTAAAGAAGAAATGGTTTCCCTTATTCAATGTATTTCCAATGTAACAAATCATTTAAAGAGTTGTCACCTTTCGCGCGCGAAAGTGACGGAATACGAATTCATACTAGCTAGGGCGGGAAAGTCCAATCTTGCATTGGACTGGACATAGAGAAGTTAACAATCTGTCCGAAGCACCGGCACAATCTGGGGCAATATTGGCGACTTCTGAAGACTAGTCAGTATCCTAATCACGAAGGAAGGAAAATTTCCTTGCACTGTAAGAATCCCGTGAACAGGCAGATGGCACAAAAGATGCAGGTGATGTTTATTAGACCTGTACAAGATGGGTCGCGTAAGCATTTATTTTTTCAGTTTGCAAAGTTTCCTGTTTTTCAGTTTCTAAAAGAGGCTTTTAAAACGTAAAGCGAAAAAAAACGAGAGAATTTTGAACAAAATCGGGCCGCACAAAATTGGTCGTGTCAACCATCTTCTATTCCAACAATATTTGACAATGTCACGTAACGCAATGGATTAAAGAGATAAATGTTGGAAGGGTTCTGATTCTTTAGTCAGTAAAGTGTTTCGAAAAAACAACAAAGGAACGGAGGAAACAAAATGTAGTACACTAGGTCACACAGGAAGGCTGCAACTTCAGCTGTGAAACTTTTGACTCCCTGCAACGTCATCTTGATTGTGGTCAACATGAAAACAAAACAAGCCAAGAATCGGTCTATGATAAGTTACGACGTGACTGGGAGGCAAGGTTTTCCACTCTTGTTCCCGAAAAACATCCTCGGCCGAAATCAGACATCTCCTCAATGGCCACTCCCAGTTCTTCCCTTCCAATGGGTTGGGCACTCCAAAAGCCAAGAGGAGGAGGAACAAGGTACTCTTCTAAAGTGAAGTATTAATTGAAAGCAAGATTTGATGCTGGCGAAGAATTAGGCTGTAAAGCTGATCCTCAGCAAGTTGCTATCGACATGAGAAATATCCCGGCGGACGGAAGATATCAAACGATTGTTCTCGAGAGATGAGTGGCTGTCAAGAAAGCAGGTCCAGTTCTACTTTTCAAGACTATCTGTGCTAAAGAGAAAGCAAAACAAAACGTCATCATCCCGTTAAGCAACTATAGATGGCTTGGAAAACGTGGTGCACGAAGAAGATTGGTTGCAGCAAGTGGACGAGGTTTACGAAAAACTATCTGTCCAACATCCAATCTACTACGATGCGTATAATCTTTGTGACTTGCGTAAAAAACAAGCTTGGTTCCTTAGATGCAATATGCAAATGTTAAAAACAAATCCCAATCTTTAAGTCGAAAGAACTAAACATATCGTTCGTGAGCCGACAAAAAAACTGGCCAGCGGTTTAGGAAAACATGGCGGACTGCGAATTCCCTTTGCCGACAACAGAAATATATTGCTGTATGACTGCTTTAATGAAACGCATCCAGCGATTCCATTCAGATGACATTGGTTGAGAAACTTTGATCTTCGTGCCTGGATAAACTATATGGTGAAGAAAAACGTGTTTCGTGTTTTATTACTGGCATTCATTCCCGAAATGTCCAATGGAAATATGGCCGTGTTTAGCTGCGTAGCAAACGTTCAGCACTCACTTGCGGACCAACAACTGGATGACGGCCAAATGTTTTGACAGATTTTAGTAGCCGATAGATGGAACTTTCCTTTGATATGCAGGAAAGCCTGTGAATACGAACCACTTTTGAGATTTTTTCCCCTGAATTTGGGTCAAATCGCATGTTGTGATAAGTGCCCAAAATGGCTAAACTTTGTATCCTCGGTTTTATCATACTAATTAGTGTTTATGATTACAATTCACCAGATAGCAAATTTGAAGGTTTCAAGTGAACTATTTTTTCCAGAGCGAATAGATGTAGTTTTGGTAAATTCACGATCTCGTCACTGCGTTTCGAAGACATTAGGGGGCGCGGAAACTTTACGCCAGAAAATTTTTATAAAGCAGAATTTCTCTGATCTAATTTCATTTTTGTGACTTACTTGCCAATAGACGTTAACAGAAAAATTATAAGCGAAATCTATTTCCGGAGCGAAAATCAATATGAGGATCTAACGGAGACTGCGTCTTAAACAGCCGTTTCTATTCCTTCGATACAAAAATTTAATTCCTCGCGAAGCGAGGTTAATCGTCCCTCGGAAGCTGAGCCGCGTGAATATATATATATATATATATATATCTAGCTGAATTTTTGAAAAGGTGGTCAACGAAAATTACAGCAATTTCAGTAAAACTAGCCCAAAAAAGGGTTTTTATGACCCCAATCAGCCCGAAAATCACAGAGAAGAGAGAGAAGATGGGAAAGGTTGCGTGGGGCGAGAGAAGAAAAGACTCTGTAATTTTCGGGCTGATTGGGGTCATAAAAACCCTTGTTTGGGCTATTTGTAGTGAAATTGCTGTAATTTTCGTGGACCCCCTTTTCAAAAATCCAGGTATATATATAAACCCTTTTTTGGCTATTTCTAGTGCAATTGCTGTAATTTTCGTTGACCCCCTTTTCAAAAATCCAGGTATATATATATATATATATATATATATATATATATATATATATATATATATATATATATATATATATATATATATATATATGGATTTTTGAAACGAAAATTACAGCAATTTCACTAGAAATAGCCAAAAAAGGGTTTTTATGACCCCAATCAGCCCGAAAATTACAGAGTGTTTTCTTCTCTCGCCCACGCAACCTTTCCCATCTTCCCTCTCTTCTCTGTGATTTTCGGGCTGATTGGGTTCATAAAAACCCTTGTTTGGGCTAGTTGTAGTGAAATTGCTGTAATTTTCGTTGACCACCTTTTCAAAAATCCAGGTATATATATATATATATATAATACAATTATGTATACAATGTGCCCTCCCGGTTGTTACCATAATGGCTTTATGGCAACTCTTGACCCGCTGACAATGGCGTATTCATGGTTATTCATGGCGGCCGTGCCGGCGGCCGTTTAACCTTACTCATAGTCTGTGAAAAAATGTTTACTCTCGGTGAAACACAACCAATTTCTGATGCAAATGAGAAAGAACAGCAAAGACAACAACGCTGGATTCCACAAGTGGCTGGAAATGACTTGTCCGTGAAAATTGTATGTTATCGTCGTAGCTTTCTTTTTGTAAGTCTTATTTGTTTAATGTGGCGAAGCTAATAATATAATATAAACTAGAATAATTCTGAATAAAGATCGAATGTCTCATCAAACTTGAATAAACGTTACTTCAAAGATTAGTATTGTTTTACTGAGTATCGAGGTATTTAATTAATTTTGTCGCGTCGCTCGCCGACGGCTTGAAATATAAACTAAGACCATCGTCTTGATAAAAAAAGAATTAAAATAAATTTAGCATTAAGCTTTAACAATAGACTGCACTGAACTTTCTTGAGTACAGTACGTGACATTTTTTTCATGGAATTAGACATTTGAATTTAATCAAGAGAGAATGAACTAGTTCATCCTCTATTGATTTAATATAACTAAAATTTTGCCCACGCTGGTTTTATACTGATAGCTCTAAGCGATGCGTTTCAAAAGAGAAAAAATAGATTACTAATAGGTCTTTTGACTCAGCGATCCGAGTCAGCATTTCCCTTGTTGTGGTTTTTTAAAATGTCACTCACTAACTAAATTATGTAAAATTCTATGTCTCAGATTGACCAGAATATTCAAATAGCAATTTTGTTGCAGCATGTGGCCGCGTTCCACGTGTATGTCCTTCAAACAAAAGCATAAAAGTAGCCACGCGGAAAGTTTCATTTGCCTTACCGACGCCGGCCGAGTAGGCAAAACTTATTGTCACACATACACTCATACACGTTCATTTAATATTAAATTTGGCTGGAGTTTTAGATCCAGTGAGTTCCAAATGAAAACAAGCAAGTTCAACCTACCTATGTTCAGTTATATTATAATGTGCATCAAATCTTTAATTGAATTTTGTGCTGTCCATATTTATCAGTGCTACCTTAAAACAAAAACCTAACAGTAAAGTATGTTTGAAGAAAAACACATTAACTCGGTAATCAAATATTATTCTCAACCCATAAAATCTGTTTAGAATTGCCGAGAGATCACAATCACTGTTCCTCGAGGTCCTCGCGAAAATCTGGTACGTCGATTATCAGTTATCGAGTGGGGGTTCATTTCAATAGTCGCCAAAACTATGAGCAAAAGTTCCTTGTGTCCTTAAAGATGCACCATCTTTCCAAGCAACTCTTGACCAAAAAGTAAGCCATAAAAAGACGTCCCAAACGACATAACCTACCTTTACAGCATCCATATTGAAAAGAGCGATTCGAGTTGTGATGCTTCTTTGTGTCCGGAAAGATGCAATATGTATCACATTTTTTGACAGGCGTTCCCACTGGATAATAGTGACCGGAAGGGAGGTGCCATTACTTCAATAGCTACCTATACACCCGCTGTCAGATGGAGTGATCGTAAGCGGCTAAGGTATCCTATTCACTTGGCGGCCGATAATTATGCTTTTATATTCATGTTCATCGCGTTAGAATAAGGTCTATCGGTGAAATAATTTTTGTGCTGTGACACGTTTTTCTGGTTGCTTTATATACGTTTCCCATCACCGGAGTCATAAGATAACGTGAAAACTGTGACAGTGTGGGTCAACTGTAACTTTGAATCCCCACACTAGAGTAGTTGACCGGGTTATTTCTCATTAATTAATCAAAATTAACTGGTTCAACAAAATTCCTGATGTGGCCGCGTATTTTTTGGCCTTCGCCGAATTTAAACCGTGTTAGCGGTTCCCATGGAAATTAATTAAAGAACAATCGATTTTTTAACCGAGTTATGTTTTTTTCAAACCACCTCGCTAGGTAGTTTAGTGCAGATTAACTTTCCCGATCTGTCAATCATCTTCGCTTACGCGGTAATTTTTGGTTCCCTGTTGAATTCCTAGGGACGACTTTCAATTTCAAATAGAGCAAGGAAAACCGTCGTGTATTTAGATTCTCCACAAAACCTATAATTTGATCATTTGACGATTTGTTTTGCAGAGAATACCAAATGTAAAATGCACGTGCAGAGGCATTGTTTTCGCTCATTTATCGTAAATAGTATACGAGTTAGTTGGGGGTACGAGACCAAAAATTGGAAATAAAAAATTTGAATTAAAATTGGAAATCAAAAATGGGAAAGCAAATTTAAAAACAAAATTGAAAACTATATATTAATCAAACATTAAATGAAACTATATGTTTTTTTTTTATTTTATAGAGATGCGTTTAAAATAAATATATAGAAAAATTCATATGCTACCACCTCATTATTCCATTGCGTGATATTTCTCGGAAAAACTATCGTTGCGTGGTTGAAAATAGGGAGTTCCCCCGCTGACAGGTCTGAACTTGCTGTATTGTGTCGTAAAGACTTTTGTTCTTGGGCCATCGTAGCTTGATGAGAAATAGAACACAAACCGCGGTGATAAACATATTGAACTTATTCATTTTTTACTACTATATAAGTATAGTTTTTAACACTGTAACGGTCACTTTTGAAAATGTATGTAGTAGCATACGAAACGTCAAGTTTTATCAAAAATGAATAAGTTCAATATGTTATCACCGCGGTTTGCTGTATTGTCTTCAGGCCATGCGATTAACATTCATATAATTAACTCTTGAAGTGTAAAATTCTGGGTAACTTTCACAGCTTGTGTAGAATTCTATGTGAATATCTATGAAATATGCCGCTTTATCTTACAGTCGTTACCATTAACACGCGACCCATCGCTCTTCATCCCCGAAAGTCAACCTTGAGTTTGATGGACGTCAATCAAAGAAAAGCCGTTAACATTGTTTTTTTTAAATCGGCGACTGGATTCCGAACAATTTTACCAAAAAGAAATAGTAAACATTTTAAAACAACAAATTTCAAATTCAATTATAGTTTTAAAGAGAAGATTTCATTCAACATGACATAAAAACTGGTGCTTCGTGCAGTCGCGGCTTCATGAGTTGTGATCCGCCTACAATTCATCATGCATCCCTGAGTTGTAAATTATCTTGGTAGTGAAATTTAAAAGTTTTATTCTAAAAATACGGTTTCTACAAACGGCAGCTTTTCTTTTTGTTTAAACTGGCTTGGAAATCTAGTTTGATTAAGTTTTACCTTCTCTCAGCGGGTAAAATTGTCGATTTTTTAGCTCTGTTTGCTTGAAATCCTGTCAGAGTCTAAAATAATTTCAACGGCTTCTCTTTGATTGACGTCCACTAAAACTCAACTTTATCCGACTGTTTTAAGGCGGTGGGTCGCGTGTTAATGATAACCGCTGTAAAAAACACTATGAGCAAACGTTCCTTGTGTCCAAAGATGCACCATCTTTCCGAGCAACACTTGACCAAAAAGTAAGCCATAAAAAGAGGTCCCAGACGACATAACTTACCTTTACAGCATCCATATTGAAAAGAGCGATTCAAGTTGTGATGCTTCTTTGTGTCCATAAAGATGCCATATCACATTTTTTTTTGTCAGGCGTTCCCATTGGATAATTCCGATGGAGTGACCGGAAGGGAGGTGCCATTCCTTTCATAGCTACCTATACACCCGCTGTCAGATGGAGTGATCGTAAGCGGCTAAGGTATCCTATTCACTTGGCGGCCGATAATTATGCTTTTATATTCATGTTGATCGCGTTAGAATAAGGTCTATCGGTGAAATAATTTTTGTGCTGTGACACGTTTTTCTGGTTGCTTTATATACGTTTCCCATCACCGGAGTCATAAGATAACGTGAAAACTGTGACAGTGTGGGTCAACTGTAACTTTGAATCCCCACACTAGAGTAGTTGACCGGGTTATTTCTCATTAATTAATCAAAATTAACTGGTTCAACAAAATTCCTGATGTGGCCGCGTATTTTTTGGCCTTCGCCGAATTTAAACCGTGTTAGCGGTTCCCATGGAAATTAATTAAAGAACAATCGATTTTTTAACCGAGTTATGTTTTTTTCAAACCACCTCGCTAGGTAGTTTAGTGCAGATTAACTTTCCCGATCTGTCAATCATATTCGCTTACGCGGTAATTTTTGGTTCCCTGTTGAATTCCTAGGGACGACTTTCAATTTCAAATAGAGCAAGGAAAACCGTCGTGTATTTAGATTCTCCACAAAACCTATAATTTGATCATTTGACGATTTGTTTTGCAGGGAATACCAAATGTAAAATGCACGTGCAGAGGCATTGTTTTCGCTCATTTATCCTAAATAGTATAAGAGTTAGTTGGGGGTACGAGACCAAAAATTGGAAATAAAAAATTTGAATTAAAATTGGAAATCAAAAATTGGAAATAAAGAATGGGAAAGCAAATTTAAAAACAAAATTAACAACTATATATTAATCAAACATTAAATGAAACTATATGGTTTTTTTATTTTATAGAGATGCGTTTAAAATAAATATATAGAAAAATTCATATGCTACCACCTCATTATTCCATTGCGTGATATTTCTCGGAAAAACTATCGTTGCGTGGTTGAATACTCAGAAACAAAAATAGGGGGTTCCCCCGCTGACAGGTCTGAACTTGCTGTATTGTATCGAAAAGACTTTTGTTCTTGGGCCATCGTAGCTTGACGAGAAATAGAACACAAACCGCGGTGATAAACATATTGAACTTATTCATTTTTTACTACTATATAAGTATAGTTTTTAACACTGTAACGGTCACTTTTGAAAATGTATGTAGTAGCATACGAAACGTCAAGTTTTATCTAAAATGAATAAGTTCAATATGTTATCACCGCGGTTTGCTGTATTGTCTTCAGGCCATGCGATTAACATTCATATAATTAACTCTTGAAGTGTAAAATTCTGGGTAACTTTCACAGCTTGTGTAGAATTCTATGTGAATATCTATGAAATATGCCGCTTTATCTTACAGCGGTTACCATTAACACGCGACCCATCGCTCTTCATCCCCGAAAGTCAACCTTGAGTTTGATGGACGTCAATCAAAGAAAAGCCGTTAACATTGTTTTTTTTTTTAAATTCCGACTGGATTCCGAACAATTTTACCAAAAAGAAATAGTAAACATTTTAAAACAACAAATTTCAAAGTCAATTATAGTTTTAAAGAGAAGATTTCATTCAACATGACATAACAACTGGTGCTTCGTGCAGCCGCGGCTTCATGAGTTGTGATCCGCCTACAATTCATCACTGAGTTGTAAATTATCTTGGTAGTGAAATTTAAAAGTTTTATTCTAAAAATACGGTTTCTACAAACGGCAGCTTTTCTTTTTGTTTAAACTGGCTTGGAAATCTAGTTTGATTAAGTTTTACCTTCTTTCAGCGAGTAAAATTGTCAATTTTTAAGCTCTGTTTGCTTGAAATCCTGTCAGAGTCTAAAATAATTTTAACGGCTTTTCTTTGATTGACGTCCACTAAAACTCAACTTTATCCGACTGTTTTAAGGCGGTGGGTCGCGTGTTAATGATAACCGCTGTAAAAAACACTATGAGCAAACGTTCCTTGTGTCCAAAGATGCACACTTGACCAAAAAGTAAGCCATAAAAAGAGGTCCCAGACGACATAACTTACCTTTACAGCATCCATATTGAAAAGAGCGATTCAAGTTGTGATGCTTCTTTGTGTCCATAAAGATGCCATATCACATTTTTTGTCAGGCGTTCCCATTGGATAATTCCGATGGAGTGACCGGAAGGGAGGTGCCATTCCATATCACATTTTTTGACAGGCGTTCCCACTGGATAATAGTGACCGGAAGGGAGGTGCCATTTCATATCACATTTTTTGACAGGCGTTCCCATTGGATAATTCCGATGGAGTGACCGGAAGGGAGGTGCCATTCCTTTCATAGCTACCTATACACCCGCTGTCAGATGGAGTGATCGTAAGCGGCTAAGGTATCCTATTCACTTGGCGGCCGATAATTATGCTTTTATATTCATGTTGATCGCGTTAGAATAAGGTCTATCGGTGAAATAATTTTTGTGCTGTGACACGTTTTTCTGGTTGCTTTATATACGTTTCCCATCACCGGAGTCATAAGATAACGTGAAAACTGTGACAGTGTGGGTCAACTGTAACTTTGAATCCCCACACTAGAGTAGTTAACCGGGTTATTTCTCATTAATTAATCAAAATTAACTGGTTCAACAAAATTCCTGATGTGGCCGCGTATTTTTTGGCCTTCGCCGAATTTAAACCGTGTTAGCGGTTCCCATGGAAATTAATTAAAGAACAATCGATTTTTTAACCGAGTTATGTTTTTTCAAACCACCTCGCTAGGTAGTTTAGTGCAGGTTAACTTTCCCGATCTGTCAATCATCTTCGCTTACGCGGTAATTTTTGGCTCCCTGTTGAATTGCTAGGGACGACTTTCAATTTCAAATAGAGCAAGGAAAACCGTCGTGTATTTAGATTCTCCACAAAACCTATAATTTGATCATTTGACGATTTGTTTTGCAGGGAATACCAAATGTAAAATGCACGTGCAGAGGCATTGTTTTCGCTCATTTATCCTAAATAGTATACGAGTTAGTTGGGGGTACGAGACCAAAAATTGGAAATAAAAAATTTGAATTAAAATTGGAAATAAAAAATGGGAAAGCAAAATTTAAAAACTATATATTAGTCAAACATTAAATGAAACTATGTTTTTTTTTATTTTATAGAGTTGCGTTTAAAATAAATAACAATAATTTTAATGTGTATCCAATCCTGCTATATATGCTACCACCTCATTATTCCATTGCGTGATATTTCTTGGAAAAACTATGGTTGCGTGGTTGAATACTCAGAAACAAAAATAGGGGGTTCCCCCGCTGACAGGTCATGCGATTAACATGTGATACAGGCGATCTTTATACATACAGTATATGTTTATACCAAGCAATCAGAAATGAATAGACGCGTCTTGCATATAATTAACTCTTGAAGTGTATAATTCTGGGTAACTTTCACAGCTTGTGTATAATTCTGTGTGAATATCTATGAAATATGCCGCTTTATCTGAAACAGCTAGAGCATCTACATGACAATTGCATCGAAGAAATTAACCAAGAAACTGATCCATCGCAGGAACTGCTTTAAATAGGTATTTTGAAATTCAAACGCGACATGCAATCTGTTTAGTTATGACTGCCTGATAATGTTTTTATGTCCATAAGCAAAACTTGAAATACAATTATTATGTACGTATCGTTTATCATCGAAACAACTGAGGGATATTTTATTGATTTCATAACTTCCTAATTGATGGTTTTGACTACGAATGGATTTCATATTATGATGCAAATGTTTATTGTTGAATAATACGTCTTTATAATTTTCATATTTGATATTTTTCTTGATAACATTCTTTTTAATTCCTTTTGCTGTTTTTCCTCCTTTATCATTACCTTCATATATGAATACATTTTATATCTCAAACCAACGAATTCTGTAATAGGTATGCATGCTGCTTCATCTTTGAATTTACCAATAACCTTTTTATTTGTTTTATCATGAAATGGAGAGGTTTCAGGGTAATCAGAATTATCAAATAGATGTTTTTCTTGCCAGAAATCTTCGTATACATCAGTGGTTTAGATTTCATGTGTGAAGCTGTTTGTGTCTGTAAAAAGTAGTTTCACTTTATTTCCATATTTTTGTCCAATGAAATTATAGTGAAAATCATACATCAATGTCTTACTAAGATCTAATATACACACACCAATCTTATGCACTGCTACTAGATTTTCATTGAAGATTTCTGATGACACAGATGTTGGTTTTGAAGCTAATTTTAATAGTTTCTTTTCGTCAGTTACAAGTCTAACATCTACTCTTTTTCGAATGTTTTCCATAGTCTTACCAAATATGCTGTTATTCATGAGCTTGAAGAAGTTCTTCTCTTAATCATTTTTGCTTGGGTTCTTTTCTGAGTGTTGAAATCTATATATTGCTTAAGCCAAGGAGACTGATTGAATTGTAATACTCTATGAATTTTTGTTATTTTTAATTTTATATCTAAATATAGTTGTAAGTTTCCGTAATGGAGGACATATTTTGTTTTATCATTAATGTTGGAATCAACTTTTGAACCTGTCGGATTGATATGTTGTATTTAATTCTTATTTGCTCACAATAATTTGAAAGTATTTCTTTTTCACATTGCTTTCTTCAGCAGCAAGTGGATAGTCATTATAAATATTATCAAATGTAATTCTTCTGGATATGCTAGATCAACTTCCAAAATAAATCCTTTTTTTACTTTCATTAGTATATTTTGATATATCTAAATTATTAGTCTGTTTATCAGTCATCCATCTAAATCCACTAGTAGGTAAATACTGACTCATAGCCCAGCCATATAAATTATTAGCATCTAGGTGCATTATGTACACAGTATTTTTCAAAGAGTTAAAATAACTCCTAAAGTGAAGTTAAATTAACTCCTTGCACTGGAGTTATTTTTTTCGGAGTTATTTCAACTCCAAAAAAAGAGTTATTTCCCCTCCAAAAGCAGTTACCTTACTGTATAGTAGAGTTAAATTAACTCCATTAGTGGTTGGAGTTATTTTAACCCCAGATTCGGAGTTAAATTTGGAGTTAAAATGACCCCCAAAAAGGGATTATTCTGAACCGAAAATTTTTACTCCACTTTTGGAGTTAAAATAACTCCTTGAAAATTACAGTGTATAACTATTTACTTTCTTTTGACGCATCATAATTTTTCATGTATTTATTATTAGATTCACCATATCGATAGCTGATATATGAAATACCTCCCCTCATACCTTTTTCTATGAATTTATACATGTCAATATCTGCAGTTATGAGTTCTACTGAATTTAATATCAGTCATTTTAAGCATAAAATCCCAGGATAGTCCAGGACTAGTGAAATAATGGCATGGATCTAGTTTGTAATATTGCATGCAGGTTTTTCTGTAGTTTTCAAATACATCTGCTAGTAGAAGAATATCTGATTTCAAATACAGATCATGGTATTCACCCATTGATTTTGGTTTGAAAGTCTTCCAAACATTCTTGACATGTATGTATTCATCTGTGATGTGGTCATCATTTAAAATACTGTAGAAAGCCTCTTTGTTGGGTAATTGTGTTTCTTTAAATTCATCAAAATTATCCATATAATCATAAGGGTATATTCCTTTTTGTTTCATAAGCATAAGTTTATCACCTGGAATTTTTTTTTAATGTATATTTGAATCTATCATTAGGTAGATTTTTCACAAAAGTGTCTAGACTTGAGCTCATGAATTGGAAAGAGTCTAGAAACACAAGATTTTTACTTAGCATAACAGCCATATATTTTCCATATTATCCGGTATTACATTAATCTGAAGCCCTTGTTCTTCACCTTTTTTATTTTTATAAGGATATTTTTTAGCGAATTCACCAATAGTTTGCGTAATAAAATGACTATCATAACCTCTTAAATTATTTTATTTTATCAGTTAATAGAAAATTGATATTACAATTTTGATGAGCACTTCCTCTATATTTCCCAGTGATATGACAATGGTCTCTAACTCTAAACCTTTTAGTATACTTTTCATCACATATATCAGTGGCAATTATTAGATGTTTTAAAATCTGGTTCATCCCCTTATGTTAATTTCATTGGTTTATTGAAATGGTTTTTTTTATTATTTTTCGCACCATTTTTGCTCATATAACATCTGTTTCATAAACGTGTAAACAGAATCTTCACCACGATAGATTTAAATTGGTTTGGCGTATTTATTATTATAGCAACAAACAACCTTATAACCATGGCCGCAATCTATGTGATTTTGATATGCTTCCGTATATGATTTATTATTGTTTTGGTTGCATCCTTGAATTTTTTGTGTCAAAGCTTCGAAATCCGCGTAAATTATAAATGGCACTGGTAGTTGTTTATTGAAGTTTTTAAAGAAAACTTTGTCACCTTTTTCAGGCATTTTAATTGCTTGTTTACCATTAATTGTTAAGCAGTTAGTCTTATGTGTATTTCAACATCTTGACTACTAAAACATTGTAAGCAGTACATACAGAAATGCTTTCTGTCTTTATGCTTCTTTTGGTTATACATAAATTTATTAAAATCTTCTATCAAAACAATGTTTTTTCTCTTCTTCAGTTATTAATAGTAGGTTTATGTTATTTTCAAACTCTTCTTTTGATATATAGATGGGATAGACTTGTTTATCCTCATATCCAAATACATTAATTTTAATATTATTCTGGTTTTCAATTTTATTATACTGTCTACAGATAACAGGAAATTCAATGCCAGAATATGAATCTAACTTTTCAATATACTAATTTGCTTGTCAGATGTTTTAATCCGTTCAGGATGCTCCACTTGTGGATTTAAGTGGCGAATATGACACCACCTAAAACATTCATTATCCTTGTTTTTTAGGTTGATCAATCCTTTAGCTGAGTTTTGTAATTCTAATGGGAGTTCAAGATAGCTTGATCCTCTTGGCAGTTTATAATTCACAACATTGACATAATGATTATTAACACTTTCAATAGTCCATCCAGATCCTTCGGATATCCATTGTGTAATTTTATTCATTGTTATTTGTTGTGATGTTTGTAGACTTTAATTTATTTGATTTTCATTAATGATTGTTTGTGAAAAACTATTTAAAAAAATGTTTTGTATTCAATGATCGGATCTCCATCTTTATCCAAAAACATCTTTTTAAAAGTAACCATTAATGTTTCAGAGAATTTAAAGCCTTTTGTTTCATTTAATAAATCTTTAAAATGGATTTCAATAGCCTTTCCAGTGCTTTGTAATTGTATTAAAGGATCTTTATTATTTTTAATTGTTATTTTATATGATTTTAGTAGGGTTTTCCGATTTAGCGGAAATAACGCGGAAACGGAAGGATTTTTTCCGGATATATAAGTGATACAATTAACCATTATATTATTACAATGAAATTCAATTCGTTCTATAGGTGTCGGCACATTCACTAAAGCGTGATGCTTAAAGTTATTTTTGGCGGTGAATTTGCCTGTAAAGACCTGTAAGCCCGCCAAGCTTTTTCTCGACAGCTAGAGTTACCTTTTTGTAAACAAGGCCAAACACACGAGGATTGACCGGGCACTGCTAAATGTACTGGTATTCTTAATTTAAAAAATGTACCGTTTTTGTTTTGCTTGACAGTTTGCATAGCTGTATGTTGACTTCATTTTGGACATTTTAGGCTGCAGGCAATTTTAAATTGTATCATGAATTTGTAGTATTGTTTCCGTTCCCGGTTTCGCGGCTTAGGTATCTCAATACCTCTGAGGATACTGAAGAAGTCGTTGCAGTCAGAGCTTTGCAGGGATGCAGATTTCTATCGTATACTCGGTCGGCATTTCGAAAGTTTTTTGACTGTGGAAATAATAATTTTTATCTGGATAAGTTGTCGGTTTAGGAACTGATGCCTTGTTTTCTCGAGAGAGCGCTACTAAGGTTTTATCTAACTGTGGTCTGGTACTTGACAATGTTCTTACGGGGCAAGATAATCAAGGTGGACGTCGACGTAGAAAAAAGAACGTATGAAGGTTAAATCAACTCCGTCGGAGTCGAAAGGACAGTCGCATGAAAAAAAAAATCGCCCACTCCAGAAACAATGAAAAATACCATGATAATAATATTTTACGTGCAGGCTCGGCCTCACCGGGATGTGATTATTCAAGTCTCCTTTGTTAGAATGGCACAATGGAATTCAGAGTACATGTAGGAACACTTGGAAGTAGCATTGTTTGTTCGTATACAAATGTGTACCGTATGCAAATTGACAGGAAGTTGAAGCATAGCATGTGCAGTTCGTACTGAAAACAAAAGAAATTGAAAAAATCCGTTGCGTTATAAAAGAAATTAGCATACGAGAAAAACAGCTTTTGTCTCATACGAGCTCTGGCTCAAGGAGTCAACATTGCTTGTTGTTGTCATACGTTTTGAGAGCCGAAAATTTTGAAGATGAAAAGAGGAACCTGCCAAACAGAGCTATTCTAAAGACAACTCGCTTAGTAAGTGGTGTATGATTTTTGCTGTTTAGCGACAGAGAATTCCTGCGATGAACTCACGTGGTTTCAGCTGAACGCAAAAATTCAACACTTGGATACTGGTTACATTATAGTCGCTTCACTTTTGTTTAGTTACGTTCCTTGTTGATATTTCCCGTTCAATGACTACTGAAAAGGGACATTAACGTTAATTTTACCAAAAGTAAATCCACTGTGTAATGCAATCGAATTAGGCCCGGTTCAAACTTTGAACTTCACATGTGCCGAATCTAAGAACAACGGAGTTTTCTCATTTGCATTAGATGCGGCACATGTGAAGTTCAAAGTTTGTTGAAAGAATATTAAAGATTCAGTCACCATTTGTTGTGTCAGTTGAGATTTTGATAATTAATATTAATACGTCAGGTGCAGTGACTTTATATATAATAAAACACCACATACTAATCGCGTTCGAAAAACGCAATCCTAATTTCGTGTTCGTTGTCCTGTGGTTTATGTGCAGTAAAATCTGAGATTTTTCCAAATAACCGCCCCTGTCGTTTTTTTCAGGGGCTCATTTCCGCCGGAAATTCCTTCGAACGCGTCTCCATAAGCTGTGATTACTGCTAGTTTATATGAATGTTTTAATCAGATATAAAGTCAGTGCACGTGACGTATTATCGATCTGTTAGGTTTGTGGGCTTTAATTGTTTTGAAATTGCGACAACCTATTGTATTTGCTTTAGAAAGTCTTTTCACTTGTCAAATATCTCAACAGAAAATAGACAATGAATAACTGAAAATGCATTGTGCAAAATGACCCAACACCACATTTTTATCGTCAATTAGCTAGCAAGGCGGAAAAAGTCTTTCCGTTTCCGCTAA
>JAJGOT010001061.1:0-87768 GCA_022457155.1 Cladopsammia gracilis | reverse complement strand
AGTATTTAGGTTAGAGTCGGAAGGGTCCTGTTCGAATTTTTTAGTTGCTTCCTCGTATACTTGTTGTAAGTTTTTTCCCTTGCAGATCTTTCTTTGGCTTTCTTTTTCGAGACCAAAACACCATGGTTCCGAATATTATACTTAATCCAATCCCAGATACACCTTTTGTCTGATAAATTCTCGCTTCCTGTTGTTTTCCAAAGTGGAATATTTTGTTTTAACTCTCCCAGATAATTCGGATCTTCAAGAAGAGAGACGTTCATTTTCCAGATGCCGGGCCCCTTTAAGGTTTGATTGGAGTCGGTTCAATTCAACTCAATTGCTGCATGATCAGTTTTTATAGCTGGAATGATCGGTTGTATTTACAAAATCCTGTAAGTTGTTTGATATCAGCCAGTAATCTAAACGACAGAAAATTGGTGGAGATTTTTGGCTCCAAGTGTAACTTCTAGATTGCGGATTTTTAATTCTCCAAACGTCAACAAGGCCCAATTCATTTTGGAAACATTCAATATTGTTTATAACCATTTTTCTAGGTACCATAACGCCACCTTAAAATCACCTTCAATGATTATATTTTCTTCACCATCTAAGTCTTCAAAAAGCGAAAAAAAAACCGACCTCAAATCATCGCCAAAAAGCGAAAACAGTGCACTTCCACGAAAACGCACAAAACGCACATTTGGGGCCGTGCGGAGCAAGTTTTGGCAAAATCTTACTTCCGAGCACGCCAGATCTGAAAATCGTCGCACTGGCCTCAAATCATCGCCAAAACGCGAAAACAGTGCATTTCTATGAAAAATGCACAAAACGCACGTTTGGGGCCGTGCGGAGCAAGTTTAGGCAAAATCTCACTTTTTAGCATACCAGGTCTCAAAATCGTCGTACTCGCCTCAAATCAACGCAAAAAGCGAAAACAGTGCATTTCTATGAAAAATGCACAAAACGTACGTTTCGGGCCGTGCGGAGCAACTTTTGGCAAAATCTCACTTTTCAGCTCACCAGATCTCAAAATCGTCGTACTGAACTCAAATCATCGCAAAAAAAGCGAAAACAGTGCATTTCTATGAAAAATGCACAAAACGTACGTAACGGGCCGTGGGGAGCAAGTTTTGGCAAAATCTCACTTTTGAGCACACCGGATCTCAAGCTTGTCGTACTGGCCTCAAATCATCGCCATAAACCGAAAACAGTGCATTTCTACGAAAAATGTACAAAGCGTTCGTTTCGGGCCGTGCGGAGCAAGTTTTGGCAAAATCTTACTTTTGAGCACACCAGATCTCAAAATCGTCGCATTGGCCTCAAATCATCGCCAAAACGCGAAAACAGTGCATTTCTATGAAAAATGCACAAAACGTACGTTTCGGGCCGTGCGGAGCAAGTTTTCACAAAATCTCACCTTTTTGCAACCAGATCTCAAAATCGTCGTACTGGCCTCAAATCATCACCAAAAAGAGAAAACAGTGCATTTCTATGAAAAGTGCACAAAACGAACGTTTGGGGCCGTGCGGAGCAAGTTTTAGCAAAATCTTACTTTTGAGCACACCAGATCTCAAAATCGTCATACTGACTTCAAATCATCGCCAAAAAGCGAAAACAGTGCATTATGTATTATCTGTAAAGGTAGTGTACTCTATTATTTTCAAAGAAGACGGAATTGCCCGCCTAAGACCTGTCCATGTAAGAAAATTAGCTTTCTCAACTATGTTATTAATTACATTAAAGGATTCTATATTGTCGAGATTGAACAAGAGATCTTTAATGATACGTATCCCCGAGTCATAAGATTTATAAAAAAATTGGTTTTCCATCTATTGTTATATCTTTGTTATTCCAAATTATACAGAGCCGTTTTTTATTAGCTAAAAAGAGATTTCGAAATTCTAACCAACATTCTGAAAGTTCTCTGTAGAAAACTGAGTTAATTAAAAGATCGTTCATTGCATAATTACATTTAAAAAGCAAAAGACCACCAACATTACGTAGGAGATGTAACAAGTAGAATTTCCACGTACTTTCGTTATCGCTGAAAATACGTTTTACCCAAGCTAATCGTACAGCTTTGACCAAGCTTTCAATATCTGTCATTTTAATGCCACCGTCTTCATAACTGTTTATTGAAGAGAGCCTTGTTACTTTATCTTTTCCATTCAATAAAAAGAAGAAAATCAAACTGTCTACTTGTTTGATGATTAGTAGATTATAATCGCTGGTTCTGGTGCAATCCTCGGCCACGTTAATTTTAACGTAAAAATCATTGATTTTTCTCTTCAATCCAGCACAACATTCTCAACTTCCTTCCCCTCATTTCTCACGTAACATCATCCCCCAAAAGTCCACACGTTTCACCTCTAAGTTTTTCCCATGATTTCCTACACAACTTCCAGTCTCTCACATCCCCTCAATCCTCCACGTTTCACATCCCGTCAATTCTCCACAAACATTTCCAACGTTTCACTTCTCCATTGTTCCCCTCAATTCCCCACAATTTCACCAATTGCAACATGTTTCACCAATTGCTACATGTTGAACATGTTTTTAATCAATTCGAATACGTTTGAATTAAGGTGGCCTCGGATCCCACCAGAACCAGCGATTATTATCTACTATTAGGGTGAAAAATCTATTTCAGAAAGCGAAGCTAGAAATCTATTCCTGAAAGAAAAATGTCTGATTCCGAAGAAGAAATCGATTTCATTCCTGAACTCGTTCAGGAAACCCACACAACATGCCATACTCCCAAAAATCCCCGACTGGAACATTTCAAAGATATCATCCGAAAAAATCAGGGGAAAAATCAAATTCCACTCAAAGATCTCGAGTTTTATCAAGCACAAATTCTCTCCCAGATTCCCCGTGGCGAACTCACAAGAAAAAAAGTCAGGGATTTCGCCAAAGCTGCCAAATGGGGAAAGAAAGCAAATGACCACGCTCATGAAATCTTCAACCACATAACAGGTCACGACGGAAATGATTATGAACATCTGGAGAAATATCTCATCGACGATTTCAAATATTTTTCCCTAGCATATGACGATCTTCATCTCAACAGGAAAAAGTTTCTCAATTGCCACCAAGTTCTTTTCGCCCTGTTGCAGAAGAACGGTTTCAATCCCAATGAAGATGATTTCAAACTGCTCAAACTTTCATCCAGACGGGCGGAACAAGAAAAAATAATCCAAACCATTTTCAAAAAATGTAATTGGAATTAAAATGGATTCATTTGAAAAAATAATTTACAATGAAGACGAGCAAAGCGAAGCGAGCCTCAGTGCGAGTGACCATGACGATTGTTCCACATGCTCAGAGGAAGAAACAAGAAGCGTGAATGAGACTCCAACAACATCGGATGATGAATTTATTGTGTCTGACTCGGAGATGGCGGAAGCTGAGCGAAGCGACGAAATCGAAGACTCAATTGAACTTCTCTTTGAATCATTCGTCAATCTCCAGGAGGAACACAAGATTCTCAAAAAGGAACTCCAAAAGCAAAGCGGTCTTCTCTGGGAAATCCACCGGGAAATGAACGAAAGCCAAGCGAAACGAAAGCGATGCTAAGCGGTGTTTTGAAAATAACAGACTTTGTGAATATGAATGTAAAACATTTATATTCTGATACGCCCACGCAATAAATCGCCAGATGGTATTGCATCATATGTCACATGTCTACAACGTGCTAGAAGGTGATAAAGGAAATGTCGTATGATTTACCTCAACCAATCAGATGCTTTCATTTTTTATGTATTTTCATGTATTTGTTCATAAACTTTCGTTTGTACATGTACTTCTGTTTGTATGTGAAAATACATATATCATTAGGCTACGCTGTGGCCGCATATCATTAAAACTTTTCAATAAACTATTAACCGTGTGCTAGTTTTTCCACATCGCTCAATGGAACCCAAGAATTAAATTTGTCAGGGTAACTTTTCCATTTTACAAGCGCGAGTTTTCGCTTATTATCGCGGCGAATAACTTTTTCAATTCGAAACACATCTTGCGTTGTCTTTTGAAGTTCCGCCTCGTAAAATGATCCGGTGATTGATTCTCCCAACAGATCGACTAATTTATACGTTACAGGGTTTGTGTTCTTTATTTCGTCAATCACAAATATCTCCTCTGTCCAATTCGGGGTGAAACCTTTGTCAAATATCTTTCGTTTAAACTTTGAAATTCTCACCCTGTCGCCGACTTTGAATTTTGCTGGGGCATGTTTAGCATAAATTAAATCTCCGAAAAGATTAGCGAAAACCTTTTTCTCATTTTCCTGTTTGCTCGCCTCTGCGGGACTCATCCGAATGCTCGAATGAAAACGATGATTATATTCATCCAGTAATTTGCCAAGTTTGTCCCAGTATATTGTATTGTTGTTCGCGCTAAACATTTTAAAGAGTTTCTCCTTAAAAGACCTGTTCCAGCGCTCAACAACAGATGACTTTTCTTCATTTTCCGTTGTATACAATTGTATCCCATTTTCACCAAGCAAATCCTTCATAGTCCCATTGAAAAATTCAGACCCTTTGTCAGTCCAGAGCATTTTCGGTTTTCGCCCCTTGAATATATCTCGGAAAGCATCAGCCACTGTTTGACCTCGCTTGTCTTTCAGGGGACGAATCCAACCGAATTTTGAGAAAACATCGATCACCATCAGGAGATATCTGATTCCCTTGTTCCACCTCGAAAATTTCCCCATCTCGACCAGATCAGCCGCCCAGATGTTGTCAACCCCATACGCAATGACTCGCCTCTTTGGAAAGCGCCTCCGGATTGGCCGGTGCAGCTCATTTGCCAGATTTTGAGCCCAGCCTTCACTCAAAATCTTTTCCCGTTTTTTGGGGCGCCGAGCCCAAGTTTCTGTTTTGCTTGAATTGTGTTTCGCGCCAAAGCATGCCCCCACTGTCTTTCTTTCCAGGGAATGGCATCCAAAGCGGCAACCATTTTCCTGTCGGCTTTGTTTTTGCATTTGCGTGGATTCTTTTCCTTCGCGCAGACTGAATAATCAACATCGTGTTGCATAGCAACTGCATCTGTTTTTCCTGTGGGCTGCTGCCAGATTTCGAGAATCTTTCCCTTTTCATCAAATCTAACTTGTTTTTCGAGTGGGTTCCAGGGTCCGGTGAAGTTATGTCCAGGCAAAGTGAAACCTTTCTTTGGTCTTGGCAGCTTCCCAATCAGGGAATGAACATCTAAAGCACCCCCATCCAAATCTGCTCGATCTGTTTTATATTTTCTGTTTGGTCGGATCGCCGTGGACAGCTCATTCATCATATCAGCAGAGGTTTTGGCAAGAAATGGTTTCATCTTGTCCAGGGCAAAATCCAATGCTTTTTTCTGAGTGTTTTTATTTCGCAATAATTCACTGGCTCCATAACGACCCATTTCAACTGTCTTTTTTCCCAACCAAGGCAGCGCATGCGCAACGCCAGTCAGCGCAAGTTCACCAATGCCCCCACCTTGTGAGGGCAGATTCAGTTTCCCGAATTTTTCACAAATCTTGATTTTTTGATTCCGCAGGAAGCGCAATGGCAAAACCACATTTTTCTGCCATTTTTTGCAGTCATGTATCCAGACGGTTCCACGCATCCCGTCCTGCGTTTCTCCTTCACGCAATATGATTCCATTTTCAATCGAAATATTCTTTTATGAATTTCTCATTCTTTCTTGGATCACTCAATGAAAAAACCTTCAACGTGTCATAGAAGGATTTTCGTCGAATCTCATTCAAGAAATATAAGCAATAATATCCACATCGGACAGATTCCAAAGCTTGAATTGGATGCCCATAATTGTAAATTATTTCTTTCCCAATTTTATCTGCATATTTTACCAATTCAATTGGAGGTGATATTGAGAATGAATCAAAGTAATAGACAATATGTGTCTTGATGAATGTGGCAACCCAGTGCGTTCCATTCCCAATAGAATCATCTAGATTAATTATGCAGGAACCAGTTTTATGTAAATGATCTTTTGAATCTCTTGAAAAGATTCCTTTGAAATTGGGAATTTTAAGAAACCTCACCCACTCAAGAATATCAAAGTTTGAAATCGGAATATCTTTCCAAGCTGGCCTCAAAGGATGGCCCCTACTAGCGGTATGTTTTGAAAGGGACTGTTTGGCCCCAGCAGAAGCCCCGATCCAGATTTTTTTTTTCGCCCACGACCTTCCCATGTTCCAAAAAATGGCGGCGGCATATAAGGATACAGTCCCGGTTTTGGACTTACCATCAATCCTTTGCCTTTGCCTTTGCCTTTTCTGGGTACTTGAAGCCCCGATCCGAATAATTTCGAAGCAAGCTCAATAGCCATTGGGATTCCTATAGCGGCAAGTGTTCCCAATAACCCACCTTGAATCTGTCTCTGCGTTGGTTTCAACGTAATTCCACTTCCGCTTTGAATTCCTTTTCCCACCAAGTTTCTCTGGCCTTTTGTCAAGAGGTCTCCAAGGGAAGCGAGTTTTGATAAGAATACTGCGGGAACTTCAATGCCTTTCTCAATCAACTTCATAATGAAGGACAACGGATCTCCTGGCACTCCTTCTCCTTTCAGTCGAGGTCGCTGCGCTCCTTTTCCAAATATTTTATCAATCCCCAAGCTCCCCAAGGCACTCAACGCTCCAGTCGCAAGATGCGGGGCAACTTTTGAAACCCCTTTTGTTGCAAATGGAAGCAGCTTCGATCCCAGGGAAATCAACGAAGTCCAAAGACTCCCACCCACAACTTTTCTGATTTGTGTTTTAGAGATTGACAATTCAACTCCCCGCCCCAAACTGATGGCTTTTTGAACTTTGCTTATTTGAGTCTTTGTCAGCAACAGTTCATCTGGCCCTTTCAATTCATTTCGCGAAAGTCTCAATGTTATGGAAGAGTTATTTTTCACAGCTTTTGCAAGCTTTGTTTTTTGCCCATCTGATAATTTCACACCATATGGAATATACGACGTCATTTCAATATTTTGAATATCGAAATAAGTTTTCAGGCCTTGACCAGAAGTTTGTTTGATGCTGTATACAGCTCAATTTCTTTTTCATGCAACACCAAGGCGTTCAATGTGTACTGTGTTGGGTTGGCGCCACTCAATTCGTATCGGAAAGTCAGAGACACAACTCCATCTTTCACATCATCTTCTTGGTTTCGGAGATCGAAGTAAAGCATGCCGAAGAGGTTTTTGAAATTTGCTCGGGTAATCAATGGCCCGCTTAAAACGTCATTATAAGCGGAATTGAATGCCATCAAAGCTCGATAAAGCCTAGTTTCCTCATCCGTTGTCATTTCCAATTGAGGGTAATAAATTGAGTTGTTCAACTCCAGTTGGGCTCGACTGAAGTGCCGGTTGTTTGCTCCAATGCCGAATGTCGTGAATTTGAAGATATCATGTGTCTGGCTATTGTAAGATGCTGTTGGAACAACCCAAATCAACACATGTCGCGGCCTTCGAAGCCCCGTGGAAATGCGAAAGTAGCTATTCACAGCTGCTGTTTGTGTTATTTCATGGTGTTCTTTCAAATATGTCCACTTTTTCGGTTTCAGATAATCTTCAAGATATTGTTTCAAGCCTTTTCCGTTGAAAATGATTTTGGGGCACCACAATCTGAGTTTAGTGAGAATTACTTTTGAATCTGGCGCAGCGCCTTTTTTGAAAATCAGATTGTTGTCATTTTCAAGTTCCAACAGAAGAGTTGTCTTTATATTTGGGTGAAGGTTATTTTTGAAAGCAGCGAAATAACTGTATAAATTCAGGGGAATTGATATTTTGTTGATATTCGCCGCATCAGTCAGGATCTTTCGTCTGGCAAAACCCTCATTATAAAGTGCTTCTGCTGGCCGTGCTTCTGTTGTTCCCGTTGACGTATCAGGATAGAAGAACTGATCTTGCCCAACCGAATCGGCATAGGTTTTCGTGTATTTCAAGAGCGTTAATGCATTTGCCGATTCATTTGCTCTTGTGTTGTTATAAATTGATTGCCCGTTACATTGAACTTGGATTTTTTTGATGAATGTCAAACCATTAGTTGTCGTGCAATCTTGGTTACCATTATTTGGCCCCGCGGTTATTCCAGTTGCACTGTCAGCCGTTGTAACAAGCTTAAAGTCAACCTCCAGATATGCATTATACCAATCAATTGGGTTTGCTTCGGAGGAATTATCCACGTTGAAGCAATAATTATCTTTTGTCTGCCGGTTGTCGTTCGCAATGTTGTCATTGAGTGGTGTTGCTAGATCATAATATGTATATTCGTATCTTTTTACGAATTCCGGGTTTCTAAAATTCACTGCCATTTTATTATATAGTTTTTTCTTTTCAGAGGAGGCCCTTATAAACATCTTTCACATATTGAAATTTGTCAGTGTCTTCTTGGAAGCGGACTTTCTTCAGTATTTCCCCAATTTCTTTTCCTTTTGTTTCCGGGGGCGCTGGCACTGAGGCTCCCTCCGGTCGCTTCGCTTCACTCACTTCACTCGCTTTCTTTGTTGTAAATTTATCATAAATTTTTTCACCAATGAGTTGTCCAGTCTTTTCTCCAACTTTCTCTGCTCCTTTTTCAACTAATTTTTCTGCTGCCTTTGAAGCTAATTTTGAAGCTGTTTTTCCTGTTAATTTAGCTGCGAGTTTTGAGAAAACATCAGAAAAACCACCTCCATATCTTATTTCACCTGTATCAGGATCTCTTTCTCTTCTTTCATCCATTTTTAATTACCACAGTCAAAGAAATATCAATATCATTCAAATCAACTTCTCGGTCTTCATCATCAGTAATGTAGAAGGTGACCTCAGAAATATGTGGAGAGTTTATTTGATTCCACAAGTAATTTATTGGTTGAATTTCGAATGGCAATGATCTGGTTTTAGTGTTGGTTGAGAACGTGTAAAGCGCATTTGACCTTTTCCCGGAGACAATTGAATCGCTCAAAAGACTGCATCTGAGATAGAGATTGTCAACACTGTTTGATATATTTGGAAAATTCGTTCCGTAGCCACTAGCTGTCAGTTTAGCTGCATCAAATCCCACCAAGATGTGAAAGTTTCCACTGTTTGCAAAATCAATTTGAAAGTTCTCTTGAAGTTGAATGAAAACTTTGAAAGTGGTCAAATCAAACAACACATTGATTCCATAACTATCACCTGTGGAGGTCGCTTCGCTCCTTTTCCCAATGCTTTTGTGAATGAATTCGTTGATGTCTTCATAGTCATAAATTCCTGCAGGAAAGGTTATTGTTTCCCATGTCTTGCCCTTGTCTTTTGAAATCACCAACTTGTTGTTGTGGTATTTAGGCCTGATATTATGCCAGCTTGCCGTCATGGAAAGATGATCCAAAGCCAGCCAGTGCGGTTTATTCTCTTCCAGCTGCAACTCTGGAGAAAACCTCGTTGTGAAATTCCCTGGTTTATTTTGTGGGTTTTGTTTTCTTGCATCAATTGATTTAAAGACAAGTACTCGATTTACATCCATTATTTTAAATACTTCTGATAAAGTTTTTCATGCATTGTTCTATCGATTGCTCCAATTCTCAAGAGTTCATCATTTATTTGGGAAAGATCATTCCTCAAGACATGCGAATTGTTGCCAGCAGCCATTGAGCCAATCAAAATTTTCATCCGATCTGCCAGCTCTTCTGGCTTTTGATAGAAGACAACGCTGGATCCCACCATCCTTGATTTACCTGAGGATTTGTGAGGTGGCATATTTGACAGTGTGTTCAAATCGTTGAAAATCCTCACGGCATTCAAGGAATAGTTCTTTTTCGGGTTGAATCTCTTTGTTAGCAGGTCGATGAGTGATTTGTCTGCATCAGCCTGATAGATCAATTTACCACCTCGGAAGGCATTCAGTTTCATTTCATTAAAAAGTTTGGGGACATCGATGAGAAGCCCACCATAGTGGTCTTTTTGAATCTTGAAGGCATTTCTGCGAGGTTGTTTGTATTTTCGAATGCCCGTTCCTTTTTGTGGAGTTACCAGTACTTCTTTTTTCCCCTTTAGTATCAGATTCAGTTTATCTCTATATTTAACTAAGCTGTCGGCTTCGGCTTCTAATGTTTCCAACCTATCCTGCTCTTGAGGAGTTAAACCTGTTTTCTTTTCTTTCTGTCTCAATGAATATAATTTGCTGCCTATCTTATTTTTCCTAATATTGCTATAAGCTTTTTTAGCCTCTTCAATCTTGTCGCTTGGTAACCATAAAAGGGAGTCTAACTTCGTTAAATTATATTTGTCAAAGACTTCTTTTTCTTCCTCAGAAATACCTTTATAGACATCAAAATCCACGCGGTATGGCGATTTTGTTGAGCTGGAAGCGGCGGCTCCCTTTTCCTCTTCAGCACCTTCAAGCGGCAATTCTCTATTCAGCGTGACGATGTCTTGGATGCCTTCAGTCAAAGCAAGTTGATTTTGCCTGAGTTGCTCAATTACCGCGTCTTGTTTTGCATCTGTCTTCTTTTGTTGCTCCAGCAGGGGTTCTCTGAGAGTCTTGAAATAATCACTCATGACAACATCCCGCCCTTTTTCTCGGTCTTTCATTTCATTTTTCACTTCTGTGACGGCTTTCGCGATTTGATACCCTTCAAATTCTCTACCGACAAACTTTCGTATGTTGTTAAGATCCATTTTTAAGTGACAAAACAACATTTATCTTTGGAGATAAATGTTATCTCAACACTTAAAATGAAGATTCCAAATTATGATCGAAACGCGAGCGGAGCGAAGCCAGCGAACCGAAAGCACTGTGATTTCCTTGATGAAGATTTCCGAATGCTCATTGCGGGTCAAACCCGTTGCGGAAAAACAAACACTTTGATGCACATGTTGCGAAAACCTCTCGTCTTCTATGATAAAATTTATTTCTACTCTCCCAATCAACATCAAGACAAAATCGTTGATCTACAAAAGTTGATGGAAGGTGTCAGCCAAAAAGTCGGATATCCAGTTCTCGAAATTCTGGGGCCAGATGACATCATGAATACCTCAGATTATCCAAGCAACAATCGGAAAGTCATCGTGTTTGATGACCTCATGAACTCATCCGATCGAATTCAAAAACAAATCGCAAATCATTGGACAGATGGAAGACATCACGGAATCAGTCCAATTTATCTTTCCCAGTCCTATTATGATGTTCCACAAAAGATTCGTTTGAATTGTTCCCATATGATTCTGTATCCACCAGCAACAAAAACTCACCTCGATCTCATTGCAAAGGAGAATTTGATTGACCCCCATCTTTTCAACAAACTTGGACCCTTCGAATTCCTTTTCCTTGACAAAGAAAAGAAAAGTGTTGCCAAAAATTTTGATGAAACCTTTTAAAATGGGCATATTCAACAATGTAGGACGATACACCGGTGTTGACATGAGGGAATACATGAAAAATTTCAACCAACAAGTTCAACAAGGTGGTTTGAAATTAGACACCAACAATAATTATGATATCCAACAAAAACGACTGGCTAATGTTGCCGAAGGAGTTGACAATGATGACGCAATCACAAAGCACCAAGTTGACACGCTTGCAACGCAATTGCGAGCAGATTCTCTCCAGGTGGATGGGTCTTCCCATATGACTGGGGATCTTGATCTCAGGGGGCAAAAACTCATCAACCCCGGGGAAATAGAAATGAATCGCAAATTGATCGTCAATCTGGACACGGATGAAAACCAGGATTTGTCAGCGGTGAATATGGTCACTCTGAAAAAATTCCACCCTGATGTATCAACTCATGAAGTCACGAAGGACCTGGATTTGAAAGGGCTTTTCAACGTGAAAAACTCAAAACAACAAACATGGCATGATTTGGGAGCGCATTATAACAACCTGGTTTCTTATAATGACGTCAAGAATATCTTTCTCAGCCGCAAAGAGACGTTTCCAATGGAGACGGCTTTGGATATGGGAAATCACACCATTTTTAACGTGAAAGATCCCGAAGTTGCCGATCAGGGCGCAAATATGCGATATGTGGATGCCCAATCCGCGAAAAAACTTTCGTTGGAAGGCGGAACAATGACCGGAAACCTGGATATGAACTCGCAACAAATAAACAATATCGCAGCGCCAACTCTGAAGCATCAACCCACGTCAAAATCTTATGTGGATAACAAGATAGGAGGTGTGGTAGCCCACACGATGGAATTAGAAGAGAAACTTAAAGAATATATCAATGAATCGCATATCACGTCAACCTCTCACCCAAAGGACGCATTCCGCTATCTGATGGAAAATGTGGATGAATCCAGCTCTGAACATCATATGACAGTGACTGGGATAAGTGATTTTCCAGATTCACCGCATCATTTCAACAAGAAGGCCTATGACTTGGAAATCACAAAAGATCTTTTAAATGAATACTCTGGGAGACTTGGATTCAATATGTTCAAACTCCCAGAGGGAGAATACACGATTTGTATTGAATTCTTCCCCGCGACAATGGATGGCGTGAGCGTCAACGTTGTGAGCGCCAGTCTGAATATCAACCAACAATCAACTAAGAAGTTTTCGGGGTATTCCAGATCCATCATCCACATGCACAAATGGAAGATCACTCCACCTGAATTTATTTTCCTGGATTTGAAATGGCGAGGCACTGCCGAGTCCGCTGAAAAAGGAAATGCAAATCTGATCATATATGGCATTGCTGGTTCCCAACCTGATGTTGCAAGCAGCGTCTTCGATTTCCCTTTTGTTTTCGAAGCAGGGAAGATGGTTATGGAGACTGACTTGGATTTGAATGGCCACAAATTGCTCAATTCAAATTTGAAGAATAATTTCATGCTGATTGGAAGATTTAGAAAATCATCTGGAGACGCCATAAATATACTTTTTGATAATTTTTTCAATGATATAGTCATCCCCATTCGATGCAAATTAATTAAAGCGTTTTCTCAAATTTTATCGAAAACATCTTCTTTTCCACAACTAAGTTTATATCTCCCAGATAAAGAATCACAAAGTGGAACGAGGGTTAGCAGAGATAATAGAATTCAATTATTTTCTTTTTCAAATGTTGTTTATAAGGAAGGAGAATTATTTACAGCAAGAATAGATGATCGAACATTAAATATTGGCCAGGTCCAAATCACATTTCTTTTTGAAATTATCTAGAAAAATGAGAGCGAGAGAAGCGACCGAAGGGAGCCACGGAGTGGTGAGCCGAGCTGAGCGACTGGAGGGAGCGAAGGTGAAACCCACGCGAAAACAAAGCATCTTCAATTTCAATCACATCAACCCCACAATTCAGGAAGAAGAACTGGAAGAGATCAAAAAACTTTATCGATTTTATCACAAAAGATTTTGGTGTTTGAAACGAGCGCATGGTCGATTCAAGAAAATGAATCTGCTCATGAATTTGACCTCTTCCGGTCTGGTTGCAATCGGGACGATTGCTGGAGCCGCGACTTTGAATCCAATCGTGTTGGGAGTGATTTCAGGAGCAGGATTAGTTTTGAAAACCGCGAATGAAATGAAGAATCTGAAAAGCAAAATTAAGATGGCGAAATTCGCTTTCACCACCTATGAAAAAACATTGAGTGATTTGCGCTTCGCTTTGCGGGGAGGAAAATTCGACAGGGATGAATTTTTGTTTTCAATGGAAGCGATTGATGGGATTGTGATTGATTTGGGGTTGGATTTGGAAAAGTTTGAAGCTGAATGGGAGAAAAAATTTGAGGGTTGAGTGAGCGAAGCGACCGAAGGGAGCCGTTGCGAGCCGGGAGTGATTCAACTCCAAATGGAGTGAAATCACACATTCCCAAGCGGACCAAAATCTGGTTCCATAATCATTTCAACAACTTCTGCTGCTGAGAAATCTTCTTCAAAATCATTTCCATCAAAATCAAAAATCTAAAAGTTCCCCAAGAAAATCTTCTGGGTGATGACCTGATTTTTCGAGTTCAAGTAAAATTTTTATTGCAAAATCGTCATTAAAATTGAGATTCATCAATTCTATAATATAATCACTGTCTTCCATCATTCTTTCGAAATCTTCTGCTTCCATTTTTAAATAAGAAAAAAAATTATTTTTTTTTTACTCCATATAAAATGGAGTTGAAGGAATTGAAAACGAACCAAATCACAACCGAAGAACCGCAAATGAAAAAAACAATACAACCATTTGTTGAAATCCCTCTCCGGTTCAAAGAAAGACCAATCACTCTCAAACTTGAGAAATGCGTCTTTAAAATTCATAAGAATGAAAACGGATTTTCATTGGGAATCAATCTAGATCAATCACCCCCTGAAATCAAAGAAAAGATGAAAGAGATAGAGGGGCAGATCAGAAAGCTTGCAATGGAGAATAAGTCAAAAGTTGATAGACAAAATTGGAGATTCGGAAATTTTTCAGAAACAGATTTCAACCTGATTAAAACGGATCGAAGCGAGATGGAAAAAGTTTGGGGAAAGTTGTGGTTGACTCAAAAAGGAAACATCAGCGTTCCATTCTCGAAATTTGGTGAAGGAGAAGTTGGGCAAAGAAAATCCATTCGGTTTGACCCGCATGATCACATTGGAGAAAAACTAACAGGGCATGTGATCTTTCGAATTTCTCGCATCTTTTGCGGAAACTGTCAATCCATTTCATGTTCAATCAATTCAGTTTTTGTAACAAAATTCAATGGAAACGTTTCAGCGTTTGATAACTTTGAAGATACTGAGGAGGTAGACTGGTAAATGAAGTGAATGAAGACTTGTAAGTTTTTTCATTTCTTTGAAATGAAAAATTAAACGTTTTCAATGAGGTTAATTTTTTACCTTGATTTTTTTTCCCCTCTGATTTTCACTCAATTTTTCAATGAAGAAAACAAAATCAGGAGATTTCCATGTAAGATAATGAGAAATTTCCTCAGAATCAAGGAAATGAGTTTTCTTCTTGAGGATTTGATTGATAAAAACTTGGCTTGAAATTTTAAACTTTTCTAGTTCATCCAAATCAAAAATATCTTTTCCATCAACTTGGAAAAAAGGTTTATCTGTTATTTCATCCTGAATGAAAAAAACTTTTCCATCTTTCCTTTTAAATTTTTTGTTTGCTCTTTTGAGAACTCTCCAAATGTTGGCAATTGGAATTCCTGTTTGCTGGCTGGCTTCCTTAAATGTATAAAAAATATTTTTTTCTTTTCCTTCTTCCTGAATCGAAAACTTCATTTTATTTGGGGAAATATTTTTTTTTAATTTTATCAAATAAAATGAATCTGCGAGATTTGAAAAACTGGGCCCATGAAGAAGGAATTGTTGGATTCTCTCGAATGTCCAAAGCTAAATTGATGGAACTTTGGGAAGAATCGCAACCTGAAGAACCGAGAAAATACTATCCTCAAATGAATAAAGCAGCTCGCTTGAGAATCCGGAAAAACACAAAAATCAACCCCCTGAATTGGAAAAATAAAAAAATTGATGTTCCTATTTTGATTCCGGAAAGAAGACCGATTTCTGCTCAAGAAGTTCCTTCAGTCGTTCAACAAAATGTTGAAACAGTTTCTGATTGGTTGAATTGGCTGGAAAGTGCGGATGATGTTGATCTTCGGAGAAGATTGAATCCCGCGGTTGAAAGATTGAAGAAGCAGATTGAGAATTTGTGGGATCGTCAATTTGTTGTTAAAGAAAGAAGATCCGCTTTGAATGGATTTGCAAGACAATTGGAAATCCAAGGAGATGATTCCCCAACTCCTCAAGATTTTCTCCGGCGAGTGAGAGGTGATGTGGTTAAGTTGATTAAACAAAACCGACAAACAAAAATCAAATGCGTGTTGGTGTGTCGGCTGGTGAAGCCTGACTTGGATGATGAAACAATGATTGAAGAGACGCCATTTTTTCATTCACGCATGAAAAGAAATTTGGAGGGAACTGACGCTGATGAGTTGTTTGATGAAATGGGGATAGAAATGATTGAGAATCTGGAGAATTTTAATCGAAGAGGAAGTAATTGGGCGTTTGAAAGAGTTATCAGATTGGAAATTCATTTAGTTCAATGGAACCCATTGGGTGGATCTTCATACATTCCTCTTCCCGAAGAAGTAGCAAACAAGAACGCTGTGGTGAATATGAAAAACAAGGATGAACAGTGTTTTAAATGGTGTATAACAAGAGCAACGCATATGGTGGCACAGAATCCTGAAAGAATCACACCTTTATTGAGAAAACAAGCTGAAGAATTTGATTGGAGTGGAATGACATTTCCAACGACTTTGGCAGATATTGAAAAATTTGAAAGGAGAAATTCCATTTCAGTGAATGTCTTTGGGTGGGATGGAAAGCTGTTCCCCCTGCGAGTGACGGATGAAGAAAAGGTCCAACATGTTGACTTGTTGCTGTTGAAAAAAGAGTTTAAAAGCCATTTCTGCATCGTGAAAAACTTTTCTCGCTTGGCTGGGTCGCAAGTGTCGAAAACGAATCGACAAAGATTCTTCTGCAAGAGATGCATCAATTCATTTCCCAGTGAAGAAAGCCTGAGAAAACACCAAAGCAAATGCGTGGAATTTGAAGCAGCGAAGATTGTGATGCCTGAAGGTGAATGTTCTTTCAGCAACTTCTCAAAGATGATTCATGTGCCAGTTGTGGGTTATGCTGATTTTGAATCAATTTTGAAACCTGTGGAGGATGAGGGAAGGAAGAAGACTCAGAAAATGCAAGAACATCTTCCCTGTGGATTTGCGTTTCATTTGGTTTCCCCGTTTTTGGAAATGGAGCCTGTGTTGAAACGAGCTGGAAATGAAAAGGAATCGTTAGAACTTCCTAAAGAATTCATCAGAAAACTCATTGAGGAAGTGAAAAAGGCACAGCTGGGATTAAAACAGAAGAAAATGATTCCACTCTCCCAAGAAGAATGGGGAATTTACAATCATGCCACATTTTGTTGGTTGTGCCGGGGTGAATTTGAAGGAAAGGGAGAAATGATGAAAGTGCGAGATCACTGTCATTTCACTGGGAAATTCAGAGGAGCAGCTCATCGCTATTGCAATCGAATGTTTCAGAGACCAAAATTCACCCCCGTGTTTTTCCACAACCTGGCAAACTATGACTCACATCTTTTCGTGAGGGCTTTGGGTACATTGGATGAAGTTTTGGATGTACAATGCATCCCCAACAATGAGGAGAAATATATTTCCTTCTCCCTGAAGTTTGAATTGAAACGGGAAAATACTTGGGATGGAAAAGAAATTGTTGTGAAGCATGAAATCCGTTTTTTGGACTCTTTCAAATTCATGGCATCTGCCCTGGGAAATTTGGTGGGGAATCTTCCCAAGGTAGATTTAACAGAAACTGCGAGATTTTTCCAGGGAGAAAAGTTTGACTTGATGACAAGGAAAGGAGTTTATCCCTATGAATTCATGGATTCATTTGAAAAGTTTGATGGGATCTTACCAGAGAAAGAAGCGTTTTTCTCCAGATTGAATGACGCAGGAATTGGAGATGACGATTTTGAGCACGCGAAGAATGTCTGGGAGAAATGGCAGATGAAAAACATGGGAGAGTTTCATGATCTCTATCTGAAAACGGATGTGTTGTTGTTGGCAGATGTTGTTGAAAATTTTCGAAAACTTTGTGAGGAAAACTATGAGTTGGATCCTGCTCATTTCTTTACAACCCCTGGGATGGCGTGGAATGCAATGTTGAAAATCACAGGGGTGAAATTGGAATTGTTGAATGACGTGGATATGCTGCTGATGGTTGAAAGAGGAATGAGAGGTGGAAATTCCAATGCATTCAAGAGATATGCAAAGGCAAATAACAAATTCATGGAAGATTTTGATGCAAGCCAACCCTCCAAATTCATTGTTTATCTCGATGCAAATAACCTTTATGGATGGGCAATGTCAAAGCCTCTTCCAGTTGGTGATTTCAGATGGATGAAGGAAGATGAACTTCGGAATTGGAAGGAATTTGTGGATGAAGAAGGCGTTGGATGCATTCTGGAAGTTGATTTGGAATACCCAGAGGAGCTGCATGATTCACACAATGATTTTCCCCTGGCTCCAGAAAGTTTAAAGCTGGGTGGAGTGTGGAAGTTGACTCAAAATCTGAGAGATAAGAAGAACATGGTCCTGCATGGAGAAAATCTGAAACTCTTCCTTTCCCTGGGAATGAAACTGAAAAAGGTGAGAAGAGGGATTGCATTTCGGGAAGAAGCCTTCATGAAATCTTATATTGACAAAAACACCAAATTGAGAATGAACGCTAAGAATGCATTTGAAAAAGATTTCTTCAAGTTGATGAATAATTCAGTTTTCGGGAAGACAATGGAGAATGTGCGAAAAAGAGTTTGCATCGAACTGGTGAAAGATGCTGAAAGAGCAGAGAAACTGGTTAACAAGTCAAACTTTGCTGATTTGCAAATTTTCGATGAATTTCTGATTGCGGTGAAGATGAGGAAAACTCAGATTGTGATGAATAAACCAGTTTATGTGGGAATGTCCATCCTGGATTTATCGAAAACCTTGATGTATGACTTTCACTATGATTATGCGAAGAAAAAGTGGAAAGATCTCCAAGTTCTTTACACAGACACAGATTCACTGGTTTATGAAATTGGAACAGAGGATTTCTTTGCTGACATTGTGGAAGATGTAAAAGAGCGTTTCGATACAAATGACTTTCCCAAAGATCACCCCGCTGTCTTGAACGGGTTGCCAATTGTGAAAGAAAACAAGAAAAAGATTGGGTTGATGAAAGATGAATGCGGTGGGAAAATGATGAAAGAGTTTGTGGCATTGAGACCAAAACTTTATGCTTTCCTGCTGGATGAAGGAAAGGAAGAAAAGAAAGCAAAAGGAGTGAAGAAATGCGTGATCAAAAAGCAGTTGCGGTTTGAAAACTTTGTGAAATGCTTGAAAGGAGAAGGAAATGAAATTCGAAAGCAAAATGTGATTCGAAGCAGACAACATCATCTTTACACAGAAAGAATGGAGAAGATTGCGTTGTCTAACAATGACGATAAGTTAATAGTCTTGGAAAATGGAATTGACACGTTTGCAAGGGGGCATTGGAGATTGGGTGAAAGAAAGGAAGTGGAAGTGGAAGTTGAAAGAAAGGAAGTGGAAGTGGAAGTTGAAAAAGAAAAGATTGAATTAAAAATGTTAAGAACGGAAGAAGATATTAAAGCAGAGCGGCTGGAGAAGAAACGAAAACAAATTGTTCGCTTCCTGAAAAAGAAGGAGAAATTCGGAGAACGTGTTGAGTTGTTCATTCTGGAGCAAAAATTTCATGTGAAAGAAGATGTTCTGCTGGGAATGGGAATGAAAATTTTGAAAGGATGGCCAAGATATGTGGTGCAGGAAGAGGAATAGATTTTCCGAAATTCATTTTCCGGGAAAGATTTTGAAAATTATTTTCCGGAGTGGATTTAAAATTATTTTCCCGGAGTGGATTTTCCGGAATAGATTTTTCACCTTAATAGTAGATTATAATCGCTGGTTCTGGTGGGATCCGAGGCCACCTTAATTCAAACGTATTCGAATTGATTAAAAACATGTTCAACATGTAGCAATTGGTGAAACATGTTGCAATTGGTGAAATTGTGGGGAATTGAGGGGAACAATGGAGAAGTGAAACGTTGGAAATGTTTGTGGAGAATTGAGGGGATGTGAAACGTGGAGGATTGAGGGGATGTGAGAGACTGGAAGTTGTGTAGGAAATCATGGGAAAAAGTTAGAGGTGAAACGTGTGGACTTTTGGGGGATGATGTTACGTGAGAAATGAGGGGAAGGAAGTTGAGAATGTTGTGCTGGATTGAAGAGAAAAATCAATGATTTTTACGTTAAAATTAACGTGGCCGAGGATTGCACCAGAACCAGCGATTATAATCTACTATGATTTTACTTGGAGGTGAAAGAACCGAAAATATAAAAACTAGTTTTGGAAGAAGTAATGATTTGGTTATGGTTACTTTACCATAAATGGACAGTTCTCTAGATGACCATATATTTGTCAGCTGCTTTATGCTGTCAACCTTCTCTTGAAAGTTTTTTTCGTAAAATAATGATAGGTCATATGTAAAAAAGGTTCCTAAAGCTTTAATGGTTTCACTTGGCTATTTAATACCAAACGGTTTTTCTTCTTTTCTTTTAAGCGAACCAATCCACATTCCTTCTGTTTTAGAACTATTTATCTCCAACCCACACAAGTTCTGAAATACTTTCAGTTCTTCAAATAGCGTTTTTGCAGAATTTTTATCAGACAGGGTTGCTGTGGTATCTATCGTCTGCGTATTGCAATAGCTTGGCTTCATAATTTCCTATTTTAATTCCTTTGATATCAACATTTTGACGAATGGAGATTGCCAAGCTTTCAACAGCTAAGATAAAGAGGTAGGGGGACAAAGGATCACCCTGCCTCACACCACGTTCTAAAGTAAAATAGTCTGATGCCATTCCATTATTTATTACACAGCTTTGAATATTTGTATAAAACATTTTGACCCAATTTATGAAATTGGGGCCAAAATTAAAGGCCTCAAGGCAACTGAAAAGATAATGCCATTCTTAAGAGTCGAAAGCTTTTTTAAAGTCAATGAAAATCAAGATACCTGGAATATTCTTACTGTCTGTAAATTCTATTATATCGAAAATTGATCGAATAGTCTCATCAATATAGCGATCTTCAACATAACCTGTTTGATTATGATGTATGATATTCGGTAAAACTTTCTTTAATCTTAAAGCAATCACTTTTGAAATTATTTTTGCATCCACGTTAATAAGAGAGATTGGCCTCCAATTTTCAATGAGAGTTCGATATTTATGTTGCTTTTCTATAAGAGTTATAATTGCTTTTCTTTGAGAGCTAGACATTTCGCCGTGGTTGAAACACTCCCTTGCACATTCCATAAATGGATCATAAATTAATTCTCAGCAACTTTTGTAAACTTCTATTAGTATTCCATCATTACCAGAAGATTTGTTACTCTCAAAACTGTTAAGAATGGCTGTAAATTCTTCAACAAATATTTCTCCTTCACAAGATTGTTTATGTTCTTCTGATAATCTTGGTATATTCAAATTATTAAAAAATTCGTTTCCATTTTCTTTATCCTCATCTGTTACGTTTGATTGGTAAAAGCTATGGTAAAATCGTTTTTATTCGTTCAGTATCCCAAAAGGATCAGATGTAATGGCACCACTTATTAATGGTTTTCTTATATGTTTCTTGACGTGATTACCCTTCTCTAAATTTAGAAAGTATTTTGTACTTCTCTCGCCATGCTCGTGCCATCGTGCCTTTGCGCGAATAATTACATACTCCTTGGTTTTTCCTCATACTAACTTTCTAGAGTTTCTTTTGCTTCATTTAGAGTATTTAGGTTAGAGTGGGAAGGATCCTGTTCGAATTTTTTAGTTGCTTCCTCGTATACTTGTTGTAAGTTTTTTTCCATTGCAGATCTTCCTTTGGCTTTCTTTTTCAAGAACAAAACACCATGGTTCCGAATATTATACTTAATCCAATCCCAGATGCACCTTTTGTCTGATAAATTCTCGCTTCCTGTTGTTTTCCAAAGTGGAATATTTTGTTTTAACTCTCCCAGATAATTCGGATCTTCAAGAAGAGAGACGTTCATTTTCCAGATGCCGGGCCCCTTTAAGGTTTGATTGGAGTCGGTTCAATTCAACTCAATTGCTGCATGATTAGTTTTCATAGCTGGAATGATCGGTTGTATTTACAAAATCCTGTAAGTTGTTTGATATCAGCCAGTAATCTAAACGACAGAAAATTGGTGGAGATTTTTGGCTCCAAGTGTAACTTCTAGATTGCGGATTTTTAATTCTCCAAACGTCAACAAGGCCCAATTCATTTTGGAAACATTCAATATTGTCTATAACCATTTTTCTGGGTACCATAACCCCACCTTTCTTATCCAGCTTAGAGTCAAGAGGACAGTTAAAATCACTTGCAATGATTATATTTCTTCACAATCTGTCTTCAAAAAGCGAAAACAGTGCATTTGTATGAAAACCGCATAAAATGCACGTTTAGGGCCGTGCGGAGCAAGTTTTCGCAAAATCTCACATTTGAGCACACCGGATCTCAAAATCGTCGTACTGGCCTCAAATCATCGCCAAAAAGCGAAAAAAGTGCATTTCTATATATGAAAAGTGCACAAAATGAAAAGTTTGGGGCCGCGCGGAGCACGTTTTAGAAAAAATCTCACTTTTTAGCACACCAGATCTGAAAATCATCCTGCTGGACTCAAATGATCGCCAACTCTGGAAAACAGTGCGATATCTATAAAAAGTGCACAAAACGCACGTTTGGGGCCGTGCAGAGCAAGTTTTGGCAAAATCTTACTTTTCAGCACACCACATTTCAAAATCGTCGTACTGACCTCAAATCATCGCCAAAAAGCGAAAACAGTGCATTACTATAAAAACTGCACAAAACGTACGTTTCGGGCCGTGCGGAGCAAGTTTTGGCAAAATCTCACTTTTGAGCACTCCAGATCTCAAAATCGTCGTACTGGCCTCAGATCATCGCAAAAGAGCGAAAACAGTGCATTTCTATGAAAAGTGCACAAAACGCAAGTTTGGGGCCGTGCGGAGCAAGTTTTGGCAAAATCTTACTTTTGAGCACACCAGATCTCAAAATCGTCGTACTGGCCTCAAATCATCGCCAAGAAGCGAAAACAGTTTTTTTATTATTATTATTATTATTATAATTTTTTACTTTAATTACAAAGAACTACTTAAAAAGAAAAAATTACAATATTCTCAACAACCGCCATAACAGACATACTTACAATTGTCAAGATTTCACAGATTATATACATTACAGCCAAAGACCAGCCGCGCAATTGCTGAATGAGGCTTGTATTAATGCTTAATTATGTTGATAAAAGAGAAATTGACAATTATTTACAGTACAACCTAAGATAAAACAAAACCACACACGAACATACACACAAAAGCATACACACGAACTTAATTAAAAGGGGGAAATGTGTTTTGGCCATTTTTCATAAAAGGTTTCTAGTTTATTATTCTTAGTGGAAATATATTTTTCAACTTGGTGTTTAATTCTTACTTTTAATTTTGAAACCTTTTGTGTTTGGAAGTACCTGTTTCTTTCTGCAATCCCATAAATACAATTTACCAATTAATATCAGATAATTTAACAAGGGACATTTTCACATCGTTATTCCAATTATAACCTCTCGTAAACGCAACCCGTGAAATTCCTTTGTTATTGTTAAATAATACTGTTCAACATTTTTCCACAACATATGTGAGTGTCGACAGTAAAAGAGAAAGTGACATAATGTTTCCTGTTCAGTCTTGCAGAAAGTACATTTGTCATGCTGGAGATATCCAATTTTAAAAAGTTTTGCATTGATGTAAAGTATTGAATTTAAAACTTTATATTGAAAGGATTTAACGTAAGGCTCCTGTGCTGTTAAGTGGGGAAGGTTGTAAGCAATTTTTAAGTCTTCGTCAGATAAGCCAAAATAATGTTTTAAATTCTTTGCATTACTAGGTAATTGTGCTTTATTTGATATTATTAAATAATAATAGTCTTTCGTTTTCCTTTCCACTATGTCAAAAATCTCATTTCCCTTTATAAAATAAGTATTATCTGTAAAGGTAGTGTACTCTATTATTTTCAAAGAAGAAGGAATTGCGCGCCTAAGACCTGTCCATGTAAGAAAATTAGCTTTCTCAACTATGTTGTTAATTACATTAAAGGATTCTATATTGTCGAGATTGAACAAGAGATCTTTAATGATACGTATCCCCGAGTCATAATAAGATTTATAAAAAACTGGTTTTTGCATCTATTCTTATATCTTTGTTATTCCAAATTATACAGAGCCGTTTTTTATTAGCTAAAAAGAGATTTCGAAATTCTAACCAACATTCTGAAAGTTCTCTGTAGAAAACTGAGTTAATTGAATAATTGATAATTACATTTAAAAAGCAAAAGACCACCAACATTACGTAGGAGGTGCAACAAGTAGAATTTCCACGTACTTTCGTTATCGCTGATAATACGTTTTAGCCAAGCTAATCGTAGAGCTTTGACCAAGCTTTCAATATCTGTCATTTTAATGCCACCGTCTTCAAAACTGTTTATTGAAGAGAGCCTTGTTACTTTATCCTTTCCATTCCATAAAAAAGAGAAAATCAAGCTGTCTACTTGTTTGATCTTCCCATAGGAATGCAGCCTTGTCGTTGGCTGGGAGGCTTGCGTGTCTCGATGACCCCGAGAGCTATGCCGGCGGGAGATTCGTCTCCTGGTAGGGCCACTCAAGCCGGACAGGTCAAAGGGTAGAGACCAGACTAAGAGCATTCCACCGGCCCTCTAGGTTTAGGGGTTAGGCATTGGGCCAACAACCCAATCCTGTAAAAAAAAACACACACACGTTACAGAAACTACAACCACAAATCCACAAAGCGGCTTGGTCGAGGAAGAGACCTCTCCAGTAGAGCTCATGACGCGACCCGGCGAAAGCCTTCGGGAAACCAGTGCGCCGATAACTCTTCTGACACCCAAGACCAAAGCCAGGATAGGGACCTGGAACATCCGAACATTATACGAGACGGGAAAAACAGCACAAGTGAGCCAAGAAATGCACCGCTACAACTTGAAGATACTTGGCCAAAGTGAGACAAGATGGACAGGAACAGGCCGCATGCGACTCACATCCGGAGACACCATCATTTACTCTGGGTACGAAGAAGGCCAGCCACACATGCATGGAGTTGGGTTGCTGATGACACCTGAAGCAACACGAGCACTACTGTCATGGGAACCAATGTCACCAAGAATTATAACAGCTAGATTCAACTCAAAGGGCAGGAAAGTCACCATCCTCCAGTGCTACGCCCCCACCAACACGGCGGATGAAGAGGTTAAGGAAGACTTCTACGAGCAGCTTCAAGCTGTCCTGGACAAAACACCGAGAAGGGACCTGAAGATCCTCATGGGAGACCTCAATGCCAAAGTGGGAACCGACAACACGGACAGAGAAGTCATCATGGGCAAGCATGGAACAGGGGTACAGAATGAGAACGGAGAGCTCTTTGCTGAATTCTGCACCTCCAACGACCTGGTCATTGGAGGCACCATCTTCCCCCACAAGACGATCCACAAGACCACTTGGACGTCGCCGGATGGAAGAACGGCAAACCAAATCGACCACATTACCATCGGCAGGAAATGGCGAAGAAGCCTTCTCAACGTTCGAGTGATGCGGGGAGCCGATGTAGCCTCAGACCACCACCTCGTCATCGCAGCGCTTAAGATCAAGCTGAAAGCCTACAGAGACCAGGCAGAAAGACCATCTTATAAGTACAAAGTGCACTGTCTGACAGAAACCGAAAAGATTACCGCCTTCAGATGCGAGCTGAGAAACAGGTTCAGCGCTCTCGACACATTACCTGACGAGACGATTGAGGAACACTGGCAAAACCTGAGAGAAACCTGGACAACAACATGCAACGAAGTCCTAGGGAAAAAGACCAGGAAACGGAAAGAGTGGATAACATCTGACACTTGGGACCTTATCACGGACAGGAAACGCCTGAAAGACCTGATCAACCAGACAGGTGACCAAGAACACAAGCGTGAACTGCAGGCTCAGTACTGGGATATCAACCGGCAAGTCAAGAGAAGTGCTAGAAACGACAAGAGGAGATTCATCCATGACCTCACGGAAGAAGCAGAAACAGCAGCGGGCAAACGAAACATGAAAAGACTGTACGAAATAACAAGGACACTCTCCGGAAAAAACAATAACCCCATCAGACCGGTCAAAGACAAGAAAGGAGAAACCCTCACGAGAGAGGATGACCAAAGAGCAAGATTGGTGGAGCACTTCCAGGAGACACTCAACAGACCATCACCACCAGTCATGCCAGTCATTTTACCAGCAACCCAGCTACTTGACATTAACATCAACCCCCCAACCAAAACCGAGATCATCAAGGCCATCAAGTCCCTCAAGTCCGGCAAAGCAGCAGGCCCTGACAGCATACCACCTGAAGCCCTGAAGGCTGATATCCAGACCTCCACCGACATGCTGCACCCGCTCCTGAAGAAAATCTGGGAGAGTGAGATCGTGCCAGACGACTGGAAGAAGGGACACTTGGTGAAACTACCTAAGAAGGGGGATCTCTCATCCTGCAACAACTGGAGAGGCATCATGCTCCTGTCCATACCGGGAAAGGTTCTCTCCAGGATCATCTTGGAGAGGCTGAAGACGGCATTGGACAAGACACTCCGGGAGGAACAGGCAGGATTCCGCCAAGACCGATCCTGCACTGACCTTATAGCGACTATGAGAATCATCATCGAACAGTCTCTGGAGTGGCAGACCCCCTGTACAGCGTCTTCATTGACTTTCAGAAGGCGTTCGACAGCGTCGACAGAGAGGTCAGTTGGAAGCTGATGCACCACTACGGATTTCCACCGAAGCTCGTCAACATTATCCGGCAGCTCTATGAAAATGCCACTTGCCAGGTAATCCACGACGGGAAACTGACAGAACCATTCACTGTACAGACCGGCGTCCGGCAGGGCTGCATTCTCTCACCAACAATCTTCCTGATGGTGATTGACTGGGTCATGCGGCAGTCGACAACAGGGAGGACAGGGATCCAGTGGACCTTCACCACACAGTTAGAGGACCTGGATTTCGCTGATGACATCGCATTCCTCTCCCATAAACGTCAAGACGCCCAGGAAAAGCTGGACAGTGTTGCGGATGAAGCCGAGAAAACTGGACTCAAGATCAACACAGGCAAGACTGAAGTCATGAGAATTAACCACAGAAACAAACCCCTATCAAACTACACCAGGAAGTCATCAAAGAGGTTGACAAATTTGTTTACCTTGGCAGTGTAGTGAGCAAGGACGGGGGAACGGACGAAGACATCAAGAGCCGCATCAATAAAGCCAGGCATGCCTTTCGCACTCTGCGCCCAATCTGGAGATCCTCAGCACTGTCCCGACACAATAAGATCAGGATCTTCAACTCCAACGTGAAGTCAGTTCTACTTTATGGTTCGGAGACATGGCGCACTACAAAGGCGAACTCTCACAAGCTGCAAACCTTCATCAACAGATGCCTACGTAACATCCTCAACATCAGATGGCCAGAGGTGATATCCAACGAGGACCTCTGGGAGAGCACAAGGCAGACCCCCATCGAGCAAGAGATCAAGAAAAGGAAGTGGACTTGGATCGGACACACTTTGCGAAAGCCAACAGCGAATGTCACCAGGCAGTCCCTTGATTGGAACTCCCAGGGAAAGCGCAAAGTGGGCCGGCCAAGACAGACCTGGCGGAGGAGTACGCACGCTGAAATCAACGCCGCCGGAACGACATAGGCCGAACTGAGGAAGACTTCCCTGATCCGAGTCCGCTGGAAGAGTGTGGTTGCAGCCCTATGTTCCCCAGGGAATTAACAGGATTAAGTCAAGTAAGTAAGTCAAGTCACTTGTTTGATGATTTTACTTGGAGGTGAAAGAACCGAAGATATAAAAACTAGTTTTGGAAGAAGTAATGATTTGGTTATAGTTACTTTACCATAAATGGACAGTCCTATAGATGACCATATATTTGTCAGCTGCTTTATTCTGTCAACCTTCTCTTGAAAGTGTTTTTCGTTAAATAATGATAGGTCATATGTAAAAAAGGTTCCTAAAGCTTTAATGGGTTCACTTGGCCATTTAATACCAAACGGTTTTTCTTCTTTTCTTTTAAGCGAACCAATCCACATTCTTTATGTTTTAGAACTATTTATCTCCAACCCACACAAGTTCTTAAATACTTCTAGTTCTTCAAATAGCGTTTTTGCAGAATTTTCATCAGACAGGGTTGCTGTGGTATCTATCGTCTGCGTATTGCAATAGCTTGGCTTCATAATTTCCTATTTTAATTCCTTTGATATCAACATTTTGACAAATGGAGATTGCCAAGCTTTCAACAGCTAAGATAAAGAGGTAGGGGGACAAGGAATCACCCTGCCTCACACCACGTTCTAAAGTAAAATAGTCTGATGCCATTCCATTATTTATTACACAGCTTTGAATATTTGTATAAAACATTTTGACCCAATTTATAAAATTGAGGCCAAAATTAAAGGCCTCAAGGCAACTGAAAAGATAATGCCATTCTTAAGAGTCGAAAGCTTTTTTTAAAGTCAATGAAAATCAAGATACCTGGAATATTCTTACTGTCTGTAAATGCCATTATATCGAAAATTGATCGAATAGTCTCACCAATATAGCGATCTTCAACATAACCTGTTTGATTATGATGTATGATATTCGGTAAAGAAATCACAATCACAATCACAATCACTTTTGAAATTAGTTTTGCATCCACGTTAATAAGAGAGATTGGCCTCCAATTTTCAATGAGAAATCGATATTTATGTTGCTTTTCTATAAGAGTTATAATTGCTTTTCTTTGAGAGCTAGACATTTCGCCGTGGTTGAAACACTCCCTCGCACATTCCTCAAATGGATCATAAAACTTTTGTAAAATTCTATTAGTATTCCATCATTACCAGGAGATTTGTTACTCTCAAAACTATTAAGAATGGCTGTAATTTCTTCAACAAATATTTCTCCTTCACAAGATTGTTTTTGTTCTTCTGATAATCTTCGTATATTCAAATTATTAAAAAATTCGTTTCCATTTTCTTTATCCTCATCCGTTACGTTTGATTGGTAAAAGCTATGGTAAAATCGTTTTTATTCGTTCAGTATCCCAAAAGGATCAGATGTAATGGCACCACTTATTAATAGTTTTCTTATATGTTTTTTGACGTGATTACCTTCCATAAATTTAGAAAGTATTTTGTACTTCTCTCACCATGCTCGTGCCATCGTGCCCTTGCGCAAATAATTACACATCCCTTGGTTTCTCCTCATAACAACTTTCTAGAGTTTCTTTTGCTTCATTTAGAGTATTTAGGTTAGAGTCGGAAGGGTCCTGTTCGAATTTTTTAGTTGCTTCCTCGTATACTTGTTGTAATTTTTTTCCATTGCAGATCTTTCTTTGGCTTTCTTTTTCAAGAACAAAATACCATGGTTCCGAATATTATACTTAATCCAATCCCAGATGCACCTTTCGTCTGATAAATTCTCGCTTCTTGTTGTTTTCCAAAGTGGAATATTTTGTTTTAATTCTTCCAGATAATTCGGATCTTTAAGAAGAGAGACGTTCATTTTCCAGAAGCTGGGCGCCTTTAAGTTTTGATTGGAGTCGGTTAAATTGCATGATCAGTTTTTATAGCTGGAATGATCGGTTGTATTTAAAAAATCCTGTAAGTTGTTTGATATCAGCCAGTAATCTAAACGACAGAAAATTGGTGGAGATTTTTGGCTCCAAGTTTAACTTCTAGATTGCGGATTTTTAATTCTCCAAACGTCAACAAGGCCCAATTCATTTTAGAAACATTCAATATTGTCTGTAACCATTTTTCTAGGTACGATAACGCCACCTTTCTTATCCAGCTTAGAGTCAAGACGATAGTTAAAGTCACCTCCAATGATTATATTTTCTTCACAATCTAACTCTTCAAAAAGCGAAAAAAAAAACTGACCTCAAATCATCGCCAAAAAGCAAAAACAGTGCATTTCTATGAAACATGCACAAAACGCAGGTTTGGGGCCGTGCGGAGCAAGTTTTGGCAAAATCTCACTTTTGAGCTCACCAGATCTCAAAATCGTATTCTTGACCTCAATACGTCGCAAAAAAGCGAAAACAGTGCATTTCTATGAAAAATGCACAAAACGTACGTTTCGGGCCGTGCGGAGCAAGTTTTGGCAAAATCTCATTTTTGAGCTCACCAGATCTCAAAATCGTCGTCCCGACCTCAAATCATCGCAAAAAAGCGAAAACAGTGCATTTCTATGAAAAGTGCACAAAACGCGTGTTTCGGGTCGTGCGGAGCAAGTTTTGCCAAAACCTCACTTTTGAGCTCACCAGATCTCAAAATCGTCGTCCCGACCTCAAATCATCGCAAAAAAGCGAAAATAGTGCATTTCTATGAAAAATGCACAAAACGTACGTTTCGGGCCGTGCGGAGCAAGTTTTGCCAAAATCTCACTTTTGAGCTTGCCAGATCTCAAAATCGTCGAACTGGTCTCAAATCACCGCTAAAAAGCGAAAACAGTGCATTTCTTTGAAAAATGCACAAAACGCACGTTTGAGGCCGTGCGGATCAAGTTTTGCCAAAATCTTATTTTTGAGCTCACAAGATCTCAAAATCGTCGTCCTGACCTCAAATCGTCGCAAAAAAGCGAAAATAGTGCATTGCTATCAAAAGTGCACAAAACGTGTGTTTCGGGCCGTGCGGAGCAAGTTTTGCCAAAATCTCACTTTTGAGCTCACCAGATCTCAAAATCGTCTTCTTGACCTCAATACGTCGCAAAAAAGGAATAACAGTGCATTTCTATGAAAAATGAACAAAACGTACGTTTCGGGCCCTGCGGAGCAAGTTTTGCCAAAATCTCACTTTTCAGCTCACAAGATCTCAAAATCGTCGTCCTGACCTCAAATCATCGCAAAAAAGCGAAAACAGTGCATTTCTATGAAAAGTGCACAAAACGTGTGTTTCGGGCCGTGCGGAGCAAGTTTTGGCAAAATCTCATTTTTGAGCTCACCAGATCTCAAAATCGTCGTACTGACCTCAAATCATCGCCAAAACGCGAAACAGTGCATTTCTATGAAAAATGCACAAAACGTGCTTTTCGGGCCGTGCGGAGCAAGTTTTGCCAAAATCTCACTTTTGAGCTCGCCAGATCTCAAAATCGTCGAACTGGTCTCAAATCACCGCTAAAAAGCGAAAACAGTGCATTTCTTTGAAAAATGCACAAAACGCACGTTTGGGGCCGTGCGGATCAAGTTTTGCCAAAATCTTATTTTTGAGCTCACGAGATCTCAAAATCGTCGTCCTGACCTCAAATCGTCGCAAAAAAGCGAAAATAGTGCATTGCTATCAAAAGTGCACAAAACGTGTGTTTCGGGCCGTGCGGAGCAAGTTTTGCCAAAATCTCACTTTTGAGCTCACCAGATCTCAAAATCGTCTTCTTGACCTCAATACGTCGCAAAAAAGCGAAAACAGTGCATTTCTATGAAAAATGAACAAAACGTACGTTTCGGGTCCTGCGGAGCAAGTTTGGGCAAAATCTCACTTTTGAGCTCACTATATCTCAAAATCGTCGTTCTGGTCTCAAATCATCGCGAAAACGCGAAACAGTACATTTCTATGAAAAGTGCACAAAACGTGCGTTTGGGGCCGTGCGGAGCAAGGTTTTGGCAAAATCTCACTTTTGAGCTCACCAGATCTCAAAATCGTCGTCCTGACCTCAAATCATCGCAAAAAAGCGAAAATAGTGCATTTCTATGAAAAATGAACAAAACGTGCTTTTCGGGCCGTGCGGAGCAAGTTTTGCCAAAATCTCACTTTTGAGCTAACCAGAACTCAAAATCGTATTCCTGACCTCAAATCATCGCAAAAAAGCGAAAACAGTGCATTTCTGTGAAAAATGCACAAAACGTACGTTTCGCGCCGTGCGGAGCAAGTTTTGGCAAAATCTCATTTTTGAGCACACCAGATCTCAAAATCGTCGAACTGGCCTCAAATGAGCTAGATCAAACGGGGAAGGTTTTCCTCTTCTATGCCGCCCTTTCTCACGTGCATTTGTATATGACGTTGAAGGTTGTAGCCGTAAGAGAAGCAGCCTGTTATTTTACACATCCTCTCGTTATGATGGCTTCTTTTGTTCTGCTCGCTGTCGCTCTTCAGGGGACTTGTTGTTTTCCTTTTTCGTTTTCTTTACGGGCGCTTCGTCATCGCTCTTCAGGGGACTTGCTGTTTTCGTTTTCGTTTTCTTTACGGGCGCTTGGAAATCGCTCTCGCTGTCTGTTGTAAGGGCACTTGCTGTTTTCTCCTTTGCCTTCTTTACAGGTTCGTAGTCGCTCTCACTGTCTGTTGGTGTGGCTTTTCTTTTCCTGGACTTCTTCTCTTCCTCGTCTCTCTCAATGTCCTTATCTGCATCGCCACCTGTTTGATCTTCGTTTAAGTGAAACTTTTCTGGCGCACAGTCTAGCGTTAACTTGTACATTCCATAAAATGTCTCAGTGTCAAGGGCTCTTGAGGCTTGGTCATCAATCTGTCATTGCTGAGAGATCATCGACATGCACCCCAAGGCCCGTTTGGCGCACCTTTGTACCACCCTCGAGGCTAGGTCATCAATATCTCGTTGCTGAGAGATCCAGGACATGCACCCCAAGGCCCGTTAGGCGCACCTTTGTAGCATTTCGAGGCCCAAAGCATCCGCTGCTTGGTAAAGAACTGCACAGTGGCGATAATCGGAGCAAAACGTGTTCCAGTTAATGTCTTTGTCCTTGTTGTACGGTACTCTGTCTTTTTACCTTCAAGACATCCTTCGCTGCTTGGTCACCATTATAAGCATGATATTATATTATATTATATTATATTATATTATATCATATCATATCATATCATATCATATCATATCATATCATATCATATATCATATTAGATCATATCATATCATATCATATCATATCATCATATCATATCATATCATCATATATATCCTGCAAATTTGAATTTGTTTGATGTAATCCCCTCAGAGAAATTAACGATCAAATTGTAGCTTCGTGTCCATGTTTGAAAAACTTGTAAACAAGGCTAGAAACAAACCGTTGAGTCGATAATAACGTCAAGTGTATTGGCAAATACTATTAAAGTCGTTGTATATATCTTGCGAATTTGACGAAGTGTGATAAAATGCCATCAGAGATATTAACGTTCAAACTATAGCCTCGTTTGCATGTTTGACGCACTTTTGGGTCCGCCATATTGGACAAAATTCAACTGTTAATAACTCGCACGTTTTAGAAGCTGTTTCCTTGACTTTAGTTACACCGTTAGATCACTTTGGGATCTAACTCGATTGATATAAACGCTGCCATAGACACAAGATCTGACGATGTTATTAACGGCTGAAATTTGCAGCTAATTAATTATTCAGTTATTAATTACTCCTGAGCACAATGATGAATTCACGCGAAACTTACACCAAAGTGTTCCTTTCCTGCTGTATCAACTACATCTATCATAAAAGTATAGATAAACCCTCGTCCTTTGTCTCTAAAAGCCATAAAGTGATTTCTTGAGGGGAGGGTTAAATATCTAAAGATAAACTGCTGACTACGCAAAAGCAAACACTTTCGTTTGGGAAAATAGTTTCCTAGAGTAGCACTAGGTCCTTATATCATAGTCATATTTTGATAGTTGGTTTGGTCGTGATAGTCTTAAAAAGGTCTAAATAGAGTACAAATGCGGAGCACAAAAGAGCGTGTACTCACTGCTCCATGGCTTGTCCCTGCTGTGATGACCAGCTTCATGTATGGACACTGATATGTCTTAAAACGTACCCCATCATAACTCCTAAAGTATTACCGCTTTAGACTTTAAATTTAGCAGATAGTACAAAATTATAAGGTTAGTAGATTGACAGTGTCGATGTCTCATTGTGACGTCATTATGACATCATTGAAAATGGCTAGGAAAAAACATATTTTTTGAGACCTAAAAGACTACTTTTATTTTGTAGTATAGAATATTTTTATCCAACCAAGTTGTATATTTTGTGCCATTTGGCGATGTAAAGTGGAAATCAGCTAAGCCACAAATTGCCATTTCGGCGAGACATTCCATCAATATGCATTTACGAAGAGTATTCACGAAGTGCGAGGCTAAAACCGAAAATTAACGAAAAATGGCAGAAGAGGCTCCGTAATTTTTCTCCTGGGAGCCAACAATTTACTCATAAGTTATGACCTGCAAACCTTTTAGCTTTCTATCTTACAAACATTGACTAACCAAATGGAATGAAGTAAGGCAGCTCAAAATAGACTGAGCTGTTATAACGTACGCATTCTGGTTTCAGATAAATGTTATGATTGACCCTGCCTCTCCAGCAAACAAAGAAAACCTTGATTTCCAGCTAAACTGTAATCCACTTCAATCCTTGCAATCCTGCGATTTAGCAATAAACTACTTCTTTTGTTTTGTACTTTGAGATATTTTTATCCAACCAAGTTGTATATTTTGTGCCATTTGGCGATATAACGTGGAAATAAGCTAAGGGACATTTGTCATTTTGGCGGGACAGTGTCATTACTATGCATTTACGAAGAGCATTCACGAAGTGCGATGGCTAAAACCAAAAATGCACGAAATAAATAAATAAATAAAATAATGGTTTAATATCAGCGTTTTCACAAAGGTGGCTCTTCATCTGGTATAAACTACAATAATATTGAAAATATTAAATAACACATAAAAAACAATACAATTCAATATGAAGACAAAAAATTTAAATTACGTTTAACTAATTTAATATGTATAACTAATTAATATTGACGAAGAGGCTCCGTAATGTTTCTCCCAGGAGCCAACAAATGACTGATAAGTTATGACAAACAATTTATTTTTTCCATTTTACAAACATTAACTTAGCAAATGCAACGAAGTAAAGCAGCTTAATATAGACAGAGCCGTTATAACAAACGCATTTTGGTTTCAGATAAGTGCGACGTTGACACCGCCTCTACAGCAAACAAATTCAACTTTCATTTCAAGCTTAACTGTAATCCTCTTGAATCCTTGAAATCCTGCGCTTTATTTGCAAACTACTAATTTTATTTTGTACCATAGGATCTTTTTATCCAACTAAGTTGTACATTTTGTGCCATTTGTCGATATAACGTGGAAATAAGTTAAGCGACATTTCGCCACTTCGGCGGAACAGTGTCATTAGTATGCATTTACGAAGGTTATTCACGAAGTGCGAGGCTAAAACCGAAAATGAACGAAAAATTGCCGAAGAGGCTTCGTAATTTTTCGCCAAGGAGCCAACAAATGACCCATAAGTTATGACAAGCAAACCTTTTAGCTTTTTATCTTACAAACATTGACTAAGCAAATGGAACGAAGTAAAGCAGCTCCAAATAGACTGAGCCGTCATAACGTACGCATTCTAGTTTCAGATAAATGTCCCGATTGACACTGCCTCTCCAGCAAACAAAGGCAACTTTGATTTCCAGCTAAACTGTAATCCACTTCAATCCTTGTAATCCTGCGCTTTATCTCTAATCCATTACTTTTGTTTTGTACTAAAGGATCTTTTTATCCAACAAAATTGTATATTTTGTGCCATTTTGCGATATAACGTGGAAATAAGTTAAGCGACATTTTGCCATTTTGGCGGAACAGAGTCATTAGTATGCATTGACGAAGCGTATTCACGAAGTGCGATGGCTAAAACCGAAAACGCCCGAAATATTGACGAAGAGGCTCCGTAATTGTTCTCCTAGGAGCCAACAAATGACCCATAAGATATGACAAAAAACAACTTATTTTTCCACCTTACAAACATTGACTTAGCAAATGCAACGAAGTAAAGAATCTCAAAACAAACTGAGCCGTTATAACGCACGCATTTTGGTTTCAGATAAATGCGACGATTAACTCTGCCTCTACAGCAAACAAAGGCAACTTTGATTTCCAGCAAATCTGTAATCCACTTCAATCCTTGCAATCCTGCGCTTTATCTCTAAAAGAGTACTTTTATTTTGTACTATGGAATATTTTTCTCCAACCAAGTTGCATATTTTGTGCCATTTGGCGATGTAATGTGGAAATAAGCTAAGCCACAAATTGCCATTTCGACGGAACAGTGTCATTAGTATGCATTTGCGAAGAGTATTCACGAAGTGCGATGGCTAAAACCGAAAATGCCCGAAATATTGACGAAGAGGCTCCGTAATTTTTCTCCTAGGAGCCAACAAATGACTCATAAGTTATAACAAACAAACAATTTATTTTTCCACCTTACAAACATTGACTTAGCAAATGCAACGAAGTAAAGAATCTCGAAACAAACTGAGCCGTTATAACGCACGCATTTTGGTTTCAGATAAATGCGACGATTGACTCTGCCTCTACAGCAAACAAAGGCAACTTTGATTTCCAGCAAAACTGTAATCCACTTCAATCCTTGCAATCCTGCGATTTAGCAATAAACTACTTCTTTTGTTTTGTGCTTTGAGATATTTTTATCCAACCAAGTTGTTTATTTTGTGCCATTTCGCGATATAACGTGGAAATAAGCTAAGCGACATTTTAACATTTTGGCGGGACAGTGTCATTACTATGCATTTACAAAGAGTATTCACGACGTGCGACGGCTAAAACCGATAATGCCCGAAATATTGACGAAGAGGCTCCGTAATTTTTCTCCTAGGAGCCAACAAATATCTCCTAAGTTATGACAAACAAACCGTTTAGCTTTCTATCTTACAAAACATTGACTAAGCAAATGGAATGAAGTAAAGCAGCTCAAAATAGACCGAGCCCTTATAACGTACGCATTCTCGTTTCAGATAAATGTCACGATTGACACTGCCTCTCCAGCAAACGAAGGCAATTTTGGTTACCAGCTAAACTGTAATCCACTTCAATCCTTGCAATCCTGCACTTTGTCTCCAAACGTCTACTTTATTTTGTACTATAGGATCTTTTTATCCAACTAAGTTGTACATTTTGTGCCATTTGTCGATATAACGTGGAAATAAGCGACATTTCGCCACTTCGGCGGAACAGTGTCATTAGTATGCATTTACGAAGGGTATTCACGAAGTGCGAGGCTAAAACCGAAAATTAACGAAAAATTGCCGAAGAGGCTCCGTAATTTTTCGCCAAGGAGCCAACAAATGACCCATAAGTTATGACAAGCAAACCTTTTAGCTTTTTATCTTACAAACATTGACTAAGCAAATGGAACGAAGTAAAGCAGCTCCAAATAGACTGAGCCGTCATAACGTACGCTTTCTAGTTTCAGATAAATGTCCCGATTGACACTGCCTCTCCAGCAAACAAAGGCAACTTTGATTTCCAGCTAAACTGTAATCCACTTCAATCCTTGTAATCCTGCGCTTTATCTCTAATCTATTACTTTTGTTTTGTACTAAAGGATCTTTTTATCCAACAAAGTTGTATATTTTGTGCCATTTTGCGATATAACGTGGAAATAAGTTAAGCGACATTTTGCCATTTCGGTGGGACAATCTCATCAGTATGCATTTACCAACACTATTCACGAAGTGCGACGGCTAAAACCAAAAATGCCCGAAATATTGACGAAGAGGCTCCGTAATTGTTCTCCTAGGAGCCAACAAATGACTCATAAGTTATGACAAACAAACAATTGATTTTTCCACCTTACAAACATTAACTTAGCAAATGCAACGAAGTAAAGAAGCTCAAAATAAACTGAGCCGTTATAACGCACGCATTTTGGATTCAGATAAATAAGTAGATTCTGCATGTAGCGGTCACATATTACGTAAAACAAAAAGAACAAAGAACGACAATAATACAAATGCAAAACAAGACCAAAAATACAATACCTCACAAACAATAGAAGACAATGAGTGGTTCATGGATACCGGTACATGCAGAAAGACCCGATAAATGCGACGATTGACACTGCCTCTACAGCAAACAAAGGCAACTTTGATTTCCAGCAAATCTGTAATCCACTTCAATCCTTGCAATCCTGCGCTTTATCTCTAAAAGACTACTTTTATTTTGTTCTATGGAATATTTTTATCCAACCAAGTTGTATATTTTGTGCCATTTGGCGATGTAAACTGGAAATAAGCTAAGCCACAAATTGCCATTTCGGCGAGACATTGTCATCAATATGTATTTACGAAGAGTATTCACGAAGTGCGAGGCTAAAACCGAAAATTAACGAAACATGGACGAAGAGGCTCCGTAATTTTTCTCCTGGCAGCCAACAATTTACTCATAAGTTATGACATGCAAACCGTTTAGCTTTCTATCTTACAAAACATTGACTAAGCAAATGGAATGAAGTAAAGCAGCTCAGAATAGACTGAGCCGTTATAACGTACGCATTCTGGTTTCAGATAAATGTCACGATTGACACTGCCTCTCCAGCAAACAAAGAAAACCTTGATTTCCAGCTAAACTGTAATCCACTTCAATCCTTGCAATCCTGCGATTTAGCAATAAACTACTTCTTTTGTTTTGTACTTTGAGATATTTTTATCCAACCAAGTTGTTTATTTTGTGTCATTTGGCGATATAACGTGGAAATAAGCTAAGCGATATTTTAACATTTTGGCGGGACAGTGTCATTACTATGCATTTACGAAGAGTATTCACGACGTGCGACGGCTAAAACCGATAATGCCCGAAATATTGACGAAGAGGCTCCGTAATTTTTCTCCTAGGAGCCAACAAATATCTCCTAAGTTATGACAGACAAACCGTTTAGCTTTCTATCTTACAAAACATTGACTAAGCAAATGGAATGAAGTAAAGCAGCTCAAAATAGACCGAGCCCTTATAACGTACGCATTCTGGTTTCAGATAAATGTCACGATTGACACTGCCTCTCCAGCAAACGAAGGCAATTTTGGTTACCAGCTAAACTGTAATCCACCTCAATCCTTGCAATCCTGCACTTTGTCTCCGAACGTCTACTTTTATTTTGTACTATAGGATCTTTTTATTCAACTAAGTTGTATATTTTGTGCCATTTGGCGATATAACGTGGAAATAAGCTTAGCGACATTTTGCCATTTTGGTGGGACAATCTCATCAGTATGCATTTACGAACACTATTCACGAAGTGCGACGGCTAAAACCAAAAATGCCCGAAATATTGACGAAGAGGCTCCGTAATTGTTCTCCTAGGAGCCAACAAATGACTCATAAGTTATGACAAACAAACAATTGATTTTTCCACCTTACAAACATTAACTTAGCAAATGCAACGAAGTAAAGAAGCTCAAAATAAACTAGCCGTTATAACGCACGCATTTTGGATTCAGATAAATAAGTAGATTCTGCATGTACCGGTCACATATTACGTAAAACAAAAAGAACAAAGAACGACAATAATACAAATGCAAAACAAGACCAAAAATACAATACCTCACAAACAATAGAAGACAATGAGTGGTTCATGGATACCGGTACATGCAGAAAGACCCGATAAATGCGACGATTGACACTGCCTCTACAGCAAACAAAGGCAACTTTGATTTCCAGCAAATCTGTAATCCACTTCAATCCTTGCAATCCTGCGCTTTATCTCTAAAAGACTACATTTGTTTTGTACTATAGGATCTTTTTATCCAACTAAGTTGTACATTTTGTGCCATTTGTCGATATAACGTGGAAATAAGTTAAGCGACATTTCGCCACTTCGGCGGAACAGTGTCATTAGTATGCATTTACGAAGGGTATTCACGAAGTGCGAGGCTAAAACCGAAAATTAACGAAAAATTGCCGAAGAGGCTCCGTAATTTTTCGCCAAGGAGCCAACAAATGACCCATAAGTTATGACAAGCAAACCTTTTAGCTTTTTATCTTACAAACATTGACTAAGCAAATGGAACGAAGTAAAGCAGCTCCAAATAGACTGAGCCGTCATAACGTACGCATTCTAGTTTCAGATAAATGTCCCGATTGACACTGCCTCTCCAGCAAACAAAGGCAACTTTGATTTCCAGCTAAACTGTAATCCACTTCAATCCTTGTAATCCTGCGCTTTATCTCTAATCTATTACTTTTGTTTTGTACTAAAGGATCTTTTTATCCAACAAAGTTGTATATTTTGTGCCATTTTGCGATATAACGTGGAAATAAGTTAAGCGACATTTTGCCATTTTGGCGGAACAGAGTCATTAGTATGCATTGACGAAGAGTATTCACGAAGTGCGATGCCTAAAACCGAAAACGCCCGAAATATTGACGAAGAGGCTCCGTAATTGTTCTCCTAGGAGCCAACAAATGACTCATAAGATATGACAAACAAACAACTTATTTTTCCACCTTACAAACATTAACCTTAGCAAATGCAACGAAGTAAAGAAGCTCAAACTAAACTGAGGCGTTATAACGCACGCATTTTGGTTTCAGATAAATGCGACGATTGACTCTGCCTCTACAGCAAACAAAGGCAACTTTGATTTCCAGCAAAACTGTAATCCACTTCAATCCTTGCAATCCTGCGCTTTATCTCTAAAAGAGTACTTTTATTTTGTACTATGGAATATTTTTCTCCAACCAAGTTGTATATTTTGTGCCATTTGGCGATGTAATGTGGAAATAAGCTAAGCCACAAATAGGCCATTTGCACGATAGCGTCATTTGACTACAACTACCAGAATTCATTTCGTTTTTCCTTTCTTATTTAAATTTTGTAATCCCAGTGAGGTTTCAATAACAATAGCCCTAATTTGCACTACAAAACAAAAAGCTGAAGGATTCTGGTAGTTGTAGTCTTATGACGTCATCGTGCAAATGGCCTATTGCCATTTCGACGGAACAGTGTCATTAGTATGCATTTACGAAGAGTATTCACGAAGTGCGATGGCTAAAACCGAAAATGCCCGAAATATTGACGAAGAGGCTCCGTAATTTTTCTCCTAGGAGCCAACAAATGACTCATAAGTTATAACAAACAAACAATTTATTTTTCCACCTTACAAACATTGACTTAGCAAATGCAACGAAGTAAAGAATCTCAAAACAAACTGAGCCGTTATAACGCACGCATTTTGGTTTCAGATAAATGCGACGATTGACTCTGCCTCTACAGCAAACAAAGGCAACTTTGATTTCCAGCAAATCTGTAATCCACTTCAATCCTTGCAATCCTGCGCTTTATCTCTAAAAGACTACTTTTATTTTGTTCTATGGAATATTTTTATCCAACCAAGTTGTATATTTTGTGCCATTTGGCGATGTAAACTGGAAATAAGCTAAGCCACAAATTGCCATTTCGGCGAGACATTGTCATCAATATGTATTTACGAAGAGTATTCACGAAGTGCGAGGCTAAAACCGAAAATTAACGAAACATGGACGAAGAGGCTCCGTAATGTTTCTCCTGGCAGCCAACAATTTACTCATAAGTTATGACATGCAAACCGTTTAGCTTTCTATCTTACAAAACATTGACTAAGCAAATGGAATGAAGTAAAGCAGCTCAGAATAGACTGAGCCGTTATAACGTACGCATTCTGGTTTCAGATAAATGTCACGATTGACACTGCCTCTCCAGCAAACAAAGAAAACCTTGATTTCCAGCTAAACTGTAATCCACTTCAATCCTTGCAATCCTGCGATTTAGCAATAAACTACTTCTTTTGTTTTGTACTTTGAGATATTTTTATCCAACCAAGTTGTTTATTTTGTGTCATTTGGCGATATAACGTGGAAATAAGCTAAGCGATATTTTAACATTTTGGCGGGACAGTGTCATTACTATGCATTTACGAAGAGTATTCACGACGTGCGACGGCTAAAACCGATAATGCCCGAAATATTGACCAAGAGGCTCCGTAATTTTTCTCCTAGGAGCCAACAAATATCTCCTAAGTTATGACAGACAAACCGTTTAGCTTTCTATCTTACAAAACATTGACTAAGCAAATGGAATGAAGTAAAGCAGCTCAAAATAGACCGAGCCCTTATAACGTACGCATTCTGGTTTCAGATAAATGTCACGATTGACACTGCCTCTCCAGCAAACGAAGGCAATTTTGGTTACCAGCTAAACTGTAATCCACCTCAATCCTTGCAATCCTGCACTTTGTCTCCGAACGTCTACTTTTATTTTGTACTATAGGATCTTTTTATTCAACTAAGTTGTATATTTTGTGCCATTTGGCGATATAACGTGGAAATAAGCTTAGCGACATTTTGCCATTTTGGTGGGACAATCTCATCAGTATGCATTTACCAACACTATTCACGAAGTGCGACGGCTAAAACCAAAAATGCTCGAAATATTGACGAAGAGGCTCCGTAATTGTTCTCCTAGGAGCCAACAAATGACTCATAAGTTATGACAAACAAACAATTGATTTTTCCACCTTACAAACATTAACTTAGCAAATGCAACGAAGTAAAGAAGCTCAAAATAAACTAGCCGTTATAACGCACGCATTTTGGATTCAGATAAATAAGTAGATTCTGCATGTACCGGTCACATATTACGTAAAACAAAAAGAACAAAGAACGACAATAATACAAATGCAAAACAAGACCAAAAATACAATACCTCACAAACAATAGAAGACAATGAGTGGTTCATGGATACCGGTACATGCAGAAAGACCCGATAAATGCGACGATTGACACTGCCTCTACAGCAAACAAAGGCAACTTTGATTTCCAGCAAATCTGTAATCCACTTCAATCCTTGCAATCCTGCGCTTTATCTCTAAAAGACTACATTTGTTTTGTACTATAGGATCTTTTTATCCAACTAAGTTGTACATTTTGTGCCATTTGTCGATATAACGTGGAAATAAGTTAAGCGACATTTCGCCACTTCGGCGGAACAGTGTCATTAGTATGCATTTACGAAGGGTATTCACGAAGTGCGAGGCTAAAACCGAAAATTAACGAAAAATTGCCGAAGAGGCTCCGTAATTTTTCGCCAAGGAGCCAACAAATGACCCATAAGTTATGACAAGCAAACCTTTTAGCTTTTTATCTTACAAACATTGACTAAGCAAATGGAACGAAGTAAAGCAGCTCCAAATAGACTGAGCCGTCATAACGTACGCATTCTAGTTTCAGATAAATGTCCCGATTGACACTGCCTCTCCAGCAAACAAAGGCAACTTTGATTTCCAGCTAAACTGTAATCCACTTCAATCCTTGTAATCCTGCGCTTTATCTCTAATCTATTACTTTTGTTTTGTACTAAAGGATCTTTTTATCCAACAAAGTTGTATATTTTGTGCCATTTTGCGATATAACGTGGAAATAAGTTAAGCGACATTTTGCCATTTCGGTGGGACAATCTCATCAGTATGCATTTACCAACACTATTCACGAAGTGCGACGGCTAAAACCAAAAATGACCGAAATATTGACGAAGAGGCTCCGTAATTGTTCTCCTAGGAGCCAACAAATGACTCATAAGTTATGACAAACAAACAATTGATTTTTCCACCTTACAAACATTAACTTAGCAAATGCAACGAAGTAAAGAAGCTCAAAATAAACTGAGCCGTTATAACGAACGCATTTTGGATTCAGATAAATAAGTAGATTCTGCATGTAGCGGTCACATATTACGTAAAACAAAAAGAACAAAGAACGGCAATAATACAAATGCAAAACAAGACCAAAAATACAATACCTCACAAACAATAGAAGACAATGAGTGGTTCATGGATACCGGTACATGCAGAAAGACCCGATAAATGCGACGATTGACACTGCCTCTACAGCAAACAAAGGCAACTTTGATTTCCAGCAAATCTGTAATCCACTTCAATCCTTGCAATCCTGCGCTTTATCTCTAAAAGACTACTTTTATTTTGTTCTATGGAATATTTTTATCCAACCAAGTTGTATATTTTGTGCCATTTGGCGATGTAAACTGGAAATAAGCTAAGCCATAAATTGCCATTTCGGCGAGACATTGTCATCAATATGTATTTACGAAGAGTATTCACGAAGTGCGAGGCTAAAACCGAAAATTAACGAAACATGGACGAAGAGGCTCCGTAATGTTTCTCCTGGCAGCCAACAATTTACTCATAAGTTATGACATGCAAACCGTTTAGCTTTCTATCTTACAAAACATTGACTAAGCAAATGGAATGAAGTAAAGCAGCTCAGAATAGACTGAGCCGTTATAACGTACGCATTCTGGTTTCAGATAAATGTCACGATTGACACTGCCTCTCCAGCAAACAAAGAAAACCTTGATTTCCAGCTAAACTGTAATCCACTTCAATCCTTGCAATCCTGCGATTTAGCAATAAACTACTTCTTTTGTTTTGTACTTTGAGATATTTTTATCCAACCAAGTTGTTTATTTTGTGTCATTTGGCGATATAACGTGGAAATAAGCTAAGCGATATTTTAACATTTTGGCGGGACAGTGTCATTACTATGCATTTACGAAGAGTATTCACGACGTGCGACGGCTAAAACCGATAATGCCCGAAATATTGACCAAGAGGCTCCGTAATTTTTCTCCTAGGAGCCAACAAATATCTCCTAAGTTATGACAGACAAACCGTTTAGCTTTCTATCTTACAAAACATTGACTAAGCAAATGGAATGAAGTAAAGCAGCTCAAAATAGACCGAGCCCTTATAACGTACGCATTCTGGTTTCAGATAAATGTCACGATTGACACTGCCTCTCCAGCAAACGAAGGCAATTTTGGTTACCAGCTAAACTGTAATCCACCTCAATCCTTGCAATCCTGCACTTTGTCTCCGAACGTCTACTTTTATTTTGTACTATAGGATCTTTTTATTCAACTAAGTTGTATATTTTGTGCCATTTGGCGATATAACGTGGAAATAAGCTTAGCGACATTTTGCCATTTTGGTGGGACAATCTCATCAGTATGCATTTACCAACACTATTCACGAAGTGCGACGGCTAAAACCAAAAATGCTCGAAATATTGACGAAGAGGCTCCGTAATTGTTCTCCTAGGAGCCAACAAATGACTCATAAGTTATGACAAACAAACAATTGATTTTTCCACCTTACAAACATTAACTTAGCAAATGCAACGAAGTAAAGAAGCTCAAAATAAACTAGCCGTTATAACGCACGCATTTTGGATTCAGATAAATAAGTAGATTCTGCATGTACCGGTCACATATTACGTAAAACAAAAAGAACAAAGAACGACAATAATACAAATGCAAAACAAGACCAAAAATACAATACCTCACAAACAATAGAAGACAATGAGTGGTTCATGGATACCGGTACATGCAGAAAGACCCGATAAATGCGACGATTGACACTGCCTCTACAGCAAACAAAGGCAACTTTGATTTCCAGCAAATCTGTAATCCACTTCAATCCTTGCAATCCTGCGCTTTATCTCTAAAAGACTACATTTGTTTTGTACTATAGGATCTTTTTATCCAACTAAGTTGTACATTTTGTGCCATTTGTCGATATAACGTGGAAATAAGTTAAGCGACATTTCGCCACTTCGGCGGAACAGTGTCATTAGTATGCATTTACGAAGGGTATTCACGAAGTGCGACGCTAAAACCGAAAATTAACGAAAAATTGCCGAAGAGGCTCCGTAATTTTTCGCCAAGGAGCCAACAAATGACCCATAAGTTATGACAAGCAAACCTTTTAGCTTTTTATCTTACAAACATTGACTAAGCAAATGGAACGAAGTAAAGCAGCTCCAAATAGACTGAGCCGTCATAACGTACGCATTCTAGTTTCAGATAAATGTCCCGATTGACACTGCCTCTCCAGCAAACAAAGGCAATTTTGATTTCCAGCTAAACTGTAATCCACTTCAATCCTTGTAATCCTGCGCTTTATGTCTAATCTATTACTTTTGTTTTGTACTAAAGGATCTTTTTATCCAACAAAGTTGTATATTTTGTGCCATTTTGCGATATAACGTGGAAATAAGTTAAGCGACATTTTGCCATTTTGGCGGAACAGAGTCATTAGTATGCACTGACGAAGAGTATTCACGAAGTGCGATGCCTAAAACCGAAAACGCCCGAAATATTGACGAAGAGGCTCCGTAATTGTTCTCCTAGGAGCCAACAAATGACTCATAAGATATGACAAACAAACAACTTATTTTTCCACCTTACAAACATTAACCTTAGCAAATGCAACGAAGTAAAGAAGCTCAAACTAAACTGAGGCGTTATAACGCACGCATTTTGGTTTCAGATAAATGCGACGATTGACTCTGCCTCTACAGCAAACAAAGGCAACTTTGATTTCCAGCAAAACTGTAATCCACTTTAATCCTTGCAATCCTGCGCTTTATCTCTAAAAGAGTACTTTTATTTTGTACTATGGAATATTTTTCTCCAACCAAGTTGTATATTTTGTGCCATTTGGCGATGTAATGTGGAAATAAGCTAAGCCACAAATAGGCCATTTGCACGATAGCGTCATTTGACTACAACTACCAGAATTCATTTCGTTTTTCCTTTCTTATTTAAATTTTGTAATCCCAGTGAGGTTTCAATAACAATAGCCCTAATTTGCACTACAAAACAAAAAGCTGAAGGATTCTGGTAGTTGTAGTCTTATGACGTCATCGTGCAAATGGCCTATTGCCATTTCGACGGAACAGTGTCATTAGTATGCATTTACGAAGAGTATTCACGAAGTGCGATGGCTAAAACCGAAAATGCCCGAAATATTGACGAAGAGGCTCCGTAATTTTTCTCCTAGGAGCCAACAAATGACTCATAAGTTATAACAAACAAACAATTTATTTTTCCACCTTACAAACATTGACTTAGCAAATGCAACGAAGTAAAGAATCTCAAAACAAACTGAGCCGTTATAACGCACGCATTTTGGTTTCAGATAAATGCGACGATTGACTCTGCCTCTACAGCAAACAAAGGCAACTTTGATTTCCAGCAAATCTGTAATCCACTTCAATCCTTGCAATCCTGCGCTTTATCTCTAAAAGACTACTTTTATTTTGTTCTATGGAATATTTTTATCCAACCAAGTTGTATATTTTGTGCCATTTGGCGATGTAAACTGGAAATAAGCTAAGCCACAAATTGCCATTTCGGCGAGACATTGTCATCAATATGTATTTACGAAGAGTATTCACGAAGTGCGAGGCTAAAACCGAAAATTAACGAAACATGGACGAAGAGGCTCCGTAATGTTTCTCCTGGCAGCCAACAATTTACTCATAAGTTATGACATGCAAACCGTTTAGCTTTCTATCTTACAAAACATTGACTAAGCAAATGGAATGAAGTAAAGCAGCTCAGAATAGACTGAGCCGTTATAACGTACGCATTCTGGTTTCAGATAAATGTCACGATTGACACTGCCTCTCCAGCAAACAAAGAAAACCTTGATTTCCAGCTAAACTGTAATCCACTTCAATCCTTGCAATCCTGCGATTTAGCAATAAACTACTTCTTTTGTTTTTTACTTTGAGATATTTTTATCCAACCAAGTTGTTTATTTTGTGCCATTTGGCGATATAACGTGGAAATAAGCTAAGCGACATTTTAACATTTTGGCGGGACAGTGTCATTACTATGCATTTACGAAGAGTATTCACGACGTGCGACGGCTGAAACAGATAATGCCCGAAATATTGACGAAGAGGCTCCGTAATTTTTCTCCTAGGAGCCAACAAATATCTCCTAAGTTATGACAAACAAACCGTTTAGCTTTCTATCTTACAAAACATTGACTAAGCAAATGGAATGAAGTAAAGCAGCTCCAAATAGACTGAGCCGTCATAACGTACGCATTCTAGTTTCAGATAAATGTCCCGATTGACACTGCCTCTCCAGCAAACAAAGGCAACTTTGATTTCCAGCTAAACTGTAATCCACTTCAATCCTTGTAATCCTGCGCTTTATCTCTAATCTATTACTTTTGTTTTGTACTATAGGATCTTTTTGCTGAGTTAATTAAACAATCGTCCATTGCATAATTACATTTAAAAATCAAAGGACCACCATCATTACGTAGGAGATAAAACAAGTAGAATTTCCGCGTTCTTTCGTTATCGCTGAAAATACGTTTTACCCAAGCTAATCGTACAGCTTTGACCAAGCTTTCAATATCTGTCATTTTAATGCCACCGTCTTCATAACTGTTTATTGAAGAGAGCCTTGTTACTTTATCCTTTCCATTCCATAAAAAGGAGAAAATCAAACTGTCTACTTGTTTGATGATTTTACTTGGAAGTGAAAGAACCGAAGATATAAAAACTAGTTTTGGAAGAAGTAATGATTTGATTATGGTTACTTTACCATAAAACAAGTAGAATTTCCGCGTACTTTCGTTATCGCTGAAAATACGTTATACCCAAGCTAATCGTACAGCTTTGACCAAGCTTTCAATATCTGTCATTTTAATGCCACCGTCTTCATAACTGTTTATTGAAGAGAGCCTTGTTACTTTATCCTTTCCATTCCATAAAAAGGAGAAAATCAAACTGTCTACTTGTTTGATGATTTTACTTGGAAGTGAAAGAACCGAGGATATAAAAACTAGTTTCGGAAGAAGTAATGATTTGATTATAGTTACTTAATCATAAATGGACAGTCCTCTAGATGACCATATATTTGTCAGCTGCTTTATGCTGTCAACCTTCTCTTGAAAGTTTTTTTCGTAGAATAATGATAGGTCATATGTAAAAAAGGTTTCTAAAGCTTTAATGATTTCACTTGGCCATTTAATACCTAACGGTTTTTCGTCTTTTCTTTTAAGCGAACCAATCCACACTCCTTCTGTTTTAGAACTATTTATCTCCAACCCACACAAGTTCTTAAATACTTCTAGTTCTTCAAATAGCGTTTTTGCAGAATTTTCATCAGACAGGGTTGCTGTGGTATCGTATGCGTATTTTAATTCCTTTGATATCAACATTTTGACGAATGGAGATTGCCAAGCTTTCAACAGCTAAGATAAGCTTTTTTTAACTCAATGAAAATCAAGATACCTGGAATATTCTTACTGTCTGTAAATTCCATTATATCGAAAAATTGATCGAATAGTCTCACCAATATAGCGATCTTCAACATAACCTGTTTGATTATGATGTATGATATTCGGTAAAACTTTCTTTAATCTTAAAGCAATCACTTTTGAAATTATTTTTGCATCCACGTTAATAAGAGAGATTGGCCTCCAATTTTCAATGAGAGTTCGATATTTATGTTGCTTTTCTATAAGAGTTATAATTGCTTTTCTTTGAGAGCTAGACATTTCGCCGTGGTTGAAACACTCCCTCGCACATTCCATAAATGAATCATAAATTAATTCTCAGCAACTTTTGTAAACTTCTATTAGTATTCCATCATTACCAGGAGATTTGTTACTCTCAAAACTGTTAAGAATGGCTGTAATTTCTTCAAGAAATATTTCTCCTTCACAAGATTGTTTTTGTTCTTCTGATAATCTTTCTATATTCAAATTATTACAAAATTCGTTTCCATTTTCTTTATCCTCATCTGTTACGTTTGATTGGCAAAAGCTATGGTAAAACCGTTTTTATTCGTTCAGTATCCCAAAAGGATCAGATGTAATGGCACCACTTATTAATAGTTTTCTTATATGTTTTTTGACGTGATTACCCTTCTCTAAATTTGGAAAGTATTTTGTACTTCTCTCGCCACGCTCGTGCCATCGTGCCGTTGCGCGAATAATTACACACCGCTTGGTTTTTCCTCATACTAACTTTCTAGAGTTTCTTTTGCTTCATTTAGAGTATTTAGGTTAGAGTCGGAAGGGTCCTGTTCGAATTTTTTAGTTGCTTCCTCGTATACTTGTTGTAAGTTTTTTCCCTTGCAGATCTTTCTTTGGCTTTCTTTTTCGAGACCAAAACACCATGGTTCCGAATATTATACTTAATCCAATCCCAGATACACCTTTTGTCTGATAAATTCTCGCTTCCTGTTGTTTTCCAAAGTGGAATATTTTGTTTTAACTCTCCCAGATAATTCGGATCTTCAAGAAGAGAGACGTTCAGTTTCCAGATGCCGGGCCCCTTTAAGGTTTGATTGGAGTCGGTTCAATTCAACTCAATTGCTGCATGATCAGTTTTTATAGCTGGAATGATCGGTTGTATTTACAAAATCCTGTAAGTTGTTTGATATCAGCCAGTAATCTAAACGACAGAAAATTGGTGGAGATTTTTGGCTCCAAGTGTAACTTCTAGATTGCGGATTTTTAATTCTCCAAACGTCAACAAGGCCCAATTCATTTTGGAAACATTCAATATTGTTTATAACCATTTTTCTAGGTACCATAACGCCACCTTAAAATCACCTTCAATGATTATATTTTCTTCACCATCTTAGTCTTCAAAAAGCGAAAAAAAAACCGACCTCAAATCATCGCCAAAAAGCGAAAACAGTGCACTTCCACGAAAACGCACAAAACGCACATTTGGGGCCGTGCGGAGCAAGTTTTGGCAAAATCTTACTTCCGAGCACACCAGATCTGAAAATCGTCGCACTGGCCTCAAATCATCGCCAAAACGCGAAAACAGTGCATTTCTATGAAAAATGCACAAAACGCACGTTTGGGGCCGTGCGGAGCAAGTTTAGGCAAAATCTCACTTTTTAGCATACCAAGTCTCAAAATCGTCGTACTCGCCTCAAATCAACGCAAAAAGCGAAAACAGTGCATTTCTATGAAAAATGCACAAAACGTACGTTTCGGGCCGTGCGGAGCAACTTTTGGCAAAATCTCACTTTTCAGCTCACCAGATCTCAAAATCGTCGTACTGAACTCAAATCATCGCAAAAAAGCGAAAACAGTGCATTTCTATGAAAAATGCACAAAACGTACGTAACGGGCCGTGGGGAGCAAGTTTTGGCAAAATCTCACTTTTGAGCACACCGGATCTCAAACTCGTCGCATTGGCCTCAAATCATCGCCAAAACGCGAAAACAGTGCATTTCTATGAAAAATGCACAAAACGTACGTTTCGGGCCGTGCGGAGCAAGTTTTCACAAAATCTCACTTTTTAGCAACCAGATCTCAAAATCGTTGTACTGGCCTCAAATCATCACCAAAAAGAGAAAACAGTGCATTTCTATGAAAAGTGCACAAAACGAACGTTTGGGGCCGTGCGGAGCAAGTTTTAGCAAAATCTTACTTTTGAGCACACCAGATCTCAAAATCGTCATACTGACTTCAAATCATCGCCAAAAAGCGAAAACAGTGCATTATGTATTATCTGTAAAGGTAGTGTACTCTATTATTTTCAAAGAAGACGGAATTGCCCGCCTAAGACCTGTCCATGTAAGAAAATTAGCTTTCTCAACTGTTATTAATTACATTAAAGGATTCTATATTGTCGAGATTGAACAAGAGATCTTTAATGATACGTATCCCCGAGTCATAAGATTTATAAAAAATTGGTTTTCCATCTATTGTTATATCTTTGTTATTCCAAATTATACAGAGCCGTTTTTTATTAGCTAAAAAGAGATTTCGAAATTCTAACCAACATTCTGAAAGTTCTCTGTAGAAAACTGAGTTAATTAAAAGATCGTTCATTGCATAATTACATTTAAAAAGCAAAAGACCACCAACATTACGTAGGAGATGTAACAAGTAGAATTTCCACGTACTTTCGTTATCGCTGAAAATACGTTTTAGCCAAGCTAATCGTACAGCTTTGACCAAGCTTTCAATATCTGTCATTTTAATGCCACCGTCTTCATAACTGTTTATTGAAGAGAGCCTTGTTACTTTATCCTTTCCATTCCATAAAAAGGAGAAAATCAAACTGTCTACTTGTTTGATGATTTTACTTGGAAGTGAAAGAACCGAAGATATAAAAACTAGTTTTGGAAGAAGTAATGATTTGATTATGGTTACTTTACCATAAAACAAGTAGAATTTCTGCGTACTTTCGTTATCGCTGAAAATACGTTATACCCAAGCTAATCGTACAGCTTTGACCAAGCTTTCAATATCTGTCATTTTAATGCCACCGTCTTCATAACTGTTTATTGAAGAGAGCCTTGTTACTTTATCCTTTCCATTCCATAAAAAGGAGAAAATCAAACTGTCTACTTGTTTGATGATTTTACTTGGAAGTGAAAAGACCGAGGATATAAAAACTAGTTTCGGAAGAAGTAATGATTTGATTATAGTTACTTAATCATAAATGGACAGTCCTCTAGATGACCATATATTTGTCAGCTGCTTTATGCTGTCAACCTTCTCTTGAAAGTTTTTTTCGTAAAATAATGATAGGTCATATGTAAAAAAGGTTTCTAAAGCTTTAATGGGTTCACTTGGCCATTTAATACCTAACGGTTTTTCGTCTCTTTCTTTTAAGCGAACCAATCCACACTCCTTCTGTTTTAGAACTATTTATCTCCAACCCACACAAGTTCATAAATACTTCTAGTTCTTCAAATAGCGTTTTTGCAGAATTTTCATCAGACAGGGTTGCTGTGGTATCGTATGCGTATTTTAATTCCTTTGATATCAACATTTTGACGAATGGAGATTGCCAAGCTTTCAACAGCTAAGATAAGCTTTTTTTAACTCAATGAAAATCAAGATACCTGGAATATTCTTACTGTCTGTAAATTCCATTATATCGAAAAATTGATCGAATAGTCTCACCAATATAGCGATCTTCAACATAACCTGTTTGATTATGATGTATGATATTCGGTAAAACTTTCTTTAATCTTAAAGCAATCACTTTTGAAATTATTTTTGCATCCACGTTAATAAGAGAGATTGGCCTCCAATTTTCAATGAGAGTTCGATATTTATGTTGCTTTTCTATAAGAGTTATAATTGCTTTTCTTTGAGAGCTAGACATTTCGCCGTGGTTGAAACACTCCCTCGCACATTCCATAAATGAATCATAAATTAATTCTCAGCAACTTTTGTAAACTTCTATTAGTATTCCATCATTACCAGGAGATTTGTTACTCTCAAAACTGTTAAGAATGGCTGTAATTTCTTCAAGAAATATTTCTCCTTCACAAGATTGTTTTTGTTCTTCTGATAATCTTTCTATATTCAAATTATTACAAAATTCGTTTCCATTTTCTTTATCCTCATCTGTTACGTTTGATTGGTAAAAGCTATGGTAAAACCGTTTTTATTCGTTCAGTATCCCAAAAGGATCAGATGTAATGGCACCACTTATTAATAGTTTTCTTATATGTTTTTTGACGTGATTACCCTTCTCTAAATTTGGAAAGTATTTTGTACTTCTCTCGCCACGCTCGTGCCATCGTGCCCTTGCGCGAATAATTACACACCTCCTTGGTTTTTCCTCATACTAACTTTCTAGAGTTTCTTTTGCTTCATTTAGAGTATTTAGGTTAGAGTCGGAAGGGTCCTGTTCGAATTTTTTAGTTGCTTCCTCGTGTACTTGTTGTAAGTTTTTTCCCTTGCAGATCTTTCTTTGGCTTTCTTTTTCGAGACCAAAACACCATGGTTCCGAATATTATACTTAATCCAATCCCAGATACACCTTTTGTCTGATAAATTCTCGCTTCCTGTTGTTTGCCAAAGTGGAATATTTTGTTTTAACTGTCCTAGATAATTCGGATCTTCAAGAAGAGAGACGTTCATTTTCCAGATGCCGGGCCCCTTTAAGGTTTGATTGGAGTCGGTTCAATTCAACTCAATTGCTGCATGATTAGTTTTCATAGGTGGAATGATCGGTTGTATTTACAAAATCCTTTAAGTTGTTTGATATCAGCCAGTAATCTAAACGACAGAAAATTGGTGGAGATTTTTGGCTCCAAGTGTAACTTCTAGATTGCGGATTTTTAATTCTCCAAACGTCAACAAGGCCCAATTCATTTTGGAAACATTCAATATTGTCTATAACCATTTTTCTGGGTACCATAACCCCACCTTTCTTATCCAGCTTAGAGTCAAGAGGACAGTTAAAATCACTTGCAATGATTATATTTCTTCACAATCTGTCTTCAAAAAGCGAAAACAGTGCATTTGTATGAAAACCGCATAAAATGCACGTTTAGGGCCGTGCGGAGCAAGTTTTCGCAAAATCTCACATTTGAGCACACCGGATCTCAAAATCGTCGTACTGGCCTCAAATCATCGCCAAAAAGCGAAAAAAGTGCATTTCTATATATGAAAAGTGCACAAAATGAAAAGTTTGGGGCCGCGCGGAGCACGTTTTAGAAAAAATCTCACTTTTTAGCACACCAGATCTGAAAATCATCCTGCTGGACTCAAATGATCGCCAACTCTGGAAAACAGTGCGATATCTATAAAAAGTGCACAAAACGCACGTTTGGGGCCGTGCAGAGCAAGTTTTGGCAAAATCTTACTTTTCAGCACACCACATTTCAAAATCGTCGTACTGACCTCAAATCATCGCCAAAAAGCGAAAACAGTGCATTACTATAAAAACTGCACAAAACGTACGTTTCGGGCCGTGCGGAGCAAGTTTTTGCAAAATCTCACTTTTGAGCACTCCAGATCTCAAAATCGTCGTACTGGCCTCAGATCATCGCAAAAGAGCGAAAACAGTGCATTTCTATGAAAAGTGCACAAAACGCAAGTTTGGGGCCGTGCGGAGCAAGTTTTGGCAAAATCTTACTTTTGAGCACACCAGATCTCAAAATCGTCGTACTGGCCTCAAATCATCGCCAAGAAGCGAAAACAGTTTTTATTATTATTATTATTATTATTATTATTATAATTTTTTACTTTAATTACAAAGAACTACTTAAAAAGAAAAAATTACAATATTCTCAACCACCGCCATAACAGACATACTTACAATTGTCAAGATTTCACAGATTATATACATTACAGCCAAAGACCAGCCGCGCAATTGCTGAATGAGGCTTGTATTAATGCTTAATTATGTTGATAAAAGAGAAATTGACAATTATTTACAGTACAACCTAAGATAAAACAAAACCACACACGAACATACACACAAAAGCATACACACGAACTTAATTAAAAGGGGGAAATGTGTTTTGGCCATTTTTCATAAAAGGTTTCTAGTTTATTATTCTTAGTGGAAATATATTTTTCAACTTGGTGTTTAATTCTTACTTTTAATTTTGAAACCTTTTGTGTTTGGAAGTACCTGTTTCTTTCTGCAATCCCATAAATACAATTTACCAATTAATATCAGATAATTTAACAAGGGACATTTTCACATCGTTATTCCAATTATAACCTCTCGTAAACGCAACCCGTGAAATTCCTTTGTTATTGTTAAATAATACTGTTCAACATTTTTCCACAACATATGTGAGTGTCGACAGTAAAAGAGAAAGTGACATAATGTTTCCTGTTCAGTCTTGCAGAAAGTACATTTGTCATGCTGGAGATATCCAATTTTACAAAGTTTTGCATTGATGTAAAGTATTGAATTTAAAACTTTATATTGAAAGGATTTAACGTAAGGCTCCTGTGCTGTTAAGTGGGGAAGGTTGTAAGCAATTTTTAAGTCTTCGTCAGATAAGCCAAAATAATGTTTTAAATTCTTTGCATTACTAGGTAATTGTGCTTTATTTGATATTATTAAATAATAATAGTCTTTCGTTTTCCTTTCCACTATGTCAAAAATCTCATTTCCCTTTATAAAATAAGTATTATCTGTAAAGGTAGTGTACTCTATTATTTTCAAAGAAGAAGGAATTGCGCGCCTAAGACCTGTCCATGTAAGAAAATTAGCTTTCTCAACTATGTTGTTAATTACATTAAAGGATTCTATATTGTCGAGATTGAACAAGAGATCTTTAATGATACGTATCCCCGAGTCATAATAAGATTTATAAAAAACTGGTTTTTGCATCTATTCTTATATCTTTGTTATTCCAAATTATACAGAGCCGTTTTTTATTAGCTAAAAAGAGATTTCGAAATTCTAACCAACATTCTGAAAGTTCTCTGTAGAAAACTGAGTTAATTGAATAATTGATAATTACATTTAAAAAGCAAAAGACCACCAACATTACGTAGGAGGTGCAACAAGTAGAATTTCCACGTACTTTCGTTATCGCTGATAATACGTTTTAGCCAAGCTAATCGTAGAGCTTTGACCAAGCTTTCAATATCTGTCATTTTAATGCCACCGTCTTCAAAACTGTTTATTGAAGAGAGCCTTGTTACTTTATCCTTTCCATTCCATAAAAAGGAGAAAATCAAGCTGTCTACTTGTTTGATCTTCCCATAGGAATGCAGCCTTGTCGTTGGCTGGGAGGCTTGCGTGTCTCGATGACCCCGAGAGCTATGCCGGCGGGAGATTCGTCTCCTGGTAGGGCCACTCAAGCCGGACAGGTCAAAGGGTAGAGACCAGACTAAGAGCATTCCACCGGCCCTCTAGGTTTAGGGGTTAGGCATTGGGCCAACAACCCAATCCTGTAAAAAAAACACACACACGTTACAGAAACTACAACCACAAATCCACAAAGCGGCTTGGTCGAGGAAGAGACCTCTCCAGTAGAGCTCATGACGCGACCCGGCGAAAGCCTTCGGGAAACCAGTGCGCCGATAACTCTTCTGACACCCAAGACCAAAGCCAGGATAGGGACCTGGAACATCCGAACATTATACGAGACGGGAAAAACAGCACAAGTGAGCCAAGAAATGCACCGCTACAACTTGAAGATACTTGGCCAAAGTGAGACAAGATGGACAGGAACAGGCCGCATGCGACTCACATCCGGAGACACCATCATTTACTCTGGGTACGAAGAAGGCCAGCCACACATGCATGGAGTTGGGTTGCTGATGACACCTGAAGCAACACGAGCACTACTGTCATGGGAACCAATGTCACCAAGAATTATAACAGCTAGATTCAACTCAAAGGGCAGGAAAGTCACCATCCTCCAGTGCTACGCCCCCACCAACACGGCGGATGAAGAGGTTAAGGAAGACTTCTACGAGCAGCTTCAAGCTGTCCTGGACAAAACACCGAGAAGGGACCTGAAGATCCTCATGGGAGACCTCAATGCCAAAGTGGGAACCGACAACACGGACAGAGAAGTCATCATGGGCAAGCATGGAACAGGGGTACAGAATGAGAACGGAGAGCTCTTTGCTGAATTCTGCACCTCCAACGACCTGGTCATTGGAGGCACCATCTTCCCCCACAAGACGATCCACAAGACCACTTGGACGTCGCCGGATGGAAGAACGGCAAACCAGATCGACCACATTACCATCGGCAGGAAATGGCGAAGAAGCCTTCTCAACGTTCGAGTGATGCGGGGAGCCGATGTAGCCTCAGACCACCACCTCGTCATCGCAGCGCTTAAGATCAAGCTGAAAGCCTACAGAGACCAGGCAGAAAGACCATCTTATAAGTACAAAGTGCACTGTCTGACAGAAACCGAAAAGATTACCGCCTTCAGATGCGAGCTGAGAAACAGGTTCAGCGCTCTCGACACATTACCTGACGAGACGATTGAGGAACACTGGCAAAACCTGAGAGAAACCTGGACAACAACATGCAACGAAGTCCTAGGGAAAAAGACCAGGAAACGGAAAGAGTGGATAACATCTGACACTTGGGACCTTATCACGGACAGGAAACGCCTGAAAGACCTGATCAACCAGACAGGTGACCAAGAACACAAGCGTGAACTGCAGGCTCAGTACTGGGATATCAACCGGCAAGTCAAAGAGAAGTGCTAGAAACGACAAGAGGAGATTCATCCATGACCTCACGGAAGAAGCAGAAACAGCAGCGGGCAAACGAAACATGAAAAGACTGTACGAAATAACAAGGACACTCTCCGGAAAAAACAATAACCCCATCAGACCGGTCAAAGACAAGAAAGGAGAAACCCTCACGAGAGAGGATGACCAAAGAGCAAGATTGGTGGAGCACTTCCAGGAGACACTCAACAGACCATCACCACCAGTCATGCCAGTCATTTTACCAGCAACCCAGCTACTTGACATTAACATCAACCCCCCAACCAAAACCGAGATCATCAAGGCCATCAAGTCCCTCAAGTCCGGCAAAGCAGCAGGCCCTGACAGCATACCACCTGAAGCCCTGAAGGCTGATATCCAGACCTCCACCGACATGCTGCACCCGCTCCTGAAGAAAATCTGGGAGAGTGAGATCGTGCCAGACGACTGGAAGAAGGGACACTTGGTGAAACTACCTAAGAAGGGGGATCTCTCATCCTGCAACAACTGGAGAGGCATCATGCTCCTGTCCATACCGGGAAAGGTTCTCACCAGGATCATCTTGGAGAGGCTGAAGACGGCATTGGACAAGACACTCCGGGAGGAACAGGCAGGATTCCGCCAAGACCGATCCTGCACTGACCTTATAGCGACTATGAGAATCATCATCGAACAGTCTCTGGAGTGGCAGACCCCCTGTACAGCGTCTTCATTGACTTTCAGAAGGCGTTCGACAGCGTCGACAGAGAGGTCAGTTGGAAGCTGATGCACCACTACGGATTTCCACCGAAGCTCGTCAACATTATCCGGCAGCTCTATGAAAATGCCACTTGCCAGGTAATCCACGACGGGAAACTGACAGAACCATTCACTGTACAGACCGGCGTCCGGCAGGGCTGCATTCTCTCACCAACAATCTTCCTGATGGTGATTGACTGGGTCATGCGGCAGTCGACAACAGGGAGGACAGGGATCCAGTGGACCTTCACCACACAGTTAGAGGACCTGGATTTCGCTGATGACATCGCATTCCTCTCCCATAAACGTCAAGACGCCCAGGAAAAGCTGGACAGTGTTGCGGATGAAGCCGAGAAAACTGGACTCAAGATCAACACAGGCAAGACTGAAGTCATGAGAATTAACCACAGAAACAAACCCCTATCAAACTACACCAGGAAGTCATCAAAGAGGTTGACAAATTTGTTTACCTTGGCAGTGTAGTGAGCAAGGACGGGGGAACGGACGAAGACATCAAGAGCCGCATCAATAAAGCCAGGCATGCCTTTCGCACTCTGCGCCCAATCTGGAGATCCTCAGCACTGTCCCGACACAATAAGATCAGGATCTTCAACTCCAACGTGAAGTCAGTTCTACTTTATGGTTCGGAGACATGGCGCACTACAAAGGCGAACTCTCACAAGCTGCAAACCTTCATCAACAGATGCCTACGTAACATCCTCAACATCAGATGGCCAGAGGTGATATCCAACGAGGACCTCTGGGAGAGCACAAGGCAGACCCCCATCGAGCAAGAGATCAAGAAAAGGAAGTGGACTTGGATCGGACACACTTTGCGAAAGCCAACAGCGAATGTCACCAGGCAGTCCCTTGATTGGAACTCCCAGGGAAAGCGCAAAGTGGGCCGGCCAAGACAGACCTGGCGGAGGAGTACGCACGCTGAAATCAACGCCGCCGGAACGACATAGGCCGAACTGAGGAAGACTTCCCTGATCCGAGTCCGCTGGAAGAGTGTGGTTGCAGCCCTATGTTCCCCAGGGAATTAACAGGATTAAGTCAAGTAAGTAAGTCAAGTCACTTGTTTGATGATTTTACTTGGAGGTGAAAGAACCGAAGATATAAAAACTAGTTTTGGAAGAAGTAATGATTTGGTTATAGTTACTTTACCATAAATGGACAGTCCTATAGATGACCATATATTTGTCAGCTGCTTTATTCTGTCAACCTTCTCGTGAAAGTGTTTTTCGTAAAATAATGATAGGTCATATGTAAAAAAGGTTCCTAAAGCTTTAATGGGTTCACTTGGCTATTTAATACCAAACGGTTTTTCTTCTTTTCTTTTAAGCGAACCAATCCACATTCCTTATGTTTTAGAACTATTTATCTCCAACCCACACAAGTTCTTAAATACTTCTAGTTCTTCAAATAGCGTTTTTGCAGAATTTTCATCAGACAGGGTTGCTGTGGTATCTATCGTCTGCGTATTGCAATAGCTTGGCTTCATAATTTCCTATTTTAATTCCTTTGATATCAACATTTTGACAAATGGAGATTGCCAAGCTTTCAACAGCTAAGATAAAGAGGTAGGGGGACAAGGGATCACCCTGCCTCACACCACGTTCTAAAGTAAAATAGTCTGATGCCATTCCATTATTTATTACACAGCTTTGAATATTTGTATAAAACATTTTGACCCAATTTATAAAATTGAGGCCAAAATTAAAGGCCTCAAGGCAACTGAAAAGATAATGCCATTCTTAAGAGTCGAAAGCTTTTTTTAAAGTCAATGAAAATCAAGATACCTGGAATATTCTTACTGTCTGTAAATGCCATTATATCGAAAATTGATCGAATAGTCTCACCAATATAGCGATCTTCAACATAACCTGTTTGATTATGATGTATGATATTCGGTAAAGAAATCACAATCACAATGACAATCACTTTTGAAATTAGTTTTGCATCCACGTTAATAAGAGAGATTGGCCTCCAATTTTCAATGAGAAATCGATATTTATGTTGCTTTTCTATAAGAGTTATAATTGCTTTTCTTTGAGAGCTAGACATTTCGCCGTGGTTGAAACACTCCCTCGCACATTCCTCAAATGGATCATAAAACTTTTGTAAAATTCTATTAGTATTCCATCATTACCAGGAGATTTGTTACTCTCAAAACTATTAAGAATGGCTGTAATTTCTTCAACAAATATTTCTCCTTCACAAGATTGTTTATGTTCTTCTGATAATCATCGTATATTCAAATTATTAAAAAATTCGTTTCCATTTTCTTTATCCTCATCCGTTACGTTTGATTGGTAAAAGCTATGGTAAAATCGTTTTTATTCGTTCAGTATCCCAAAAGGATCAGATGTAATGGCACCACTTATTAATAGTTTTCTTATATGTTTTTTGACGTGATTACCTTCCATAAATTTAGAAAGTATTTTGTACTTCTCTCGCCATGCTCGTGCCATCGCGCCCTTGCGCAAATAATTACACATCCCTTGGTTTCTCCTCATAACAACTTTCTAGAGTTTCTTTTGCTTCATTTAGAGTATTTAGGTTAGAGTCGGAAGGGTCCTGTTCGAATTTTTTAGTTGCTTCCTCGTATACTTGTTGTAATTTTTTTTTCCATTGCAGATCTTTCTTTGGCTTTCTTTTTCAAGAACAAAATACCATGGTTCCGAATATTATACTTAATCCAATCCCAGATGCACCTTTCGTCTGATAAATTCTCGCTTCTTGTTGTTTTCCAAAGTGGAATATTTTGTTTTAATTCTTCCAGATAATTCGGATCTTTAAGAAGAGAGACGTTCATTTTCCAGAAGCTGGGCGCCTTTAAGTTTTGATTGGAGTCGGTTAAATTGCATGATCAGTTTTTATAGCTGGAATGATCGGTTGTATTTAAAAAATCCTGTAAGTTGTTTGATATCAGCCAGTAATCTAAACGACAGAAAATTGGTGGAGATTTTTGGCTCCAAGTGTAACTTCTAGATTGCGGATTTTTAATTCTCCAAACGTCAACAAGGCCCAATTCATTTTGGAAACATTCAATATTGTCTGTAACCATTTTTCTAGGTACGATAACGCCACCTTTCTTATCCAGCTTAGAGTCAAGAGGATAGTTAAAGTCACCTCCAATGATTATATTTTCTTCACAATCTAACTCTTCAAAAAGCGAAAAAAAAAACTGACCTCAAATCATCGCCAAAAAGCGAAAACAGTGCATTTCTATGAAACATGCACAAAACGCAGGTTTGGGGCCGTGCGGAGCAAGTTTTGGCAAAATCTCCCTTTTGAGCTCACCAGATCTCAAAATCGTATTCCTGACATCAAATTATCGCAAAAAAGCGAAAACAGTGCATTTCTCTGAAAAATGCACAAAACGTACGTTTCGGGCCGTGCGGAGCAAGTTTGGGGAAAATCTCACTTTTGAGCTCACTAGATCTCAAAATCGTCGTTCTGGTCTCAAATCATCGCCAAAACGCGAAACAGTGCATTTCTATGAAAAAAGCACAAAACGTGCGTTTCGGGCCGTGCGAGCAAGTTTTGGCAAAATCTCACTTTTGAGCTCGCCAGATCTCAAAATCGTCGAACTGGTCTCAAATCATCGCCAAAAAGCGAAAACAGTGCATTTCTATGAAAAAGTGCACAAAACGCACGTTTCGGGACCGTGCGGAGCAAGTTTTGGCAAAATCTCACTTTTTGAGCTCACCAGATCTCAAAATCGTCTTCCTGACCTCAAATCATCGCAAAAAAGCGAAAAAAGTGCATTTCTATGAAAAGTGCACAAAACGTGCTTCTCGGGCCGTGCGGAGCAAGTTTTGCCAAAATCTTCATTTTTGAGCTCACCAGATCTCAAAATCGTATTCTTGACCTCAATACGTCGCAAAAAAGCGAAAACAGTGCATTTCTATGAAAAATGAACAAAACGTCCGTTTCGGGCCGTGCGGAGCAAGTCTTGGCAAAATCTCAATTTTGAGCTCACCAGATCGCAAAATCGTCGTCCTGACCTCAAATCATCGCAAAAAAGCGAAAACAGTGCATTGCTATGAAAAATGCACAAAACGTACGTTTCGTGCCGTGCGGAGCAAGTTTTGGCAAAATCTCACTTTTGGGCTCGCCAGATCTCAAAATCGTCGTTCTGGACCTCAAATCATCGCAAAAAAGCGAAAACAGTGCATTTCTATGAAAATGCACAAAACGTACGTTTCGGGCCGTGCGGAGCAAGTTTTGGCAAAATCTCATTTTTGAGCTCACCAGATCTCAAAATCGTATTCTTGACCTCAAATCATCGCAAAAAAGCGAAAACAGTGCAATTCTATGAAAAGTGCACAAAACGTACGTTTCGGGCTGTGCGGAGCAAGTTTTGCCAAAATCTCACTTTTGAGCTTGCCAGATCTCAAAATCGTCGAACTGGTCTCAAATCACCGCTAAAAAGCGAAAACAGTGCATTTCTTTGAAAAATGCACAAAACGCACGTTTGGGGCCGTGCGGATCAAGTTTTGCCAAAATCTTATTTTTGAGCTCACAAGATCTCAAAATCGTCGTCCTGACCTCAAATCGTCGCAAAAAAGCGAAAATAGTGCATTGCTATCAAAAGTGCACAAAACGTGTGTTTCGGGCCGTGCGGAGCAAGTTTTGCCAAAATCTCACTTTTGAGCTCACCAGATCTCAAAATCGTATTCTTGACCTCAATACGTCGCAAAAAAGCGAAAACAGTGCATTTCTATGAAAAATGCACAAAACGTACGTTTCGGGCCGTGCGGAGCAAGTTTTGGCAAAATCTCACTTTTGAGCTCACCAGATCTCAAAATCGTCGTCCTGACCTCAAATCATCGCAAAAAAGCGAAAACAGTGCATTTCTATGAAAAGTGCACAAAACGTGTCGTTTCGGGCCGTGCGGAGCAAGTTTTGGCAAAATCTCACTTTTGAGCTCACCAGATCTCAAAATCGTCGTCCTGACCTCAAATCATCGCAAAAAAGCGAAAACAGTGCATTTCTATGAAAAATGCACAAAACGTACGTTTCGGGCCGTGCGGAGCAAGTTTTGGCAAAATCTCATTTTTGAGCTCACCAGATCTCAAAATCGTCGTCCCGACCTCAAATCATCGCAAAAAAGCGAAAACAGTGCATTTCTATGAAAAGTGCACAAAACGCGTGTTTCGGGCCGTGCGGAGCAAGTTTTGGCAAAATCTCACTTTTGAGCTCACCAGATCTCAAAATCGTCGTCCCGACCTCAAATCATCGCAAAAAAGCGAAAATAGTGCATTTCTATGAAAAATGAACAAAACGTACGTTTCGGGCCGTGCGGAGCAAGTTTTGGCAAAATCTCAGTTTTGAGCTCAACAGATCTCAAAATCGTCGTCCCGACCTCAAATCATCGCAAAAAGCGAAAACAGTGCATTTCTATGAAAAAAGCACAAAACGTGCTTTTCGGGCCGTGCGGAGCAAGTTTTGCCAAAATCTCACTTTTGAGCTCGCCAGATCTCAAAAGCGTCGAACTGGTCTCAAATCACCGCTAAAAAGCGAAAACAGTGCATTTCTTTGAAAAATGCACAAAACGCACGTTTGGGGCCGTGCGGATCAAGTTTTGCCAAAATCTTATTTTTGAGCTCACAAGATCTCAAAATCGTCGTCCTGACCTCAAATCGTCGCAAAAAAGCGAAAATAGTGCATTGCTATCAAAAGTGCACAAAACGTGTGTTTCGGGCCGTGCGGAGCAAGTTTTGCCAAAATCTCACTTTTGAGCTCACCAGATCTCAAAATCGTCTTCTTGACCTCAATACGTCGCAAAAAAGCGAAAACAGTGCATTTCTATGAAAAGTGCACAAAACGTGCTTTTCGGGCCGTGCGGAGCAAGTTTTGCCAAAATCTCACTTTTGAGCTCGCCAGATCTCAAAATCGTCGAACTGGTCTCAAATCATCGCGAAAACGCGAAACAGTACATTTCTATGAAAAGTGCACAAAACGTGCGTTTGGGGCCGTGCGGAGCAAGGTTTTGGCAAAATCTCACTTTTGAGCTCACCAGATCTCAAAATCGTCGTCCTGACCTCAAATCATCGCAAAAAAGCGAAAATAGTGCATTTCTATGAAAAATGAACAAAACGTGCTTTTCGGGCTGTGCGGAGGAAGTTTTGCCAGAATCTCACTTTTGAGCTAACCAGAACTCAAGATCGTATTCCTGACCTCAAATCATCGCAAAAAAGCGAAAACAGTGCATTTCTGTGAAAAATGCACAAAACGTACGTTTCGCGCCGTGCGGAGCAAGTTTTGGCAAAATCTCATTTTTGAGCACACCAGATCTCAAAATCGTCGAACTGGCCTCAAATGAGCTAGATCAAACGGGGAATGTTTTCCTCTTCTATGCCGCCCTTTCTCACGTGCATTTGTATATGACGTTGAAGGTTGTAGCCGTAAGAGAAGCAGCCTGTTATTTTACACATCCTCTCGTTATGATGGCTTCTTTTGTTCTGCTCGCTGTCGCTCTTCAGGGGACTTGTTGTTTTCCTTTTTCGTTTTCTTTACGGGCGCTTCGTCATCGCTCTTCAGGGGACTTGCTGTTTTCGTTTTCGTTTTCTTTACGGGCGCTTGGAAATCGCTCTCGCTGTCTGTTGTAAGGGCACTTGCTGTTTTCTCCTTTGCCTTCTTTACAGGTTCGTAGTCGCTCTCACTGTCTGTTGGTGTGGCTTTTCTTTTCCTGGACTTCTTCTCTTCCTCGTCTCTCTCAATGTCCTTATCTGCATCGCCACCTGTTTGATCTTCGTTTAAGTGAAACTTTTCTGGCGCACAGTCTAGCGTTAACTTGTACATTCCATAAAATGTCTCAGTGTCAAGGGCTCTTGAGGCTTGGTCATCAATCTGTCATTGCTGAGAGATCATCGACATGGACCCCAAGGCCCGTTTCGCGCACCTTTGTACCACCCTCGAGGCTAGGTCATCAATATCTCGTTGCTGAGAGATCCAGGACATGCACCCCAGGGCCCGTTAGGCGCACCTTTGTAGCATTTCGAGGCCCAAAGCATCCGCTGCTTGGTAAAGAACTGCACAGTGGCGATAATCGGAGCGAAACGTGTTCCAGTTAATGTCTTTGTCCTTGTTGTACGGTACTCTGTCTTTTTACCTTCAAGACATCCTTCGCTGCTTGGTCACCATTATAAGCATGATATTATATTATATATATATATCATATCATATCATATCATATCATATCATATCATATCATATCATATCATATCATATCATATCATATCATATCATATCATATCATATCATATCATATCATATCATATCATATCATATCATAACATATATCATATTATATCATATCATATCATATCATATCATCATATCATATCATATCATCATATATATCCTGCAAATTTGAATTTGTTTGATGTAATCCCCTCAGAGAAATTAACGATCAAATTGTAGCCTCGTGTCCATGTTTGAAAAACTTGTAAACAAGGCTAGAAACAAATCGTTGAGTCGATAATAACGTCGAGTGTATTGGCAAATACTATTAAAGTCGTTGTATATATCTTGCGAATTTGACGAAGTGTGATAAAATGCCATCAGAGATATTAACGTTCAAACTATAGCCTCGTTTGCATGTTTGACGCACTTTTGGGTCCGCCATATTGGACAAAATTCAACTGTTGATAACTCGCACGTTTTAGAAGCTGTTTCCTTGACTTTAGTTACACCGTTAGATCACTTTGGGATCTAACTCGATTGATATAAACGCTGCCATAGACACAAGATCTGACGATGTTATTAACGGCTGAAATTTGCAGCTAATTAATTATTCAGTTATTAATTACTCCTGAGCACAATGATGAATTCACGCAAAACTTACACCAAAGTGTTCCTTTCCTGCTGTATCAACTACATCTATCATAAAAGTATAGATAAACCCTCGTCCTTTGTCTCTAAAAGCCATAAAGTGATTTCTTGAGGGGAGGGTTAAATATCTAAAGATAAACTGCTGACTACGCAAAAGCAAACACTTTCGGTTGGGAAAATAGTTTCCTAGAGTAGCACTAGGTCCTTATATCATAGTCATAGTTTGATAGTTGGTTTGGTCGTGATAGTCTTAAAAAGGTCTAAATAGAGTACAAATGCGGAGCACAAAAGAGCGTGTACTCACTGCTCCATGGCTTGTCCCTGCTGTGATGACCAGCTTCATGTACGGACACTGATATGTCTTAAAACGTACCCCATCATAACTCCTAAAGTATTACCGCTTTAGACTTTAAATTTAGCAGATAGTACAAAATTATAAGGTTAGTAGATTGACAGTGTCGATGTCTCATTGTGACGTCATTATGACATCATTGAAAATGGCTAGGAAAAAACATATTTTTTGAGACCTAAAAGACTACTTTTATTTTGTAGTATAGAATATTTTTATCCAACCAAGTTGTATATTTTGTGCCATTTGGCGATGTAAAGTGGAAATCAGCTAAGCCACAAATTGCCATTTCGGCGAGACATTCCATCAATATGCATTTACGAAGAGTATTCACGAAGTGCGAGGCTAAAACCGAAAATTAACGAAAAATGGCAGAAGAGGCTCCGTAATTTTTCTCCTGGGAGCCAACAATTTAGTCATAAGTTATGACCTGCAAACCTTTTAGCTTTCTATCTTACAAACATTGACTAACCAAATGGAATGAAGTAAAGCAGCTCAAAATAGACTGAGCTGTTATAACGTACGCATTCTGGTTTCAGATAAATGTCACGATTGACACTGCCTCTCCAGCAAACAAAGAAAACCTTGATTTCCAGCTAAACTGTAATCCACTTCAATCCTTGCAATCCTGCGATTTAGCAATAAACTACTTCTTTTGTTTTGTACTTTGAGATATTTTTATCCAACCAAGTTGTATATTTTGTGCCATTTGGCGATATAACGTGGAAATAAGCTAAGGGACATTTGTCATTTTGGCGGGACAGTGTCATTACTATGCATTTACGAAGAGTATTCACGAAGTGCGATGGCTAAAACCAAAAATGCCCGAAATAAATAAATAAATAAAATAATGGTTTAATATCAGCGTTTTCACAAAGGTGGCTCTTCATCTGGTATAAACTACAATAATATTGAAAATATTAAATAACACATAAAAAACAATACAATTCAATATGAAGACAAAAAATTTAAATTACGTTTAACTAATTTAATATGTATAACTAATTAATATTGACGAAGAGGCTCCGTAATGTTTCTCCCAGGAGCCAACAAATGACTGATAAGTTATGACAAACAATTTATTTTTTCCATTTTACAAACATTAACTTAGCAAATGCAACGAAGTAAAGCAGCTTAATATAGACAGAGCCGTTATAACAAACGCATTTTGGTTTCAGATAAGTGCGACGTTGACACCGCCTCTACAGCAAACAAATTCAACTTTCATTTCAAGCTTAACTGTAATCCTCTTGAATCCTTGAAATCCTGCGCTTTATTTGCAAACTACTAATTTTATTTTGTACCATAGGATCTTTTTATCCAACTAAGTTGTACATTTTGTGCCATTTGTCGATATAACGTGGAAATAAGTTAAGCGACATTTCGCCACTTCGGCGGAACAGTGTCATTAGTATGCATTTACGAAGGTTATTCACGAAGTGCGAGGCTAAAACCGAAAATGAACGAAAAATTGCCGAAGAGGCTTCGTAATTTTTCGCCAAGGAGCCAACAAATGACCCATAAGTTATGACAAGCAAACCTTTTAGCTTTTTATCTTACAAACATTGACTAAGCAAATGGAACGAAGTAAAGCAGCTCCAAATAGACTGAGCCGTCATAACGTACGCATTCTAGTTTCAGATAAATGTCCCGATTGACACTGCCTCTCCAGCAAACAAAGGCAACTTTGATTTCCAGCTAAACTGTAATCCACTTCAATCCTTGTAATCCTGCGCTTTATCTCTAATCCATTACTTTTGTTTTGTACTAAAGGATCTTTTTATCCAACAAAATTGTATATTTTGTGCCATTTTGCGATATAACGTGGAAATAAGTTAAGCGACATTTTGCCATTTTGGCGGAACAGAGTCATTAGTATGCATTGACGAAGCGTATTCACGAAGTGCGATGGCTAAAACCGAAAACGCCCGAAATATTGACGAAGAGGCTCCGTAATTGTTCTCCTAGGAGCCAACAAATGACCCATAAGATATGACAAAAAACAACTTATTTTTCCACCTTACAAACATTGACTTAGCAAATGCAACGAAGTAAAGAATCTCAAAACAAACTGAGCCGTTATAACGCACGCATTTTGGTTTCAGATAAATGCGACGATTGACTCTGCCTCTACAGCAAACAAAGGCAACTTTGATTTCCAGCAAATCTGTAATCCACTTCAATCCTTGCAATCCTGCGCTTTATCTCTAAAAGAGTACTTTTATTTTGTACTATGGAATATTTTTCTCCAACCAAGTTGCATATTTTGTGCCATTTGGCGATGTAATGTGGAAATAAGCTAAGCCACAAATTGCCATTTCGACGGAACAGTGTCATTAGTATGCATTTGCGAAGAGTATTCACGAAGTGCGATGGCTAAAACCGAAAATGCCCGAAATATTGACGAAGAGGCTCCGTAATTTTTCTCCTAGGAGCCAACAAATGACTCATAATTTATAACAAACAAACAATTTATTTTCCACCTTACAAACATTGACTTAGCAAATGCAACGAAGTAAAGAATCTCGAAACAAACTGAGCCGTTATAACGCACGCATTTTGGTTTCAGATAAATGCGACGATTGACTCTGCCTCTACAGCAAACAAAGGCAACTTTGATTTCCAGCAAAACTGTAATCCACTTCAATCCTTGCAATCCTGCGATTTAGCAATAAACTACTTCTTTTGTTTTGTGCTTTGAGATATTTTTATCCAACCAAGTTGTTTATTTTGTGCCATTTCGCGATATGACGTGGAAATAAGCTAAGCGACATTTTAACATTTTGGCGGGACAGTGTCATTACTATGCATTTACAAAGAGTATTCACGACGTGCGACGGCTAAAACCGATAATGCCCGAAATATTGACGAAGAGGCTCCGTAATTTTTCTCCTAGGAGCCAACAAATATCTCCTAAGTTATGACAAACAAACCGTTTAGCTTTCTATGTTACAAAACATTGACTAAGCAAATGGAATGAAGTAGAGCAGCTCAAAATAGACCGAGCCCTTATAACGTACGCATTCTCGTTTCAGATAAATGTCACGATTGACACTGCCTCTCCAGCAAACGAAGGCAATTTTGGTTACCAGCTAAACTGTAATCCACTTCAATCCTTGCAATCCTGCACTTTGTCTCCAAACGTCTACTTTATTTTGTACTATAGGATCTTTTTATCCAACTAAGTTGTATATTTTGTGCCATTTGGAGATATAACGTGGAAATAAGCTTAGCGACATTTTGCCATTTCGGTGGGACAATCTCATCAGTATGCATTTACCAACACTATTCACGAAGTGCGACAGCTAAAACCAAAAATGCCCGAAATATTGACGAAGAGGTTCCGTAATTGTTCTCCTTGGAGCCAACAAATGACTCATAAGTTATGACAAACAAACAATTTATTTTTCCACCTTACAAACATTAACTTAGCAAATGCAACGAAGTAAAGAAGCTCAAAATAAACTGAGCCGTTATAACGCACGCATTTTGGATTCAGATAAATAAGTAGATTCTGCATGTACCGGTCACATATTACGTAAAACAAAAAGAACAAAGAACGACAATAATACAAATGCAAAACAAAACCAAAAATACAATACCTCACAAACAATAGAAAACAATGAGTGGTTCATGGATACCGGTACATGCAGAAAGACCCGATAAATGCGACGATTGACACTGCCTCTACAGCAAACAAAGGCAACTTTGATTTCCAGCAAAACTGTAATCCACTTCAATCCTTGCAATCCTGCGCTTTATCTCTAAAAGAGTACTTTTATTTTGTACTATGGAATATTTTTCTCCAACCAAGTTGTATATTTTGTGCCATTTGGCGATGTAATGTGGAAATAAGCTAAGCCACAAATTGCCATTTCGACGGAACAGTGTCATTAGTATGCATTTACAAAGAGTATTCACGAGGTGCGATGGCTAAAACCGAAAATGCCCGAAATACTGACGAAGAGGCTCCGTAATTTTTCTCCTAGGAGCCAACAAATGACTCATAATTTATAACAAACAAACAATTTATTTTTCCACCTTACAAACATTGACTTAGCAAATGCAACGAAGTAAAGAATCTCAAAATAAACTGAGCCGTTATAACGCACGCATTTTGGTTTCAGATAAATGCGACGATTGACTCTGCCTCTACAGCAAACAAAGGCAACTTTGATTTCCAGCAAATCTGTAATCCACTTCAATCCTTGCAATCCTGCGATTTAGCAATAAACTACTTCTTTTGTTTTGTACTTTGAGATATTTTTATCCAACCAAGTTGTTTATTTTGTGTCATTTGGCGATATAACGTGGAAATAAGCTAAGCGATATTTTAACATTTTGGCGGGACAGTGTCATTACTATGCATTTACGAAGAGTATTCACGACGTGCGACGGCTAAAACCGATAATGCCCGAAATATTGACGAAGAGGCTCCGTAATTTTTCTCCCAGGAGCCAACAAATATCTCCTAAGTTATGACAGACAAACCGTTTAGCTTTCTATCTTACAAAACATTGACTAAGCAAATGGAATGAAGTAAAGCAGCTCAAAATAGACCGAGCCCTTATAACGTACGCATTCTGGTTTCAGATAAATGTCACGATTGACACTGCCTCTCCAGCAAACGAAGGCAATTTTGGTTACCAGCTAAACTGTAATCCACCTCAATCCTTGCAATCCTGCACTTTGTCTCCGAACGTCTACTTTTATTTTGTACTATAGGATCTTTTTATTCAACTAAGTTGTATATTTTGTGCCATTTGGCGATATAACGTGGAAATAAGCTTAGCGACATTTTGCCATTTTGGTGGGACAATCTCATCAGTATGCATTTACGAACACTATTCACGAAGTGCGACGGCTAAAACCAAAAATGCTCGAAATATTGACGAAGAGGCTCCGTAATTGTTCTCCTAGGAGCCAACAAATGACTCATAAGTTATGACAAACAAACAATTGATTTTTCCACCTTACAAACATTAACTTAGCAAATGCAACGAAGTAAAGAAGCTCAAAATAAACTAGCCGTTATAACGCACGCATTTTCGATTCAGATAAATAAGTAGATTCTGCATGTACCGGTCACATATTACGTAAAACAAAAAGAACAAAGAACGACAATAATACAAATGCAAAACAAGACCAAAAATACAATACCTCACAAACAATAGAAGACAATGAGTGGTTCATGGATACCGGTACATGCAGAAAGACCCGATAAATGCGACGATTGACACTGCCTCTACAGCAAACAAAGGCAACTTTGATTTCCAGCAAAACTGTAATCCACTTCAATCCTTGCAATCCTGCGCTTTATCTCTAAAAGACTACATTTGTTTTGTACTATAGGATCTTTTTATCCAACTAAGTTGTACATTTTGTGCCATTTGTCGATATAACGTGGAAATAAGTTAAGCGACATTTCGCCACTTCGGCAGAACAGTGTCATTAGTATGCATTTACGAAGGGTATTCACGAAGTGCGAGGCTAAAACCGAAAATTAACGAAAAATTGTCGAAGAGGCTCCGTAATTTTTCGCCAAGGAGCCAACAAATGACACATAAGTTATGACAAGCAAACCTTTTAGCTTTTTATCTTACAAACATTGACTAAGCAAATGGAACGAAGTAAAGCAGCTCCAAATAGACTGAGCCGTCATAACGTACGCATTCTAGTTTCAGATAAATGTCCCGATTGACACTGCCTCTCCAGCAAACAAAGGCAACTTTGATTTCCAGCTAAACTGTAATCCACTTCAATCCTTGTAATCCTGCGCTTTATCTCCAATCTATTACTTTTGTTTTGTACTAAAGGATCTTTTTATCCAACAAAGTTGTATATTTTGTGCCATTTTGCGATATAACGTGGAAATAAGTTAAGCGACATTTTGCCATTTTGGCGGAACAGAGTCATTAGTATGCATTGACGAAGAGTATTCACGAAGTGCGATGCCTAAAACCGAAAACGCCCGAAATATTGACGAAGAGGCTCCGTAATTGTTCTCCTAGGAGCCAACAAATGACTCATAAGATATGACAAACAAACAACTTATTTTTCCACCTTACAAACATTAACCTTAGCAAATGCAACGAAGTAAAGAAGCTCAAACTAAACTGAGCCGTTATAACGCACGCATTTTGGTTTCAGATAAATGCGACGATTGACTCTGCCTCTACAGCAAACAAAGGCAACTTTGATTTCCAGCAAAACTGTAATCCACTTTAATCCTTGCAATCCTGCGCTTTATCTCTAAAAGAGTACTTTTATTTTGTACTATGGAATATTTTTCTCCAACCAAGTTGTATATTTTGTGCCATTTGGCGATGTAATGTGGAAATAAGCTAAGCCACAAATAGGCCATTTGCACGATAGCGTCATTTGACTACAACTACCAGAATTCATTTCGTTTTTCCTTTCTTATTTAAATTTTGTAATCCCAGTGAGGTTTAAATAACAATAGCCCTAATTTGCACTACAAAACAAAAAGCTGAAGGATTCTGGTAGTTGTAGTCTTATGACGTCATCGTGCAAATGGCCTATTGCCATTTCGACGGAACAGTGTCATTAGTATGCATTTACGAAGAGTATTCACGAAGTGCGATGGCTAAAACCGAAAATGCCCGAAATATTGACGAAGAGGCTCCGTAATTTTTCTCCTAGGAGCCAACAAATGACTCATAAGTTATAACAAACAAACAATTTATTTTTCCACCTTACAAACATTGACTTAGCAAATGCAACGAAGTAAAGAATCTCAAAACAAACTGAGCCGTTATAACGCACGCATTTTGGTTTCAGATAAATGCGACGATTGACTCTGCCTCTACACCAAACAAAGGCAACTTTGATTTCCAGCAAATCTGTAATCCACTTCAATCCTTGCAATCCTGCGCTTTATCTCTAAAAGACTACTTTTATTTTGTTCTATGGAATATTTTTATCCAACCAAGTTGTATATTTTGTGCCATTTGGCGATGTAAACTGGAAATAAGCTAAGCCACAAATTGCCATTTCGGCGAGACATTGTCATCAATATGTATTTACGAAGAGTATTCACGAAGTGCGAGGCTAAAACCGAAAATTAACGAAACATGGACGAAGAGGCTCCGTAATGTTTCTCCTGGCAGCCAACAATTTACTCATAAGTTATGACATGCAAACCGTTTAGCTTTCTATCTTACAAAACATTGACTAAGCAAATGGAATGAAGTAAAGCAGCTCAGAATAGACTGAGCCGTTATAACGTACGCATTCTGGTTTCAGATAAATGTCACGATTGACACTGCCTCTCCAGCAAACAAAGAAAACCTTGATTTCCAGCTAAACTGTAATCCACTTCAATCCTTGCAATCCTGCGATTTAGCAATAAACTACTTCTTTTGTTTTGTACTTTGAGATATTTTTATCCAACCAAGTTGTTTATTTTGTGCCATTTGGCGATATAACGTGGAAATAAGCTAAGCGACATTTTAACATTTTGGCGGGACAGTGTCATTACTATGCATTTACGAAGAGTATTCACGACGTGCGACGGCTGAAACAGATAATGCCCGAAATATTGACGAAGAGGCTCCGTAATTTTTCTCCTAGGAGCCAACAAATATCTCCTAAGTTATGACAAACAAACCGTTTAGCTTTCTATCTTACAAAACATTGACTAAGCAAATGGAATGAAGTAAAGCAGCTCCAAATAGACTGAGCCGTCATAACGTACGCATTCTAGTTTCAGATAAATGTCCCGATTGACACTGCCTCTCCAGCAAATTAAGGCAACTTTGATTTCCAGCTAAACTGTAATCCACTTCAATCCTTGTAATCCTGCGCTTTATCTCTAATCTATTACTTTTGTTTTGTACTATAGGATCTTTTTGCTGAGTTAATTAAACAATCGTCCATTGCATAATTACATTTAAAAATCAAAAGACCATTATCATTACGTAGGAGATAAAACAAGTAGAATTTCCGCGTTCTTTCGTTATCGCTGAAAATACGTTTTACCCAAGCTAATCGTACAGCTTTGACCAAGCTTTCAATATCTGTCATTTTAATGCCACCGTCTTCATAACTGTTTATTGAAGAGAGCCTTGTTACTTTATCCTTTCCATTCCATAAAAAGGAGAAAATCAAACTGTCTACTTGTTTCATGATTTTACTTGGAAGTGAAAGAACCGAAGATATAAAAACTAGTTTTGGAAGAAGTAATGATTTGATTATAGTTACTTAATCATAAATGGACAGTCCTCTAGATGACCATATATTTGTCAGCTGCTTTATGCTGTCAACCTTCTCTTGAAAGTTTTTTTCGTAAAATAATGATAGGTCATATGTAAAAAAGGTTTCTAAAGCTTTAATGGGTTCACTTGGCCATTTAATACCTAACGGTTTTTCGTCTTTTCTTTTAAGCGAACCAATCCACACTCCTTCTGTTTTAGAACTATTTATCTCCAACCCACACAAGTTCTTAAATACTTCTAGTTCTTCAAATAGCGTTTTTGCAGAATTTTCATCAGACAGGGTTGCTGTGGTATCGTATGCGTATTTTAATTCCTTTGACATCAACATTTTGACGAATGGAGATTGCCAAGCTTTCAACAGCTAAGATAAGCTTTTTTTAACTCAATGAAAATCAAGATACCTGGAATATTCTTACTGTCTGTAAATTCCATTATATCGAAAAATTGATCGAATAGTCTCACCAATATAGCGATCTTCAACATAACCTGTTTGATTATGATGTATGATATTCGGTAAAACTTTCTTTAATCTTAAAGCAATCACTTTTGAAATTATTTTTGCATCCACGTTAATAAGAGAGATTGGCCTCCAATTTTCAATGAGAGTTCGATATTTATGTTGCTTTTCTATAAGAGTTATAATTGCTTTTCTTTGAGAGCTAGACATTTCGCCGTGGTTGAAACACTCCCTCGCACATTCCATAAATGAATCATAAATTAATTCTCAGCAACTTTTGTAAACTTCTATTAGTATTCCATCATTACCAGGAGATTTGTTACTCTCAAAACTGTTAAGAATGGCTGTAATTTCTTCAAGAAATATTTCTCCTTCACAAGATTGTTTTTGTTCTTCTGATAATCTTTCTATATTCAAATTATTACAAAATTCGTTTCCATTTTCTTTATCCTCATCTGTTACGTTTGATTGGTAAAAGCTATGGTAAAACCGTTTTTATTCGTTCAGTATCCCAAAAGGATCAGATGTAATGGCACCACTTATTAATAGTTTTCTTATATGTTTTTTGACGTGATTACCCTTCTCTAAATTTGGAAAGTATTTTGTACTTCTCTCGCCACGCTCGTGCCATCGTGCCGTTGCGCGAATAATTACACACCGCTTGGTTTTTCCTCATACTAACTTTCTAGAGTTTCTTTTGCTTCATTTAGAGTATTTAGGTTAGAGTCGGAAGGGTCCTGTTCGAATTTTTTAGTTGCTTCCTCGTATACTTGTTGTAAGTTTTTTCCCTTGCAGATCTTTCTTTGGCTTTCTTTTTCGAGACCAAAACACCATGGTTCCGAATATTATACTTAATCCAATCCCAGATACACCTTTTGTCTGATAAATTCTCGCTTCCTGTTGTTTTCCAAAGTGGAATATTTTGTTTTAACTCTCCCAGATAATTCGGATCTTCAAGAAGAGAGACGTTCATTTTCCAGATGCCGGGCCCCTTTAAGGTTTGATTGGAGTCGGTTCAATTCAACTCAATTGCTGCATGATCAGTTTTTATAGCTGGAATGATCGGTTGTATTTACAAAATCCTGTAAGTTGTTTGATATCAGCCAGTAATCTAAACGACAGAAAATTGGTGGAGATTTTTGGCTCCAAGTGTAACTTCTAGATTGCGGATTTTTAATTCTCCAAACGTCAACAAGGCCCAATTCATTTTGGAAACATTCAATATTGTTTATAACCATTTTTCTAGGTACCATAACGCCACCTTAAAATCACCTTCAATGATTATATTTTCTTCACCATCTAAGTCTTCAAAAAGCGAAAAAAAAACCGACCTCAAATCATCGCCAAAAAGCGAAAACAGTGCACTTCCACGAAAACGCACAAAACGCACATTTGGGGCCGTGCGGAGCAAGTTTTGGCAAAATCTTACTTCCGAGCACACCAGATCTGAAAATCGTCGCACTGGCCTCAAATCATCGCCAAAACGCGAAAACAGTGCATTTCTATGAAAAATGCACAAAACGCACGTTTGGGGCCGTGCGGAGCAAGTTTAGGCAAAATCTCACTTTTTAGCATACCAGGTCTCAAAATCGTCGTACTCGCCTCAAATCAACGCAAAAAGCGAAAACAGTGCATTTCTATGAAAAATGCACAAAACGTACGTTTCGGGCCGTGCGGAGCAACTTTTGGCAAAATCTCACTTTTCAGCTCACCAGATCTCAAAATCGTCGTACTGAACTCAAATCATCGCAAAAAAGCGAAAACAGTGCATTTCTATGAAAAATGCACAAAACGTACGTAACGGGCCGTGGGGAGCAAGTTTTGGCAAAATCTCACTTTTGAGCACACCGGATCTCAAACTTGTCGTACTGGCCTCAAATCATCGCCATAAACCGAAAACAGTGCATTTCTACGAAAAATGTACAAAACGTTCGTTTCGGGCCGTGCGGAGCAAGTTTTGGCAAAATCTTACTTTTGAGCACACCAGATCTCAAAATCGTCGCATTGGCCTCAAATCATCGCCAAAACGCGAAAACAGTGCATTTCTATGAAAAATGCACAAAACATACGTAACGGGCCGTGGGGAGCAAGTTTTGGCAAAATCTCACTTTTGAGCACACCGGATCTCAAACCTGTCGTACTGGCCTCAAATCATCGCCATAAACCGAAAACAGTGCATTTCTACGAAAAATGTACAAAACGTTCGTTTCGGGCCGTGCGGAGCAAGTTTTAGCAAAATCTTACTTTTGAGCACACCAGATCTCAAAATCGTCATACTGACTTCAAATCATCGCCAAAAAGCGAAAACAGTGCATTATGTATTATCTGTAAAGGTAGTGTACTCTATTATTTTCAAAGAAGACGGAATTGCCCGCCTAAGACCTGTCCATGTAAGAAAATTAGCTTTCTCAACTATGTTATTAATTACATTAAAGGATTCTATATTGTCGAGATTGAACAAGAGATCTTTAATGATACGTATCCCCGAGTCATAAGATTTATAAAAAATTGGTTTTCCATCTATTGTTATATCTTTGTTATTCCAAATTATACAGAGCCGTTTTTTATTAGCTAAAAAGAGATTTCGAAATTCTAACCAACATTCTGAAAGTTCTCTGTAGAAAACTGAGTTAATTAAAAGATCGTTCATTGCATAATTACATTTAAAAAGCAAAAGACCACCAACATTACGTAGGAGATGTAACAAGTAGAATTTCCACGTACTTTCGTTATCGCTGAAAATACGTTTTAGCCAAGCTAATCGTACAGCTTTGACCAAGCTTTCAATATCTGTCATTTTAATGCCACCGTCTTCATAACTGTTTATTGAAGAGAGCCTTGTTACTTTATCTTTTCCATTCAATAAAAAGAAGAAAATCAAACTGTCTACTTGTTTGATGATTTTACTTGGAGGTGAAAGAACCGAAGATATAAAAACTAGTTTTGGAAGAAGTAATGATTTGGTTATGGTTACTTTACCATAAATGGACAGTTCTCTAGATGACCATATATTTGTCAGCTGCTTTATGCTGTCAACCTTCTCTTGAAAGTTTTTTTCGTAAAATAATGATAGGTCATATGTAAAAAAGGTTCCTAAAGCTTTAATGGTTTCACTTGGCCATTTAATACCAAACGGTTTTTCTTCTTTTCTTTTAAGCGAACCAATCCACATTCCTTCTGTTTTAGAACTATTTATCTCCAACCCACACAAGTTCTAAAATACTTCTAGTTCTTCAAATAGCGTTTTTGCAGAATTTTTCATCAGACAGGGTTGCTGTGGTATCTATCGTCTGCGTATTGCAATAGCTTGGCTTCATAATTTCCTATTTTAATTCCTTTGATATCAACATTTTGACGAATGGAGATTGCCAAGCTTTCAACAGCTAAGATAAAGAGGTAGGGGGACAAAGGATCACCCTGCCTCACACCACGTTCTAAAGTAAAATAGTCTGATGCCATTCCATTATTTATTACACAGCTTTGAATATTTGTATAAAACATTTTGACCCAATTTATGAAATTGGGGCCAAAATTAAAGGCCTCAAGGCAACTGAAAAGATAATGCCATTCTTAAGAGTCGAAAGCTTTTTTAAAGTCAATGAAAATCAAGATACCTGGAATATTCTTACTGTCTGTAAATTCTATTATATCGAAAATTGATCGAATAGTCTCATCAATATAGCGATCTTCAACATAACCTGTTTGATTATGATGTATGATATTCGGTAAAACTTTCTTTAATCTTAAAGCAATCACTTTTGAAATTATTTTTGCATCCACGTTAATAAGAGAGATTGGCCTCCAATTTTCAATGAGAGTTCGATATTTAGGTTGCTTTTCTATAAGAGTTATAATTGCTTTTCTTTGAGAGCTAGACATTTCGCCGTGGTTGAAACACTCCCTTGCACATTCCATAAATGGATCATAAATTAATTCTCAGCAACTTTTGTAAACTTCTATTAGTATTCCATCATTACCAGAAGATTTGTTACTCTCAAAACTGTTAAGAATGGCTGTAAATTCTTCAACAAATATTTCTCCTTCACAAGATTGTTTATGTTCTTCTGATAATCTTGGTATATTCAAATTATTAAAAAATTCGTTTCCATTTTCTTTATCCTCATCTGTTACGTTTGATTGGTAAAAGCTATGGTAAAACCGTTTTTATTCGTTCAGTATCCCAAAAGGATCAGATGTAATGGCACCACTTATTAATAGTTTTCTTATATGTTTCTTGACGTGATTACCCTTCTCTAAATTTGGAAAGTATTTTGTACTTCTCTCGCCACGCTCGTGCCATCGTGCCTTTGCGCGAATAATTACATACTCCTTGGTTTTTCCTCATAATAACTTTCTAGAGTTTCTTTTGCTTCATTTAGAGTATTTAGGTTAGAGTCGGAAGGGATCCTGTTCGAATTTTTTAGTTGCTTCCTCGTATACTTGTTGTAAGTTTTTTTCCATTGCAGATCTTCCTTTGGCTTTCTTTTTCAAGAACAAAACACCATGGTTCCGAATATTATACTTAATCCAATCCCAGATGCACCTTTTGTCTGATAAATTCTCGCTTCCTGTTGTTTTCCAAAGTGGAATATTTTGTTTTAACTCTCCCAGATAATTCGGATCTTCAAGAAGAGAGACGTTCATTTTCCAGATGCCGGGCCCCTTTAAGGTTTGATTGGAGTCGGTTCAATTCAACTCAATTGCTGCATGATTAGTTTTTCATAGCTGGAATGATCGGTTGTATTTACAAAATCCTGTAAGTTGTTTGATATCAGCCAGTAATCTAAACGACAGAAAATTGGTGGAGATTTTTGGCTCCAAGTGTAACTTCTAGATTGCGGATTTTTAATTCTCCAAACGTCAACAAGGCCCAATTCATTTTGGAAACATTCAATATTGTCTATAACCATTTTTCTGGGTACCATAACCCCACCTTTCTTATCCAGCTTAGAGTCAAGAGGACAGTTAAAATCACTTGCAATGATTATATTTCTTCACAATCTGTCTTCAAAAAGCGAAAACAGTGCATTTGTATGAAAACCGCATAAAATGCACGTTTAGGGCCGTGCGGAGCAAGTTTTCGCAAAATCTCACATTTGAGCACACCGGATCTCAAAATCGTCGTACTGGCCTCAAATCATCGCCAAAAAGCGAAAAAAGTGCATTTCTATATATGAAAAGTGCACAAAATGAAACGTTTGGGGCCGCGCGGAGCACGTTTTAGAAAAAATCTCACTTTTTAGCACACCAGATCTGAAAATCATCCTGCTGGACTCAAATGATCGCCAACTCTGGAAAACAGTGCGATATCTATAAAAAGTGCACAAAACGCACGTTTGGGGCCGTGCAGAGCAAGTTTTGGCAAAATCTTACTTTTCAGCACACCACATTTCAAAATCGTCGTACTGACCTCAAATCATCGCCAAAAAGCGAAAACAGTGCATTACTATAAAAACTGCACAAAACGTACGTTTCGCGCCGTGCGGAGCAAGTTTTGGCAAAATCTCACTTTTGAGCACTCCAGATCTCAAAATCGTCGTACTGGCCTCAGATCATCGCAAAAGAGCGAAAACAGTGCATTTCTATGAAAAGTGCACAAAACGCAAGTTTGGGGCCGTGCGGAGCAAGTTTTGGCAAAATCTTACTTTTGAGCACACCAGATCTCAAAATCGTCGTACTGGCCTCAAATCATCGCCAAGAAGCGAAAACAGTTTTTTTATTATTATTATTATTATAATTTTTTACTTTAATTACAAAGAACTACTTAAAAAGAAAAAATTACAATATTCTCAACAACCGCCATAACAGACATACTTACAATTGTCAAGATTTCACAGATTATATACATTACAGCCAAAGACCAGCCGCGCAATTGCTGAATGAGGCTTGTATTAATGCTTAATTATGTTGATAAAAGAGAAATTGACAATTATTTACAGTACAACCTAAGATAAAACAAAACCACACACGAACATACACACAAAAGCATACACACGAACTTAATTAAAAGGGGGAAATGTGTTTTGGCCATTTTTCATAAAAGGTTTCTAGTTTATTATTCTTAGTGGAAATATATTTTTCAACTTGGTGTTTAATTCTTACTTTTAATTTTGAAACCTTTTGTGTTTGGAAGTACCTGTTTCTTTCTGCAATCCCATAAATACAATTTACCAATTAATATCAGATAATTTAACAAGGGACATTTTCACATCGTTATTCCAATTATAACCTCTCGTAAACGCAACCCGTGAAATTCCTTTGTTATTGTTAAATAATACTGTTCAACATTTTTCCACAACATATGTGAGTGTCGACAGTAAAAGAGAAAGTGACATAATGTTTCCTGTTCAGTCTTGCAGAAAGTACATTTGTCATGCTGGAGATATCCAATTTTAAAAAGTTTTGCATTGATGTAAAGTATTGAATTTAAAACTTTATATTGAAAGGATTTAACGTAAGGCTCCTGTGCTGTTAAGTGGGGAAGGTTGTAAGCAATTTTTAAGTCTTCGTCAGATAAGCCAAAATAATGTTTTAAATTCTTTGCATTACTAGGTAATTGTGCTTTATTTGATATTATTAAATAATAATAGTCTTTCGTTTTCCTTTCCACTATGTCAAAAATCTCATTTCCCTTTATAAAATAAGTATTATCTGTAAAGGTAGTGTACTCTATTATTTTCAAAGAAGAAGGAATTGCGCGCCTAAGACCTGTCCATGTAAGAAAATTAGCTTTCTCAACTATGTTGTTAATTACATTAAAGGATTCTATATTGTCGAGATTGAACAAGAGATCTTTAATGATACGTATCCCCGAGTCATAATAAGATTTATAAAAAACTGGTTTTTGCATCTATTCTTATATCTTTGTTATTCCAAATTATACAGAGCCGTTTTTTATTAGCTAAAAAGAGATTTCGAAATTCTAACCAACATTCTGAAAGTTCTCTGTAGAAAACTGAGTTAATTGAATAATTGATAATTACATTTAAAAAGCAAAAGACCACCAACATTACGTAGGAGGTGCAACAAGTAGAATTTCCACGTACTTTCGTTATCGCTGATAATACGTTTTAGCCAAGCTAATCGTAGAGCTTTGACCAAGCTTTCAATATCTGTCATTTTAATGCCACCGTCTTCAAAACTGTTTATTGAAGAGAGCCTTGTTACTTTATCCTTTCCATTCCATAAAAAGGAGAAAATCAAGCTGTCTACTTGTTTGATCTTCCCATAGGAATGCAGCCTTGTCGTTGGCTGGGAGGCTTGCGTGTCTCGATGACCCCGAGAGCTATGCCGGCGGGAGATTCGTCTCCTGGTAGGGCCACTCAAGCCGGACAGGTCAAAGGGTAGAGACCAGACTAAGAGCATTCCACCGGCCCTCTAGGTTTAGGGGTTAGGCATTGGGCCAACAACCCAATCCTGTAAAAAAAACACACACACGTTACAGAAACTACAACCACAAATCCACAAAGCGGCTTGGTCGAGGAAGAGACCTCTCCAGTAGAGCTCATGACGCGACCCGGCGAAAGCCTTCGGGAAACCAGTGCGCCGATAACTCTTCTGACACCCAAGACCAAAGCCAGGATAGGGACCTGGAACATCCGAACATTATACGAGACGGGAAAAACAGCACAAGTGAGCCAAGAAATGCACCGCTACAACTTGAAGATACTTGGCCAAAGTGAGACAAGATGGACAGGAACAGGCCGCATGCGACTCACATCCGGAGACACCATCATTTACTCTGGGTACGAAGAAGGCCAGCCACACATGCATGGAGTTGGGTTGCTGATGACACCTGAAGCAACACGAGCACTACTGTCATGGGAACCAATGTCACCAAGAATTATAACAGCTAGATTCAACTCAAAGGGCAGGAAAGTCACCATCCTCCAGTGCTACGCCCCCACCAACACGGCGGATGAAGAGGTTAAGGAAGACTTCTACGAGCAGCTTCAAGCTGTCCTGGACAAAACACCGAGAAGGGACCTGAAGATCCTCATGGGAGACCTCAATGCCAAAGTGGGAACCGACAACACGGACAGAGAAGTCATCATGGGCAAGCATGGAACAGGGGTACAGAATGAGAACGGAGAGCTCTTTGCTGAATTCTGCACCTCCAACGACCTGGTCATTGGAGGCACCATCTTCCCCCACAAGACGATCCACAAGACCACTTGGACGTCGCCGGATGGAAGAACGGCAAACCAGATCGACCACATTACCATCGGCAGGAAATGGCGAAGAAGCCTTCTCAACGTTCGAGTGATGCGGGGAGCCGATGTAGCCTCAGACCACCACCTCGTCATCGCAGCGCTTAAGATCAAGCTGAAAGCCTACAGAGACCAGGCAGAAAGACCATCTTATAAGTACAAAGTGCACTGTCTGACAGAAACCGAAAAGATTACCGCCTTCAGATGCGAGCTGAGAAACAGGTTCAGCGCTCTCGACACATTACCTGACGAGACGATTGAGGAACACTGGCAAAACCTGAGAGAAACCTGGACAACAACATGCAACGAAGTCCTAGGGAAAAAGACCAGGAAACGGAAAGAGTGGATAACATCTGACACTTGGGACCTTATCACGGACAGGAAACGCCTGAAAGACCTGATCAACCAGACAGGTGACCAAGAACACAAGCGTGAACTGCAGGCTCAGTACTGGGATATCAACCGGCAAGTCAAGAGAAGTGCTAGAAACGACAAGAGGAGATTCATCCATGACCTCACGGAAGAAGCAGAAACAGCAGCGGGCAAACGAAACATGAAAAGACTGTACGAAATAACAAGGACACTCTCCGGAAAAAACAATAACCCCATCAGACCGGTCAAAGACAAGAAAGGAGAAACCCTCACGAGAGAGGATGACCAAAGAGCAAGATTGGTGGAGCACTTCCAGGAGACACTCAACAGACCATCACCACCAGTCATGCCAGTCATTTTACCAGCAACCCAGCTACTTGACATTAACATCAACCCCCCAACCAAAACCGAGATCATCAAGGCCATCAAGTCCCTCAAGTCCGGCAAAGCAGCAGGCCCTGACAGCATACCACCTGAAGCCCTGAAGGCTGATATCCAGACCTCCACCGACATGCTGCACCCGCTCCTGAAGAAAATCTGGGAGAGTGAGATCGTGCCAGACGACTGGAAGAAGGGACACTTGGTGAAACTACCTAAGAAGGGGGATCTCTCATCCTGCAACAACTGGAGAGGCATCATGCTCCTGTCCATACCGGGAAAGGTTCTCACCAGGATCATCTTGGAGAGGCTGAAGACGGCATTGGACAAGACACTCCGGGAGGAACAGGCAGGATTCCGCCAAGACCGATCCTGCACTGACCTTATAGCGACTATGAGAATCATCATCGAACAGTCTCTGGAGTGGCAGACCCCCTGTACAGCGTCTTCATTGACTTTCAGAAGGCGTTCGACAGCGTCGACAGAGAGGTCAGTTGGAAGCTGATGCACCACTACGGATTTCCACCGAAGCTCGTCAACATTATCCGGCAGCTCTATGAAAATGCCACTTGCCAGGTAATCCACGACGGGAAACTGACAGAACCATTCACTGTACAGACCGGCGTCCGGCAGGGCTGCATTCTCTCACCAACAATCTTCCTGATGGTGATTGACTGGGTCATGCGGCAGTCGACAACAGGGAGGACAGGGATCCAGTGGACCTTCACCACACAGTTAGAGGACCTGGATTTCGCTGATGACATCGCATTCCTCTCCCATAAACGTCAAGACGCCCAGGAAAAGCTGGACAGTGTTGCGGATGAAGCCGAGAAAACTGGACTCAAGATCAACACAGGCAAGACTGAAGTCATGAGAATTAACCACAGAAACAAACCCCTATCAAACTACACCAGGAAGTCATCAAAGAGGTTGACAAATTTGTTTACCTTGGCAGTGTAGTGAGCAAGGACGGGGGAACGGACGAAGACATCAAGAGCCGCATCAATAAAGCCAGGCATGCCTTTCGCACTCTGCGCCCAATCTGGAGATCCTCAGCACTGTCCCGACACAATAAGATCAGGATCTTCAACTCCAACGTGAAGTCAGTTCTACTTTATGGTTCGGAGACATGGCGCACTACAAAGGCGAACTCTCACAAGCTGCAAACCTTCATCAACAGATGCCTACGTAACATCCTCAACATCAGATGGCCAGAGGTGATATCCAACGAGGACCTCTGGGAGAGCACAAGGCAGACCCCCATCGAGCAAGAGATCAAGAAAAGGAAGTGGACTTGGATCGGACACACTTTGCGAAAGCCAACAGCGAATGTCACCAGGCAGTCCCTTGATTGGAACTCCCAGGGAAAGCGCAAAGTGGGCCGGCCAAGACAGACCTGGCGGAGGAGTACGCACGCTGAAATCAACGCCGCCGGAACGACATAGGCCGAACTGAGGAAGACTTCCCTGATCCGAGTCCGCTGGAAGAGTGTGGTTGCAGCCCTATGTTCCCCAGGGAATTAACAGGATTAAGTCAAGTAAGTAAGTCAAGTCACTTGTTTGATGATTTTACTTGGAGGTGAAAGAACCGAAGATATAAAAACTAGTTTTGGAAGAAGTAATGATTTGGTTATAGTTACTTTACCATAAATGGACAGTCCTATAGATGACCATATATTTGTCAGCTGCTTTATTCTGTCAACCTTCTCGTGAAAGTGTTTTTCGTAAAATAATGATAGGTCATATGTAAAAAAGGTTCCTAAAGCTTTAATGGGTTCACTTGGCTATTTAATACCAAACGGTTTTTCTTCTTTTCTTTTAAGCGAACCAATCCACATTCCTTATGTTTTAGAACTATTTATCTCCAACCCACACAAGTTCTTAAATACTTCTAGTTCTTCAAATAGCGTTTTTGCAGAATTTTCATCAGACAGGGTTGCTGTGGTATCTATCGTCTGCGTATTGCAATAGCTTGGCTTCATAATTTCCTATTTTAATTCCTTTGATATCAACATTTTGACAAATGGAGATTGCCAAGCTTTCAACAGCTAAGATAAAGAGGTAGGGGGACAAGGGATCACCCTGCCTCACACCACGTTCTAAAGTAAAATAGTCTGATGCCATTCCATTATTTATTACACAGCTTTGAATATTTGTATAAAACATTTTGACCCAATTTATAAAATTGAGGCCAAAATTAAAGGCCTCAAGGCAACTGAAAAGATAATGCCATTCTTAAGAGTCGAAAGCTTTTTTTAAAGTCAATGAAAATCAAGATACCTGGAATATTCTTACTGTCTGTAAATGCCATTATATCGAAAATTGATCGAATAGTCTCACCAATATAGCGATCTTCAACATAACCTGTTTGATTATGATGTATGATATTCGGTAAAGAAATCACAATCACAATGACAATCACTTTTGAAATTAGTTTTGCATCCACGTTAATAAGAGAGATTGGCCTCCAATTTTCAATGAGAAATCGATATTTATGTTGCTTTTCTATAAGAGTTATAATTGCTTTTCTTTGAGAGCTAGACATTTCGCCGTGGTTGAAACACTCCCTCGCACATTCCTCAAATGGATCATAAAACTTTTGTAAAATTCTATTAGTATTCCATCATTACCAGGAGATTTGTTACTCTCAAAACTATTAAGAATGGCTGTAATTTCTTCAACAAATATTTCTCCTTCACAAGATTGTTTATTGTTCTTCTGATGAATCTTCGTATATTCAAATTATTAAAAAATTCGTTTCCATTTTCTTTATCCTCATCCTGTTACGTTTGATTGGTAAAAGCTATGGTAAAATCGTTTTTATTCGTTCAGTATCCCAAAAGGATCAGATGTAATGGCACCACTTATTAATAGTTTTCTTATATGTTTTTTGACGTGATTACCTTCCATAAATTTAGAAAGTATTTTGTACTTCTCTCGCCATGCTCGTGCCATCGCGCCCTTGCGCAAATAATTACACATCCCTTGGTTTCTCCTCATAACAACTTTCTAGAGTTTCTTTTGCTTCATTTAGAGTATTTAGGTTAGAGTCGGAAGGGTCCTGTTCGAATTTTTTAGTTGCTTCCTCGTATACTTGTTGTAATTTTTTTTTCCATTGCAGATCTTTCTTTGGCTTTCTTTTTCAAGAACAAAATACCATGGTTCCGAATATTATACTTAATCCAATCCCAGATGCACCTTTCGTCTGATAAATTCTCGCTTCTTGTTGTTTTCCAAAGTGGAATATTTTGTTTTAATTCTTCCAGATAATTCGGATCTTTAAGAAGAGAGACGTTCATTTTCCAGAAGCTGGGCGCCTTTAAGTTTTGATTGGAGTCGGTTAAATTGCATGATCAGTTTTTATAGCTGGAATGATCGGTTGTATTTAAAAAATCCTGTAAGTTGTTTGATATCAGCCAGTAATCTAAACGACAGAAAATTGGTGGAGTTTTGGCTCCAAGTGTAACTTCTAGATTGCGGATTTTTAATTCTCCAAACGTCAACAAGGCCCAATTCATTTTAGAAACATTCAATATTGTCTGTAACCATTTTTCTAGGTACGATAACGCCACCTTTCTTATCCAGCTTAGAGTCAAGAGGATAGTTAAAGTCACCTCCAATGATTATATTTTCTTCACAATCTAACTCTTCAAAAAGCGAAAAAAAAACTGACCTCAAATCATCGCCAAAAAGCGAAAACAGTGCATTTCTATGAAACATGCACAAAACGCAGGTTTGGGGCCGTGCGGAGCAAGTTTTGGCAAAATCTCCCTTTTGAGCTCACCAGATCTCAAAATCGTATTCCTGACATCAAATTATCGCAAAAAAGCGAAAACAGTGCATTTCTCTGAAAATGCACAAAACGTACGTTTCGGGCCGTGCGGAGCACGTTTTAGAAAAAATCTCACTTTTTAGCACACCAGATCTGAAAATCATCCTGCTGGACTCAAATGA
>JAJGOT010000125.1:1670000-1734368 GCA_022457155.1 Cladopsammia gracilis | reverse complement strand
ACAGTTAGTAAGGCAATTACAGTATGTAAGGCAAATACAGTTAGTAAGGCAATTACAGTATGTAAGACAAATACAGTATGTAAGGCAAATGTAGTATGTAAGGCAAATGCAGTATGTAAGGCAAATACAGTATGTAAGGCAAATACAGTATGTAAGGCAAATACAGTATGTAAGACAAATGCAGTATGTAAGGCAAATACAGACGACAGAGGGTCTTTACTTTGAATCATATGAACCTGTAGTACGGTAGTTTCAATATACAGAGCACCTATCAGCGCAAAATATTGTATCATACTGAAGTTTTGATGCAAAGGACAAAATTTACGTTTTATTGGACTTGTACTGCAATGCAGATCCGTTATGCTGTGTCATTTTTTTCACATGGTTTGGCCATGTTCCCTCTGGCAGATAGTTTTGCTATCGCCGCCTAGTTCAACGCAACAGTGGCATGATATTTTCAAATGTTTTGTTCATTGTGTATGACATAAGCTGTGCACGTGGACAGACATATGATCTTGAGGTCATATCCGGAGTTTTTACCAAGTGCACATTAGTACAGTGCTAACTCAGTCAGGTTAGTCACTGGAACTTGTTGCTACACTGTGCTGATGAGCCGCAATAACGGCGAAATAGCTATCCACAGTTGCATTTAAGCTTTCGGTTTGGTCTCAATCATGCCATTGTTGCGTTACTTTTTCTACGCAGTTGTCAGCCCTTGCTTCTTATAGTATTTTGTTTATTTTTGGCTGATCAGATCTCTTACAGATCTGGCGTATACCAGCAGCATTTTCGTTCACGGTCCCTTGCTTTCTCGTTTTCATTAAATTTCTGTCTGTAGTGACATCGAAATATGACCAAATATGGACGAGTTGCCGCTTACCAAAGGTTAAAAACAATAGAAGAGGTCGCGGTCGCGGATTATGTCCGAGAGTTAAGTTTATCATCATCGTTTCTGTTCAGAGAGCTCCGCTGTTAGGCTGAGCCTGTCTATATATAAATAATATTATCACCCCTGTACAATCGAGGGTGGTCCATTTTGCAATATACTAAAATTCACCCAAAAACCGTCTGGCAAAGTTTTATGTCGGCAATTTGTAATTGCTTGATGTTAAACCGTAGATCGACTGGACTATTGGTATTAATATATTTGTTCTGTCGGCGCGAACTGCACATGTAAAATATTGTTTTCCCTGGGTGAGACGTGTGATGGTGTAATCTTTCGTGATAATCAACCCCGAACTGTGATTTCTGATAGCCACATACAATATCACATTGTTTTTTTTAACAGAGATACATAAATTATCCTCAATCCACTGTTGCGTGATTACGGTGATTCTAGGTTTTGAAATTTGTGGAAGAAACAAACGGCCATCAAAAGGTACTCAGAATATTGCTTTGCGTGGTAGTCCTATCGACAATACATGTACTTTCCTGTCTTCTAGCTAGTTAAAGGAACGGTGTCTAGGCTGATATATCGTGTTTTAATGGTTAAATATAAAAATGACAGGGGTGTTCGTCATACCTTTTAGTGGTCAGAATTTGTAGATTGGTACCGCTTAGGGTACTAAAATCCAAAATGACCACGGTTAGAATTATCATGGTACCTTTTTAGCCGAAAGAATATGGCATGTGTTGTTTTAGAATTGGTACCTCTTAGGGGTCAAAATTATTTTGAGAAACGCCCATCAAACAAGATTCTGGTACCTTTTAGGGTGTTTTTCGTGTGTTTTTTAGGGTGTCATTTTAATATGGGAGTCCCGCACCCGGGGACAGCGTCCCCTTTAATTCTGAAAAGAGCGGTTGTTCTAATCGAAAGCCTCACCGTGCTGGCTGTGTTGTATTTTATTAATACGAAATTTTAGTTGGAAATAACGTAATGTAAATATAAGGCGCTGTATTGATCGAAAACGGAGATTTTTTTAACTTTAATCGCTAAGTAATCCTTTATTTAAAACACGGAACATTCACTAACGACCGAACAACAGTATCACGCATTCCGGCAAAGTATAGGACCCGTGTCCAAGATATTAAGTCAGAAAATTCGCAATCAATAAAAGGCGTACGTACGTTTCTTACGTAAAGTGTAGACAGTTGTTCTTATCAACCATCGCTTTTTTTTAGATAGCAATCCATTAAGTTGTTATAGCTCTTAAGAACAGCAAAAGCATATTCGGCATAAAAACCCTTTGTTAAACAAATTTCAAAAGCGTTTATTACCATATCAATCAATCGGTTTCGACCATAGTTCTCTTATAAGATATTGAATGCTTCTGGTATTCTTTTTTTTTTAATTTTGTATTTTCTCCGTAATAGCAAAGATGTATATTGGCCAAGTATTTGTTTATAGTTCCTTAAGTTTATTTGCTGCTTTGTAATATTGGTGTCACTAAGTCGATACCTTGGAAGGAAATGACGTAGAAATATATTTTATTTTACAATTTTCAGAAAATAAAATCACTTTTGTTTCAACTTTGATATTCATAGTTATCATCAAAAATGTGCGTGATTAGTTAAAAAAGGAAATGAAGCCATTATGGCAACAATAAGTTCATATTATCCGTGAAATTGCTTCAGTCCATTATTTTTTTAGCGGCAATTAACAAAACTCAAGAAATTAACTAGTACAGTGTTTAATTTGACGATATAATTCTGAAACCTCGACTACAACTAATCGCGGTTATTTGGAGAGAACTTGGTTGCTAGTAAAACTTTGTGTGAGTAGTTCATATTTCCGAATTGTTTACTCTTCAGCGCGAATACAAAAAATGTCACCGGTAGTGATTTACAAAAGGACTGTAAGTGAAAGTTGCCATTGACATCTATCACTATCATAAATTTTATCTTTAATGTTTCTGATGCTATTTTTCTAATAAAAAAGATACACACTGTACCTTTAGCATCGCATGATGGGCCTAATGACAACATCACCAAACACAGTGAGAAAAGTATGCTACCTTCCATTTTTTATAACAGACCTGTAAAAAGAATAAAATACGTTGAATAAAAAGCTAGAACGTACACACAATTAATCTAGATTTTTTTTTGTATTTTAAGTTACTTAGCAATTTGAAGTGTTACTGTGAGGATCAGTGAGTGAAGTGGGTCCATTCTGGGATTGCCAATTGAAAACGGTTGCTAGCGTGCTATGATACAAAAGACTCAGGAACAACAGCAATATAACTACATATGTATGTCATGGGGTGGATGAAAAAGACAGTGGTATTCTGATTTTTAACACTAAATTAAATGGTTCAACTGTTTGCTTGAATAAGTAGAAAACATATTCAATATTTTAAAACGATTGACTGACGTCTTTCAACAAGATGGAATAGAACGGAGCCTGTCTCTATTTTTGTTTAAGAACGTTTAAGGCCCGTTTACACATAAGATTTTTGTCGCGCTCTCCAATTTAACTCCTGTTGCCAGTGTATACCAGGGCGATTTCGTTTGCGATTCTGGTGCGACATTTGCTTTGATTTGCTGTGATTCCCCAAAAATCACCGCCAATTTGAATCAGGTTTCGATCATGTTTGAAACCACTGCGACATCGTGCGACAAATCGCGCCTAAATCGCACTGAAATCGCCGCCCGTTTACACATGCGTTGTGAAGATGCAACTTGCGCGCGACAAAAATTTAATCGACAAGTGAGACAAAAATTGCACAAAAAATTGCTTAGTAATAAACGGGCCTTAACATGTTAAACATGACATGACGACACTGTTCAACATTTGTTGAACAGCAGACGCAACATCTGTTCAGCAACATCTGTTGAACCGTGCATCATGGGCTTAAGAAATAACTGGCCAACATTTAAATTACTGTTTAATAGCTTTAATTTGAATAGGCAAACTCAGAAATTTCACTCGGGGACACACACGTGCAAGCTACATTTTAGGACTTCAACATTGAGTTTGCGAAACGTGGGGAATTATAGCCAATGTACGATCCCAAAACGATAAAAAAAAAAGCCGAAAACGCTACTAGGGGCAACAATTATTCAATTTACACATCATGCTATTGAATTGAGTGTGCTCTATTAACGTTTTTCATATCAATGGGGAACACTAGTCAAGATAAAATTCCAAATTGAATTTTGCAGTACCATAGGGAAGTACTTCTGAAGAACTTTCATGCAAATGGACACACTTTGGGATTTCATCATCAGAATCAAACGTTTGAAGCTACCTCGTACCGCAAAATAAACAGCACCACAAAAAAGTACTGCTCGACCAGCAGATTTCACTTGCATGGCCATACTTTGGTCTACTTAAGGATTTAACTGAGGATCTGGGGGCGGTTATATTTACTTTTTTTAATAAAACGAGGAAGTGAATTAAAGAAATGGTATTCGTCGTTTGCATGAAGGAAACATAAACTAACATAATCCACCGAAATTTAAGACGTTGCGTTATTGACAATGCAATAAATGAAACCTTTTTCTTCGATTGATATCATAGTGGGAGACTGACTTATAAAATATTGTTGTCTTCACTTCACTTCACTTCGATAAAACAACGTTGTACTTTTTTCCCTAACTTGAAAATACGATTACCTCCTATATTCAGGCCTATGTATAAACCTCGCCACTGCATTTATTATAAACTGCAATTACCTAGGCAAATTCAATTCTTTTAAGAACTTCGTATTAGCATTTTATTCCCCCAAAAGTATTTTTATCGTTTCTATTGTAGTTTTCTACTTCACACTTTTTACCGTATTTTCCATGTTCGCGCTTTTCATTCTTTATTTGTCAAAGATAGCAGACTACTGGCAATCCATAGCACATGTACATTTTAAACTTTTTAACCATGAACGTTTTTTTTTTTTATTTGTTAACATTAAGAATATGTCAACCTACTCACTTATTCGCACGGAGCTGCTTTTTCCTTGTTTCCTGTTAAAATAAAACTAAATATTTGATAAACCGTTTCAGATTCTTTTATATAGCTATGACTCCTAATTTACGTTCTCGGCAATGCCTTGCATTAAATTAAACATTCTTCGATTGATGTCACGGTGGGACATAACATAGAGTCATATCATGCCTCAGCTGTCGATAACCAAAAAGCGTACTAATTTCCCAATGGGCAATGATAATTCCTTGAAGGAAAACGAAACAAGTAACGGATATTAGATAGCATACAAGGTAAGAAAATTCCACATTCCATTAAATTTTGAATTTTAGGACTTCTAAAAATGATATTATCTCTAAGTATAGCTCTTTAAATTTAACTCATGCAGAAACTGTCCTTCACGTTATGTCGTTTAATTGGGGATTCCATGACTCGTAAAATTAATCTTATCTCAATTTAAAGAGCTTTAATTTAACGCGGGGAGGAACACTTGTAAATTATTTTTTCCGCTTCAAATCATAAAGTTTCAAATTGAACATAAAATTCATTGATTTACTCTGAAAAAAACTCTATTGATTTATTACATTGTAAAAGAAAGCGTGTCAGGCGTTGAACAGAAAGGTACTGAATTTGTATTTCTCTAACTTGAAAATGAGATTAGCTTAACTATGGACAAACATCGATCACACAACTTCGTTTATAAGGAAAACTTTTAAAACAATTCAACAAACTAAGACAAACGTCTATTTAAATATGCGAACTTACCAAATGCTCTGTTCTTGTTTGCTGTTAAAGCACAACTAAATATTTCAGACTCTTTCATAGCTTATATTCGGGAATTACGCTAAAACAATTAACTTTTTAAGTCTCCAACTTGCTATTATGACGTGTAGCTGTTCCCCTACTGTTTGTCATCCATTTATATTGGTATGTGTTCTGTAAATTTCGCCATATAATAAAGCAATATCCTCTTTTTAATTAGTTTCTTTATTCACATTTATAGCGTCTTTAGATCATTTCCCAAAAATCAAAAGACAAGAAAAATCCCAATTTAATTTTGTAAAATATTGAAAAACAAATCCTACCATGCAAACGTACTGCGAAAAATGTTTCATTTGCATGGTCACTCCATAGGATATCGTCTTCAGACTCAAAAGTTAGAACTAACTTTGTCTTTATAATTGACTCTAGAATTCACAGGGTTAAATTAACAGTAGATCATGTAAATAGACGTGGACTTCAAGTTTTACACGAAGGGAAACTATCACTATATTGTAATCAATTTGGCCAGAAGTATTCCGTTATCATCAACAATATATTTTTTGTACACCTTGGGCCTGAAGAGTGCTTGATGTGTTTTGTTACACGGACCATGTCGAGCAGGAGCCCACAGATGTTACAGGCTCCTGCGGCTCGGACATGCCAGGAGCGTACTTAAGCTTGTTTTATATCTCGAAATACGAAGAAAAAATCGCAAAAAGTGATCGAAGCAAAGAAATGGAAACTATAGCGCGTGAGTCAAAATAACGCCAAAACTTACTCAAAAATTACGTAAAATTCAACCAGAATGGCACTTCTGATTTCTTGACCGCCTGTCACGAAATTTAATTTGATGAACTGTATTCCACTTCAATCCTTCTTATACTGCACTTTATCCCCATAGAATTTCTGCTTCTGTTTTGCTGTGTAGAATCGTTTTGTGCAACCTGGTTGTATATTTGGTGTCATTTGGCATTATGGCATGGATATTTAGTAGATTATCAAATCTCGTTATGTTGGCGAGGCACCGTTCTTTTAATCGCAGATAGAAAATACAAGTTAGAGTAAAACTGTAAGTTGCAATATCAACATACCTCCCTTTGTGTCGTTTTCGTGTGTTTAGAAATCGCCCCCGCTTAGTTCTTAATGGTGTTAGATTTGTTCTTGCTCGAGCGATCAATATCAGCTTTAAAAGGACTCCTTTCATGCTGTAAAGAAATTGTTTCAGCGTAAAATATAATTCATTAGTATATACTAAAACAGTGGAAAGCGCTGTTGGTGCATGGGAAAGAAAGTGCCCAGATGTTGAGACGTTGACATTCAACAAAATAGCAAACGACAGAACGTGCTTTTACTCAGGATATTCAACTATGACAAAAAAAGAATAAAAAAAACGACTCCTACTGTATTTTTTTTTTTTTTTGGAGAAAATGATCACTATGGTATCCTGCGAGACCATTAACCAGGAGAGAACAAATGAGTTAAATCTGCCAGGATCTCTGTTAAATTAAGACCGGGTATCGGAAACCGGCAGTTCTATTGCTGTTCTATTTTCCTTTATTAGAATTGCATCATAAAGTTACCCCTTTCTTTCCCATAGTCAACTATGGAGACATGTAGTGTAGTTCTAACTTTCTGGTCTGTGGACAAAAATCCTATGACGTGACCATTCAAGTAAAACCTCTTTAGCAGTACCTTTTCATTATTTTATAAAATGAAATTTGGGACTTTTCTTGACTTTTTAATTTTCGGCACTCTTTTGAGTTGAACGGTTAAAGGACATTTTATGAAATTCTTCTTTGCCTGAAAGACGGCACCTAGGTTGTGAAATGCAATTGAATTGAATTTTTGGAATAATAATAATAATAATAATAATAATAATAATAATAATAATAATAATAATAATAATAATAATAATAATAATAGCCATTTGTAGCATAGAAATACTATATTTAACTATTATAGCGCGAAAGCGCGCGTGATATCGTGGGCAGTGTACGTACCAATGTGTTGAATTATAATTCGGTATCAATAGTACATTTAAAAATAGCACTGGGTGTTTTTCGGCGTCTTTCTTTTTACGTCATTGCCAATTTCGTCTAATTTTTGGACTATTTTTGTAACATGCTTGAGGCAAGTCAGTCGAAAAGGAAGTTATAATTATTTTTTAAACTTTACACAGTTGTTTGTTGCATCAACTACGCAGGGTGTTACCATGCCTGTTTTCACGTTATAAGCCTGTAGTTTATAACAAGTTTGCTAGCTTGTGACGACAATATTGAAACTACAGCTGTAGCCTTTAGCGAGAGGCAACCGTTATTTTCAGACAGTTAGTATATAGTATTAGTATTATTCTTATAATAACGGAGCAATGTTAAATCAAAAACGCCTTAAAGTTTCCCAAAAAAGAAAAACTAATGAAATAATAGGGCAGTTTCAACATCTACACGCTCCCATTGAAACACCTAAACATAGTTTGTGATAGTAATTCCATGAAAATATTTGAGAATCGAACAATGAAAAATTCTTCAAATTTGGACATATATCCTGCAGAGTTGTATTTTCTTCTAATGCGTGTATGGAATAAAACAGATAGGTCATTTTGCTCGCGGAGAAAACAACAACACCGATTTAGTTAGCGAACCCTAAAAGGAAAGTCCCTAGAGGCGGAATACACGCGCTCGCGTGCACGCGCAAATGACGCAAGATATTCGGTAGTTTTACACTATGGCTTCTAAGTACATTATAACTGTACTTGAAACCTTCTTTCAATGTGAACAGAGCAAATGAACATACTTGAATCCCGCTTTGCTTTGTGCATGCGCAAATGACGCAAGATATTTGGTGGTTTTACACTAGGGCTTCTAAGTACATCATAATTGTACTTGAAACCTACTTTGAATGTGAAGAAAAAAAATGAATATACTTGAACCCCACTTTGTGCACGCGCAAATGACGCAAGATATTTGGTGGTTTCATCATAATTGTACTTAAAACCTAATTTGAATGTGAACAGAAAAAAATCAATATACTTGAACCCCGCTTTGTGCATGCGCAAATGACGCAAGATATTTGGTAGTTTTACACTATGGCTTCTAAGTACATCATAACTGTACTTGAAACCTAATTTGAATGTGAACAGAAAAAATGAATATACTTGAACCCCGCTTTGTGCATGCGCAAATGACGCAAGATATTTGGTCGTTTTACACTAGGGCTTCTAAGTACATCATAATTGTACTTGAAACCCTCTTTGAGTATGAACAGAAAAAAAAACGAGCATACTTGAACCTCACTTTGTGACCATAGAAACTTGTCTATTTTTCAAAGACGCCAGTTTTTTTCTCAGTTTAAACGTAGTGTAGCCTCTATGCCTGCCACTGAGTTATGCTGAATATTTTCTCCCAATTGTAAATTGTTTTTATTTTATTTTGTAATATACATATTTTTTAAACGCCCCGCTTGGAAACCAGCTATTGTATATAGTTGTAGTGGCTAGCGTTGTAAAATAAAGTGTATGTATGTATGTATGTACGCCGAAGTACGCTGACACGTAATATCAACACCTCATTTGAGAAGGAACTTGACCAATGGGAAAACTGAAGTCGACTGAAAGAAGTGTAGCGTCGCATAAAATAATAATATTAACAGTGATTGACAACTTATGTTTCAATTAATATACTTCCCCGTCAGTTGTGATTCTCAATTTTCTGACGTTTCATTTAAGAATCTGAAGTGCGCTTGAATCATGCTCTTGAGACATACTTAGCTTGTGTCTAGTGAAACCAACAATAAGCAGTAGTGGTGATGCGCAATGCAGTAATAGGAAATCACATTAATAGCCATTTTCTTCCAATTATAATCATTTTACTTTTATTAGGATTAAAACAATTAAAAATAACACTTATATTATTAGGATCTACAGAAAATACGAAAAGGAAACTTCATTACAGAAAGCAACAAAATTTCTCTGTATTGAATTATCTCGTGGAAAATGTTAGATCAGTACTGTAATTACAAGAAATGAAACTTCCAGTTACCCTGGAATTTGGCATAACATAAAAAATATATATATATTAAAGCTGGAATATTAGAAATTAATTTCGCTGTTATTAAAACAACATATAATTACATGATTCATTTTCATTAGCATAAATTAATATAATTATTACTACTGACATTAAGAAAAAGACAATTTGGGGCAAATTTCTTGGGTCAATTCAATAAAACTTTTACAAGTGTAATTTAAAAGTTTGGCTATTATTTTTAACCTCTGAAACAATGGCTTCACTTGTAAATTACACTTTTAAAAGTTTTATTGAATTGACCCCTGGTTAGAAATCGGAATTTTACTTTCCACTGTCAAAAAACCTGAATTGGCTACAAATAATAACTTGAAAAAAAAAAACATTATGATATATCAAACCAGTGCGCTCTGATTGGCTACTCAAACTTGGAAATATTATTTGCTATAATCACCTCCACTTTGGTAAATAATTGTTAAATAACAACCATGTTAAGCAAGTCTTCAATTATTCTCTTTGATCCTCTATAACAAGGCAACAAAAAAATGCTGTCTACTGATTTTGATCCCCTATCTCCTCTATTTACATCAATTTTCAATAATCGTGTGACTGGAAACATTTAGTTGCGTTCAAGGGTGCTCATTATATTCAAACGTAACGGTAAATTTAGGCACGTTAGTTCATCATGCGAAGCTTCTCTGGCACGCATCATTCAATTGCCAGTTTAAAAATGGCAAAACGGGATTGACGATGATAATGAATATGATAATGATGACCGACATTAATGATGCTGATGATGATAATAAGTAATAGTAATTGGGCGAGTAATTTCAAATCGGCCGAGCGCGTAGCGCGAGGACGATTTGAAATTACGAGCACGATTACCCCTGAATTGTACGACACGAAGTTCAATTACTAATTAATCGAATCAATGACAAAATTCGAGATTAAAAAGTCTATGTGGAGTTTTTTTGTACTCAAAACGTTAACGATATTTTCTATCAGTTTGCAAGCAGGAGGAAACGGCGAGAAAAAGAACCCATTTAAGTGCACTTGATTGACGCGCGCGCAACGTAGGTGTCCAATTACAGCTATCCAATTATAGAAAGTTGTAATTGGATAGCTGTAATTGGACACCCACGTGACCGCGCGCCAATTACGTAAGAAATAGGCGCGTGGATGACCAATCACAATCGAGAATTTGTTATTGATACGATTATTATAATAATGGTGATGATGAAGATCATGATATTAATGATAATGATGACGATGATGATGATTACGATCAAAGCGGTAGTGATTGTGATGGTTTTGATGGAGTTGATGGTAATTATGATGGTATACAATAGGGTATGCTCCCCTGTACTGTCTTCGACCAATTTTTCTTATTAAACTGTATTTTATTTGTTGCAATCTTTTCTAACTATTTGTATGCAAATTCACATGCGGAAGACGACGACAGGTCGAGAACAAATCTTGAAAACACAAGTCAGATTGCTTAGACGAAACCAATTTTTTACTGAGATTCGAGAAATATGGCTTTTAAGCTAAATAAAGAAGCTTGACAAATGCCGCCTCCTATAACAGTCAACTGTGCTATAAGATATATCTCGCTGGCACGAGCACCGTTGGCATCAGAACTATCTGCACATCTCTTAGAAAATTCAGTTACAGTAAAACGAGTGACTGATTCGCGGTTAAGACCAAATTTATGTGTCCGTCTTACAGAGGAGAGAGGTCTCCGTCTTATAGAGAGTTGACTGTATTTCGGTATTATAGATAACAACACCAACATTATCGCTTGCTAGGTAAGGTGCCCGGATCCAGTTAACAAGTGAGCTCTCTCCCTCAAAGGCGATTCCGTTGTTGGGTGGTTAATCCTGCTGCTGAATTTCATATGTCATAACAAAACATGAAGTCCAAAGAGAAATAAGCTCAGGTAACAATGCAGGCAAACACAAGACACGCTGCTCGGGGGTCTTGTAATATCTTCAGGCACATCTAAAGGGTAAAGAAGTACGATAAATTATTAAAAAAGACCTCATATAGACTGATTTAGACTGAACAACTTTTACCTGCAACTATCGCATGCGACCTGCTCGTACCGCAACACGAATTGCAACACGAATTGCGTTGTCTAAATCAGTCTACAACTCGCTCACAACTGTTGCATCTAACACGAAAAAAAAAATGTAGAATTTTGAATCATGTTTTAAAACTCTGCGATAATCGTAGCCACATACAATGTTATATGATGCGAATTGTATACAATTTTCGTCTGACGCAAGCACACGCGCTACAAAAAATCGCATCCGACACAGTTGTACCGTGTAAAACAGCCTTATGATATTTCCCATTCTTTGAGAATGATAAAATTCATTACACAACTACTACTTTAAAAGCGAATGTTTTGCAGGGCAAGTTCTAGGGCACCTATTGTTGTTGCTGTTGTCGTATTGGGGAAATGGTTAAGGAAAGAATATGGTCGAATTTGAAAGAAGGAATAGAAGAAAGAAAATTATTTTTGGAACACCAACAAACCGAGTTGATACCCGCGCAAAAGCTGTTTTGGTGTCCATATTCTACTAATTATTAACTTCATATTAACCCTATTCGGCCTGGGGGGGCACAAAGTGCCCGCGCTAACTTTGAACGTTCATAACTTCTTTAATATGTATTCAAACGCCATCAAACTTTGTGACTTTTCCTAAAATTTATCTGGCAACAATTTTATATGACAAATTTTTGATCACGTGACTTGATGTTTCCATGGCAACAAGATTTTGACAGCCATGTTTTTGGAAATTTGCATATTTGTACCTTTGAATGAAGAAAAACGATGTTTATTGGTATAACTTTTATATTTTTACGTCATTTAGCGTTTATTTATTAGTTTTGATTAATTTTGAGTGAATTTGGATGGTTTTTAAGAGGTTTTAAATAATTTCAGAAATCCAAGATGGCGGATCCAAGATGGCGGCCGTATAACTAATTACCTAATAACTACGTCATATAACGTCATTGTTCCATTGTGCGGACCGCAAAGGAGACAGTTTCGGACGTACTATGTACCCTCTAGGTTTCATTGTCGTAGCCTTAATGTTCTTGAAGTTACGAGGGGGGGGCACAATGTGCCCCCCCCCCCCAGGCTCAGGAACTCAAGAAAAGCCCAGGCCGAATAGGGTTAAACATTTTAAAACTTCATTTCATCTCCAATATTTCTTATTTTTCTAAATTTCACAAATCCGCCGTTCCTTTTTTTCTCACACACTCTAAAAAATAACCCCAAAAATCACAATTCATTAATTCAGGTACTGCATCAGATTTATCAGATTTATGAGTTTTTCTCAATACAACGCGCGCGCTCATTGGTTGATTCATGGTCACATGACATCTAACAAACAAACTGTTTCCCGCCAAACGACCAAGAACGGGCAACATTTGCGAATGCGGGCAATATTTTTGACGTCAGAGGATAACAGTGCACTGTTGCCCGTTAGCGCACGCGGATCGCACCGTGACAAAAGGTGGCATGATTATGATGCGATTGATGTTTACCTCGAATACTCGGCTCGAGATTCTCGGGAAACAAGATTCGCTGTTTCCCTTGGGATCAGTCATTAAGTGTTTAACGCTTACCTTCTTTTGCGCTGCTTTCCGTTCCCTGGTCATTTCTATTTGCTTTCTCTCCCGTTTCCCCTTCTTGCAGTGTTAAGAAATACTTTTGACGATAGCGACACGCAAAAGGGTAGCGCAGTTCTGGTGCGTGTCTGACCTTCACGCGTGTCGCGTTGAACTCCTGTGTGTTATCCACGACGTTTTGAAAAACAATATAGTCTAACTCTGTCCCTTGAGTTGTCCCGCAACCTTGAAAAGGTACCCGAAATATTGCCCGCGTGTCCATGACTTGATGCGGTCTGCACGAAAAGTGTCGTAGATGAAGTGAAGAGGGTTCGAGTTTCGGTATATCTTGTAAGTCCATTTCCAGTAGCATAAAATTATGAAGACACTGCAGGTTAAAGCGTTGGTCACTTAGAATTGGTGACGATTTGCCTAAAAGTAGATAACAACAACAATTAGCCAAGAATGAAGAAGGCCAAAGCAATAGACTTTTTCGGAGTAAAAGTTTGAAAATGGGGCAAACAGCTTACGAAATGTAGGTAAACACTTAATGACTGGTCCCGAGTGAAAGAATGCATTTTGTTTCCCTCGAATCTCGGTCCCGTCTCCCATGGGGACGTAAAAGAACCACTGAGGACGTAGCAAACCCTGGCTGTGACCACCCTCAGTGTCACTTGTTCATGGGTGGGGTGGGTCTGATTGATTGCGCTATACAAATGCATAAATTTATTATTTATTTATGTTTCCCGCGACGAAGTCTCTGGAGACATTGAGATTGGAGGGAACACAAGCAACACAAGGCATCATAATCATGCCACTTTTTGTCACGGTCTGATCACGTGCGCTAGCGGGCAACAGTGCACTGTTATCCTCTGACGTCAAAAATGCTGCCAGCTCGAGTTCTCGCAAATGTTGCCCGCTCATGGACGTTTGGCAGGAAACAGTTTGTTTGTTAGATGTGATGTGACCATGAATCAACCGATGAACGCGCGCGTTGTATTGAGAAAAAACTCCAGCAAAGAATTGTATGAAAAAATAAACGGAATCCGGTGTCAAATCATTCCCGTCAAATTTGTTAAAAAATTCTGAAATAATTGTGAATACTAGGCAAAATATTATCTGTTAGAATCTGATATATGTACCTAACTGCAAAGCGTGTAATCGCTTTTCATTTTTTTTTTTCAAATTAATCTGTATTAATCTGTGAAAGTCCACGGGAATTTTTTTTACAAACAAATGTATGAAAAAAATAACATGTGAACCCAGGTTTATCGCTCAAATTGTAATACAATTATCTAGTTCTTAGTATCCGAAGTTTACCATTCATAATATTTTTCCAGAAATCTAATTACACGAAAATTTAGTTGCCATCGCATGCCGTTTTTTTTTAGTTTTTTTTTTTCCACTGTATTTCGTGACCAGCTGTTTGCCCCCTTTTTTAAAAGGAAATGGCGAATTGTAATTCGAAATGGTGTATTTGTTTTTGGTTCACAAAAGTTATCACTACGTATACAGGCAGGAAAAAAAAAAACGTCTCAAAGCATTTCATGAGGGTTCTCAAGAAACTGGTTTCTTATTTATCTTTTGGTTAGTCGAGCGAGCGAGCGGCGAATCCGCGAGGCATGTGGATAGAGGGCGTCAGCCTGATTGAAAAGAAAAGATTGCGGCTTCGCCGCTCGCGCGCGCGCGCGCTCGCTCGACTAACTAAATGAAAAATAAGAGATTGCTCGAAGTCCAGGTGCACCCATATCATTTTAGTGCTATTAAAGGAACCTATATACAGCTATTTCAATTAACGCTGTCGGATGAAAGCTTAAAACCAAGACCAAAAGGTAGTATAGGTTAGGGTTAATAGCTATTGCATAAACATCCCATACTACCTTGCAGTCTTGGCTTTTCGCCGTTTTCATCCGACAACGTTAATTGAAATAGCTGTATGCAAAAGCAAACATATAGTTTCAACATTGTGGTTCTTTTAGCTGAATATTTCAGCAGCAGCTTTCACTTTCCGAAAATCCAAGCTGACCTTATTTCGTAATCAAGCATATTTATACATCAAGTAACACTAATTATAGCTACATATGACTAATTTCCCTTCCCCACCCATGAAAAAAAAAAGAAAGAAAGAACAACAACAACATGAAACGAGAAACGAGCGTTCAAGATGCTCTTCATTACATTGAAATCCTTACCGTCTAAATTTCCTAACCTTTAGTGTTTTATCTATGAAATATATTTTATCTATTATCTTTTATCTATTTTATCTTGTTTTATCGTTTAATCTCGACCAATTTTGGTTTCGTGATCGGATTGAAGTGTCACAGTATGACAGAGGTTTTCAATCACTCTTGGTTATTCATGTAAACTGAACAAGATGCTAAATTGTTTAATTTCAACCATTTTTTTTTTCTATAGAAGACGAAAAAAAAAAAACAAATGCATGGTCAAACCATCGAAATCCGAGAGAAGCATATACACAGTTCAGTGCTAAACGTAATTTAATGAGAAAGTCAGATCCAACCGTCTCAGTCCGTTCGAATTCGAAGAACGATATTGGAACTTCATCAAAAATTCAACAGCCAAAAACATATGCCGGCAACAAGACATTAAAAACATAAATGCTGTTCTCTTGCCGGCCACACAGGGGACATGGAGAATAATTTTTGGAGTCTGTAAGGTCAACTTTAGTATTTACGATTGTACGCAAACAAGAACAACAAATGTGTGTATACCAACTGACAGGAGGGATTGAAATTAAAACTTATACGACGCGTTGTACTTATGAGTTGTAAAACTGACAAACCGTCATAAGATCGCTGTCGGGCGTTGATGTTCTTAAAAGCCAGTTTTCATTGTGCAAATATATAAATAAAGAAACGTGTATTTTTTTTTAACTGAAACATTGAATTTCACAGATAGGCAAACTATCACCGTAAACACATGAGTCATTGCTTTAAAAAGGTATGTTAATCGCCCGTGGGCAAGCCGACTAAAATTTTGCCAGACAATAACTCGAAATTCATCTCGATCATTACTTACTTGGGTAGGCATAAAGCAACATCAGTTGAAGGAACATGAACAATTTCCAACGCTTCATGGCATCGATAAAACGAAATTATTATGATCATCGTTTCATTGTCTCGTTGTGGATGAAATAAAAGGAGTTTGATGTTGTGCGCAACGAGCGAAATATTCGTTTTGTTTTAAACGCTTAGTTTCATAATCGTATGCGCATAATTGATAACGTTTGTACCGCAACTTATTGTGTCTACAGAAGATGTCAAGCAAACGTATATTTATAGATAAACTACAATAAAGACTTGTTGGGTACTTAGTAAAACGATGGCGCTGCACCGTGGCGTGCGAGCCAATTTCAAATGATTTTTGTGCACGAATTTCTTCACCATCCACAGTGTAAAAAATATTGTGTACAATTTCTTCATTGTGAAAATACAAAACTGAATGCAAGGCTGGCACTACGGCAAAGGGCAGATTTATTAATGGCCAATATTTCGACTAATTGCTATTTGACATCGCTCCATTTCGATAATCTCGGTGTAAAGCTTTTTACTTAGGTTTCATTGTTTACATACGGCCGGCGTCAGAGGTTTCTTAATACGGTGGATTATCTGGCTTAGGCCCGGGTCGCACTACAGCAAAGTTTTGTTTATTTAAGTACCGTATTTTCTCGATTAAACGCCGGGCCCCGAATAAACGCCGGGTATAATAGAGGAAGTTGTCAGTAAGCCCCTCAAACGTTTATTTGTGGTATAATAAACTTAAGATTTAAGGGCAAGGTACACGGCTGCCAAGAAAAACGAATAATAACCCTTTCTTAAAAAATGACGGGCGACAAAAAACTGCAGATTCAAAGAAACGCCGGGTCCACTAGGCCAAGTTTGAAATAAACGCCGGGGGCGTTTAATTGAGAAAATACGGTAATCAGTCTGACGTTTTAAAGACTTTCCAATTTTTTATTTTTTTTTGGCGGATTGACAAAATTCCGCCAACCTTCAAAGAAGCCAATTTTGCTAATTTGATCATTTATGTCAATTGTTGGATTTATGTCAATTGTTGTCGTTCAAGGCGACCGGTGCCGTCACACCAAAATTTGGAACCTAGATTTTTTTTCCAAAAATTGTTATGCCAAACATTCAATTTAAAGTTATTAAAATTCGCTCTATAAGTTTTGGCATTAGTTTGCGCAAAATTTGGAACCTAGATTTTTTTCTAAAAATTGTTATGCCAAACATTCAATTTAAAGTTATTAAAATTCGCTCTAATGCGAGCCCTTACGCCTATAAGTTTCGGCATTAGTTCGCGCAAAATTTGGAACCTAGATTTTTTTCTAAAGATTGTTATGCCAAACATTCAATTTAAAGTTATTAAAATTCGCTCTAATGCGAGCCCTTACGCCAATAAGTTTCGGCATTAGTTCGCGCAAAATTTGGAACCTAGATTTTTTTCTAAAAATTGTTATGCCAAACATTCAATTTAAAGTTCTTAAAATTCGCTCTAATGCGAGCCCTTACGCCAATACGTTTCGGCATTTGCTCGTGCAGAGTTTTTGTTTTTAACCTTAACTGAGTACCTTATTGATTCACTGTTAATTCTCTCAGTGGTCTGTGAAAAACAAAACAACTGATCCGAATGCCCACTCGTCATTTTAAAAAAGCATTAGTTAGAACGATAGACTGGGCCTTTCGTATATCAGAAAAACACTTTCTTATATCAGGAAAAAAACAAACACTGGAAAACACAAAATTACGAGCTAAACTGATTGCCAAAACTCGTTTGCTTTCGCGAACTTTTCAGTCTTGTGACATTTTGTCAGTGTTGTCTTGCCAAACATATTGCATATTAAATAGCATTTGGATTTCTATCAAAACACCGCAGGTACCTGTTCATTTTACAGTGTATATCATATGTTATACTCCAATAGCGAGGTCCAAGTACAGTCCTCAATATGGACGGAACGGACCCAAGTGTCCGTAGTACGTAGAAAAGTAGCAAATAGTTCAAGGACCATCAATTGCCAGCTCTATCAAATTAAAGAGCCGAAGAACTTTTTTTATTGCAAGTTTCAAACAAATTCTGTAGCGAAACAAACCGGCTCAAGCGCATTGTATATTCGCTACCATGTGGCGAAATTTTTGGCGGGAAAACCGATGTGGTCGCACTCGTTTTCCTACCGTTTTTCTTGTCTTAACGCTAAAACTGAGAAATTTTAAAATCATTTCACGTGTGGAATTTTCTTTTCTCTTTATATGTTGCCGTTTTTAATGGAATTTAGATAAAGCATTTAAAAGTTATTATCATTTAATGTAATCCTCAATTGTTTTCCCCAGTGCAGAACTATAGAAGTGGATCCGGAGTTAATATTAATTTTAGTCTCTTCGGGGCCAAGTGAACTGTCCGTAATAATAGAGAGGTGTCCGTAAGGAGAGCTTCGACTGTACTTGCAAATTAGATCAAGACCATGGTTCTCTTACAAATTTGACCGGAGAGCAAAGCATATATTTCTACAGCAACCGCGCGCGCTTCAAGGGTGAAAATTGAGTTTAAAAATCTTCGCAAACATTTTCGCCAGACACCCAACAAAACATGCATTTGCTTCATACTTTACTTTAATTCACATTTGAACACTTTTTTTCCAAAACACAATTCGGTGAAATAAATTCGTGTGCGGTCCATCTCAGTGGCCAATAGCAAAATTCAGACCGCACAGGGCCCCAATCCAACAAGGAAGCGTTACTAGTAAATTTTCTCAAATTTCTCAGTTGAACATTTGCTCATTGACCCGGCTTACTGATTATAAACTGTTGTTAAAATAGAACAATCACTCTTTCTGGCCTCTCTTACGATCTTTTAGGGGAATAAACTACCACTTGTCATTTGGAGGGCGTGGCATTTTAACCCCTTTTTTTTAGTGAAAACGTGATACGTATGATGTTTCTTTCAGTTAGTATATTCAGTGTAACCCCGCGTTTACAACAAAATCAGGAGAAATGAATCTAGAGATTTTTGGGTGTTTTCGATAGGCAAAATATAAAATAGTCAGCGTGAGTATGCTTTAGTACGTTCTAGGATTATACGCTTGCTGAGTTTTTAAATTGCGTGGTTAAAAAATCCCTGATAATCGGCCATGTGCAATGTGTGCAGGCGCTTTTTTTTCAATCAATCGAGAGCAATATAATCTTTTTCAACCAATCAGAACATTGCTTACACGGCGGTGTTTTGCCGCGCTGGAAATCAGCTGCATGTTTCGATTCTGCTTGGTTCCAACAAACGTGTTTTATCGTCGGACTCGCTATAACAAGCCTCAAGCGAATGATATACGGCTAAACAATAATAATAATAATAATAATAATAATAATAATAATAGTCTTGTGGGATATGCCAATACAGACAGATCGTGAGATAAAAGCCAACAGACCAAACATTGTTATAAAAGACAAACAGGAGAAAAGCTGCCTACTCATTGATATGTCCATACCCACTGAAAAAAAACACCTGAATTAAAGTTACTGAAAAGCTGTCAAAATATAAAGACCTCGAAATCTAGATTGAACGAATGTGGGGGATGAAGGCCACAACGATCCCAGTTGTGATTGGAGCACTGGGACTAATAAAAAGGGCTTGGAGAAATACATCAAACAAATCCCGGGTAACATCAAAATTACTGAACTACAGAATATTACACTACTAGGAACATCGTACATCCTAAGAAAGGCACTCTTCATCAAGTAGACTTCTGCCTCATTTCAGCCCTAGGCCCATGCAAGGAATGGGCTCGGCTACTATGTTGTAATATGGCATAAAGTTAAAGGAGATATAATAAGAATAATAATAATAATAATAATAATAATAATAATAATAATTTTTTAATAATAATAATAATAATAATAATAGTAATAATAATAATAATTTTTTAATAACAAGATGTTTATTAACAATTAAAATAACTATTTACAATACATTAAAATTCTAATTACGATAAAGTATGTACATTTGAAATGGTATAATAAAAGACTCGTCAGCATTAAATTTTTAAAATAAAACTAATCATTGTCATAAAAAATAATAATAATCATCATAATTTTAATCTTTAAAATTGCCTATGTTACATCTCATCTGGCCGATCGACTGCAACTGCAACACTGTAAATCCTTGGTAACACTGTAAATCCTTGGCAACCTAGGTCCTGGGTTCCTAACATAACTTATGTCTGGTTATGTTGACTTATGAATGCAACAAAACCTCATCTTACTAAGAAAAATCACGAAAAATTACAAAAGAAAATTACAAAAAATAAAAAATAAATAAAAATAGTGTTCTCAATGCCTTATTAATGCCTTATTCATTTCAATGGAAATAATAATAATAATAATAATAATAATAATAATAAGAAGAAGAAGAAGAGAAGAAGAAGAAGAAGAAGAAGAAGAAGAAGAAGAAATGGTTTATCTAGCGCTACATTTATTTACTTAAAAAAAAAAAGATTAAGGCCTTCAAAAAATTTTTTTAATTTTAAAACAATAGTAATCTTTATTTAAAAATTCTCAAACAATCTTACGTTTACAATTAATTAAAAAAATTCTCAAATAATTTCACGTTTACAATTATTAATCTACTAGAATGCTAAAAATATTCATAATTACAATCCATAAAATATCGTAAAAGTGTTACTAAAAAAATTTTCAATAATTAGATTCTTCAAAATGAATTGTATCCTATAACATTGTTTCAGGAAATTTATCAATTAAAATAATATAATAATAAACTTCTACCTCATTTTAGCCCTAGGCCCAAGGAATGGGCTCGGCTACTATGTTGTAATTTGGCATAAAGTTAAAGGAGATATAATAATAATAATAATAATAATAATAATAATAATAATAATAATAATAATAATAATAATAATAATAATGAACTTAATTTAAACCGGCCAGTGAATATAATTACTGATAAACTTGTGGCCCTAGTAAAAACTACCTAAAATGTATAATTTCAGCTCTAGCCTACTTAAATATTCGCTCTGGAAAATTTTCTTTACTATTGATAATGGCGTCATGACGACACCGAAACGTCGAGTGTTAAATCTTACTTTAATTTTTGCCGGCACTAATAACAAAAGACAGTTAAATAAAATGCTGCTTCTTCGTACATTTTGTTTGAATAAAGTCTATTTTCACTAATTACCCTTATGTCTGCCCCTGGTACCTGAAGGCAACCCAACGGAGCCATTACAGTTTACTCCCGCCCAAGAGTACCAAAAATAAAAATTCAAGAAACATCGCACATTACATTATGTAAAATATTGAAAAACAAATGATTCCATGCAAAAGTACTGCCGAAGAGGTTTATTTCAATGGACCGTAATAACATAGAAGTTTTCGAGTTCGTCGATAGACAAAAACGTTAGAACTACAGTCGCGGGTACATTCATCCATGAAGATGTTAGTCTGGCGGGAAGTGAACACAGGGCCCCGCACAATGTGTTTGTGTAACATAACCGCCTTGTATTTTATAGGAAATGTATGGGATTTACCTAAATTTCATATTACAGCGACGTATCGCCAAATGTATGTACTGATAAACGCTAAATAAACGTTACCTTATTTCTTGCCCTTTTGCCGTAAAAGTGATATTTTGAGCGATTTATTTTTGAAGGATTCTGAGTTCGCCGTTGACTGTGCGTCTAAGAGAACGACAAGGTCCTTCTCTAAACGCACAGTCAACGGCCAACTCAGAATCCTTCAAAATCGCTCAAAATATCACTTTTACGGCAAAAGGACGACAACACACAACAAATAAGGTAATTTAACGTTTATTTAGCGTTAATCAGTACATACATTTGGCGATATGTCACTATAATATGAAATTTAGGTAAATCCCATATATTTCCTAAAAAAATTACAAACAGTTATGTTACACAAACAGATTGTGTGGACTCCCTGTGGCGAAAACCCGATAGAAATCGGCACGACGGCTGTTGAAAACTTTCGTCGCTTCTATTTGCTCTGGGTTTTTACTCAGGAGTTCCGCCCTGACTAACTACTCCTGGGTCTCCGAGGATGGGCCTCTGGCAGTCAAAGTGTTAAAGTAGCTACAACAATGATGCAAACCGTAACCAATTTATGCAGGAATGTTTATATATAAGGCTGATTCAACAAAGTTTGTTTATGAAATGTACCCGTATATCCGACTGCTGCTATTTTCGTAAATTCAGTCATTGCTCAACTCTGAAAAATGTCCGGATTTCCATAAAATTGTTTTGAGATGATAAACCGGACGGAACTTACGAACGGATGTGTGTCATTGCATCGTCCGTACGATGTTTCTCTGTACTCGTGACAAGACTAAGTACTTGCGTTGAATAAGGACAAAGCCGATTAGCGTTTATTTGTTCGTCACATCCGTAATTCTAGTATACGTGTCCAAAACATGAATGTCCTTGACCTTGTAATATTTTTTGCACGATACGATCACGTTAGCCTGCGGACACTGTGGACAGGCTTCCAGTCGGACGGCAGGGTAAATAGCGCCCCCTGCTCCCATATATGAGCTATATAGGTATGTGCCGCTGTGAAGGGTATGGTTTTCAGGCAGTTTAGTCTGTTTAGTCTGGGATAGGGTATAGTAGTCAGAGAGTTTTGGTCTAGAATAGGGTATCATTTTACGCGAAACTGATCAGTTGCGTAAAGAATTTTGTCTAGACAAGGTTTACTAGCAAATGGCATTTAAAAATCGGTACGCGAGCAGTACGACATTTTTACTGACCGCTATTAACTAATAACTGTGACAGTGAACGAGTTTCTGGAAAATAGCGAGTCTGGAATAGGTCTAGAATAGGGTAGGGTTCTCGGTGTTCAGTCTAGAATAGGGTTGCAAAATGCAGCTAAAATGGTCTAGTATAGGTTAAGGGTCTCAGAGTCCCAGCAGAACACCCCCACCAAAAAATTTACAGAGTACCCCGGCCCCCGGGATAGCGCCCCTCCGAGCCAGGAGCCTGTTCGCAGGCTACGATTCATCCCGGTAGTAAACCGAGCAATGAAATTTTCCATTGAAAGAAATTATTCGTCCCACTAACTTGAACCACCCTAAGAAAAACAGTTATGACATCGGTACTAAGTTCAAAAACAAAACCCCCTGAAAACCATATCCTGACAGGCCGCACGTCCTCGTGGAGACTATGTTAGCGAGTACCCCTCCCCCCCCCCCCCCCCCTCCCCTCCCCATCCCCGCTTCCCGGTTTGTCAGTACGTTTGCAAGTCACGTTTATTTTGCCCTGAGGCAACTGTGAACACAATCGTTTTGCGAAATGCAGATAAATATTTATAAAACAAATGTGAATGTTTTAGTTTCGAAAGCGTTGGTTGCAGCTACTGATAATTATAAGGCAGCTTGTTATTCTTTATTTTTGCCGATACAATTGACAACAGGTAGGTAAATCCACGTTACAGACAATGAATACCCGGCGGGGGAAAAAATAACAGACGTCTTTAGTTTAGCCGGTGAATGTCTCAAATGGCGTTCTGCGCGCGGGAAATGACAAAAAGTCGGCTTCTATAGTGTAGTCGAATAATGATAAAAATAAAACTATGAATCATTGATGTACAATACACGTTCGATGCAAACCGCCAAAGAAACGTGACGAATGATTTCAATATTTCTATTTAAACGTACATTGACATAAGTAGCTGAATCACCATCGCAGATAAATTTGAATAAAAACGTTTAAGATCCTGAGAATAGAACAAAGACATACAACACGTGTCGATGAAATAAATATTACTGCAAGCTTACGATAATTTTTGAAACATTCTAAATGACTCATAAAATCGCGCTTAATATTACTGTGAAAAGTACGAAAATGCCAAAGTACCCAATCAAACGAAAACGTAAACAGAAGAGCACTCGAGTCGACCGGCGTAACCGATTTCCAACTGATTATAATTCAGAACTTTAATATTGTCCGTGTAAAAGTGGTCAAGTCATGAAAAGATTTCGAGAAACCTTGAAAACCATTAGAAACTGTATCAAATTCCTGGATTTCGCTCACAAATTCTTCAAAATACGGACTGAGAACTACGGAGAGTTCAGTAATAAAATTCAGTCATGAGCAGTCATCGGTCGTACAATATTTCAAAACGGCACAGATTTCAACTGATGTACAACGATAAACATACGACTATAAGAAAATTAGAGCCACTGTACTGTACATTTACAAATCGATGGCAATAACTAGCAACATATATGATAAAAATAAAAGTTCAAACTTACTTGCACGAAGATAGAGCACCACCAAAAGAAAAGACGCGGACAAGAATAAATATGAAGACCGTCGCTGTTTCATCTTGAGCTACTATACAAGGCCGTCCTGTCATCAAAACATAGCGCGTTATAATGTCGCAACTTTCTGAGATGAGAAATTGAAATTCGCCGCCTTGGTGGCTTGCTTAGACATTTCAGCTGGGTTAATTTTAGTATTGTGTAATTTTAAATTAGAACGACTCACACGATGAATTGACAAGGCTTTTTATAACAACAGGTTATGTAAAATTCTTTATATACTTAAAAACGTCACAGGGTTCCGTTTGTTTTTGTAAAGGTCATATCGTCACGGAACGTATTGTGATTCAAACCACGATTTTTTTGTTTATTTTTTCCGGTTGCATTTGTATTTACATGATTTCAATTGATCTGTGGTTGTCACGGAAGGACGCCGTTTTAGTGGTTAAAAAAGTCCTAGTTGAAGTTAGTTGAATGAGAAAAAAGGCTGCATTAGCACTTACAACATAACTTACAGGTACCTCTGTACATTGCCGACATGCACAGACATTTCCTACAGGAGCGATGTGATCGAATAACTTTTCGTCGCAGCACCGATAAATCAACCCATATTGCCTTAGGACCAAACTATCATGGTTCAATGTTTTGAGTGTCATGTACTCTGTGGACAAAATTATTCTAATTACAAGTGGTACTTAAGTAAATGGTTATTATGACACAATTATATATAGCAGGTATTCAAATGAAAGCTTGTGAGCCTTGCTGCGCGCGCGCGGGACGCTATAAAAGGAAGTCGTAATTTTTGAGTCTTTAAAGGAACATTATACAGTGTGACCGGTTCATATAGTCAAATTAAATGAAATCAATTGAACAATATGTTCTCCTCTTAATTTGCTGTTTATTATGATACGGTAAATAGAGGTTATTCTGCGAAAAGTTGTGTAATACGGCTGAGTATTTTTACGAGTGCCTTAAGGCGGGACTCAAGCTAAATTTTAATGAAATTTGAAGAGGTTTAAGGCGGGACTTAATCTAAAAGCCACTTGACATGGCTTTAATTGAATCTCGTTCATGATCACGTTCTCGTTCACGTTTCTAGCAATCCAAAACCTCTATGCTCATCCCGTGAATCTATGTTGTGGTGTGTTTTGTGCATTTTTGGGTGATTTTTGGATATATTTGGGAGGAGATAGTTTTTGTTCTAGAAGGAATGGTAAAATTAAGAGAAATAAGAAATATTGAAACTTTAGTGAAGTTTTAAAATTAGAATTTGTAGTTAATAATTAATAGAGTTAGTCCACTAGCAACCTGGGGTGCTCTTGCGTGTGAATCAACTGTCTGTTGGTGTTCCAAAAATCATTTTCCTTCTTCTATCCCTTCAAATTTCATTCAAATTTGGGTTGAGTCCCGCCTTAAAGAAGGGATAGAAGAATTAAGAAAATGATTTTTGGAACACCATCAGACAGTTGATACCCACACAAGAGCACCAACTTTTAAAACTTCAATGTTTCGTATTTCTCTAAATTTTACATAGCCTTTGAGAAAAACTATTTACTCCCAAAAATTTACAAAACATCCCATAACATAGATTCATGAGATGAGCAAAGAGTTTTTGGATTGCTTGAAACGTGAACGAGATCTAGATATTTCTATAAAAGTCATGTAATTATGTTAAGTGACGGGAAAATGGCGTTCAGGACGTCCCGCCTTAAGGCGAGAAAAAAATAATAATAAAAATTGACGAGTCAATATGGCCAGCAGTACACAACGTTTCGGTGAATAAATTGTTTATTATGTTATTTTCTTCTTACATTTTAAAGTGCTTTTTCCTAGCGTGCGGTAATAATAGTGTAATTGCAATGTGTCATAATTGGGGGGGGGGGGGGGGGGGGGTTGGGTGATCTTTCTTTAATTTAACCCTCGGACGTACCCGCAAACGTGTGCTTCATGATCAGGAGGCCCAGCTTTCAGTCTTGAGGGATGTCCTCCTCATTTCAGATCTTGTTCAGGAGGAAGCGGAGGACCTTGAACGAAACCAATCCTCCTTCCTTCCAGGCTTCTGGGTGGATGTTGTCACACCCAGCTGCCTTCCCACTCTTCAGGAATTTTAAACTCCCTTAATTTCTGCCATGGTGATTGTTCCCATTCGAATGGTTAATGGTGGCCCAATAGTCAGATGCGGCTGGTTCACTGGTACCGACCTGTGTAGGACTTCCTGGAAGTATTCCTTTCACGGGTTGAGCTGGCTGTCTGTCCCGGTCAGGACTTGAACTTGAACTTGAACGTTATTGTTATATAAACAAGGTAGGCACACCCCGTTCTTGTCCTCAACCGAAGAAGAATTGACAGAAATTACAAATTGATCAAGTTTCTCTTTATTAGCAGAGGCCTAGCACCAGTCGTCGATGTAGCAGCCGTAGAGTTCCAGTTTGGTTCAGTCATACGTATTGAAAAAAAAATGATTTTGGATGTAGCCCACGAAAAGATTAGTGTAGCTTTGTCCAATTTTAATACCCACCGATTAAGCTCCCGGTGCCCTTATTTACTTATGTAAGCTCAAGGAAGGGCGCTTGTTGGAGAGTGAAAGGTTATTAGTGGGCCCGGCGTCGTCATAAATGGCGACTGCCCACTTCGTAAAATGCAATTGTTTTTCCTAAGTGACTTGTTCTTGACCACGCCGGGTCAGCAGAACGCTCAAAGCGGCACTCGGGTTAAACGTTTTGAGTGTTTAATTCAGTGCTGCTCAAACCTTGCAGCATTGTAGACATTTTAATTCCAAACAACAGCATGATTTTTGTTTTTCGACTTTAACGGATTTTGGCGCGAAATGACGTCATACAGCTTACGACAAAAAGTTGTTGTACTCGGACAGAACCCACCATTTTACAAAAGGACCAGTGATCTCTTTATGTACGCCCTCTCCACCACCTGAAAAGATGGTGTCTTGTTGGTTTAGCCCCCATCCCATAGTTAAATTTAGGGCTAAGCAACCCGAGGAGCTAGGTGGTACATTGGTACGGTAGGCTATGTAAGCCTAAGCCTAGCTGAGGTCACAGGTTCAATCCTGAGTGCGGATTTTAGATTTTCTTTTTTACACTTAAAAATTTATTGAAAATAAAATTCTAAGTGTCGACATTACGTTATATAATTCTCAATAAGTATCCGACCTCCTTCTGAGCTATAGAAGGTAGACTCTACCAACCCACGCAGGGTTCATGGGTTAGTCTTAAGTTTACAAACAAACAACCAATCAGAATGTGACAATTCTTTTCGCACGCGTGAGATGAGCATATATAAATATGCAAAATAAAAGCCAAGCGTGAAGCGAGGGGGGAAACCAAAAACAACAAACAAAAAATTTACATACAACAAGGTAGCAACACGTGTACCCGGCGATGAGTATCCGTTAAAATTCTCAGCTTATTTCTCATTTTTCTCCGACGGTTTGCCGCACGAAAAAACAAATAAGAAGAAAAACCAGACACACTTTACGTCGGTCAACCATGTTGACATTTCACGAATCAACTATAGCCGCGGTTACACGTTTCAACTTTTACCTAGGTAAACTCGAAACAACAATAGCCAGTGCACGCTTAATTTGAATTAACAATAGCCCTTGCACACTTAAGCGCGCAACGGCTATTTTCTATCGAATTTACCTAGGTAAAAGTGGCAACGTGTAACCGCAGCTAATAAGTGGTGTGACCGCAAAGTCGACCGAAAGCACTAACTACAGTTAGGTATGACGTCACGTAACTTGAGACTAACTTAAGGTGGCTCCTAATACATCTATACATCTATGATATTCAAACACAGCTACACCAGTAAAGTTAATAGAAAACGTTTTAATAGTAGAGGTTTGTAAACATTTAACCAATAAACAAATTTAGGTGGCTACGACATCAAAATTTGTTACCATGGCAACGTCAAAAGAGGCCAAAAAGACAAATAACAAACATTTGTGCCAATTTTGAAAAAACATTGTAAATAGGATTCAGAGATATGTCATTTCAACATAAATTTATGGTAGCTCTGAACTCTATGTACAGAATTTTTTTTAAAAAAATGTTAAAATGTTTCTCTTGCTAATTAAACAAAAATATATCGAAAACAAAAACTTTCACCGTGTAGTTTATAAATTATTAGCCCCAAATGGTCCAAAATAGCGTATTTTGACCTCTTTTTGCGTAGCCAAGGCAACGGACGATGACGTCGTTTGGATACCACTTTGTTGACTGATTAAAGATTTACTGGTTTGAAGTAAAAGTTTTTTAGCCACACCTTCGGTCTAGCTGTAATGGCATGCAAAAGATGAGAGGGCTGAACAATATGGAGCCACCTAGCCTTAAGTTAAACTTTAGTTATGTCGTAGATGTGACCGCAGCCTGTATTGTTTTGGATCACCGAGGCGTCAAATTTCTAACTATAGTTAGAGCGAACAGAGAAGCGGTCACATTACCGAAATAGCTAACTATAGTTATAAAACTTAAAACTAAATGCAAGGCTGATCGTACGTACAGCTATAAAGGGTATTTTATTGCCCAATATTTCGGTTAGGCAAAACTAGCCGTCATCATGGGCTACAAAGAGCTAAGTAAAAATGGAATAAAACGGTTACAATATATAAAATGATTCAAATGAAAAGATTAAATATGATTGGTTAACAAAAATAAACAGCAGAAACGTTTACAAAGGCTACTATAAAAATAGAAATATATTAAGTTTCATCGCGCCTGTTCATCCCATAGGGTTCAAGAGTCTTGCCCTTGGAATCAAAAATGCTTCTCTGGCCTTACGAATGGCGTCTCTGTCAGAGTTAGTGAGTTCAAGGGGAATCCCTTTATAGCCGTCCGATCAGCCTTGCATTTAGTTTTAAGTTTTATTCAATACTGCTGATCCTGATCTACACCAAGATCCGGCTTCACTTCTCCGTGCTATTTGTCCAAGTGGCCCTTGCTTTATTTTAGAGTTAACTATAGTTATCCCCGTCTTAACTATAGTTAGTAGCCCAGATGTGACCGCAGCCATTGCATTGAGCAACCTTACCTTGCACAGTAGATCCTTTGTTGTTAAAATCATCATATCTCACTCGTGTGAAGTGTGAGCGAGATCCAAAAGTATTTAAACAGTCTTAACGCAAAGTCTGAAATAAGTTGTCTGAATCAATATGGTTTTACTGAAAAATAAGACAGTTAAATAAGAATAGGTTACTCTAACTAAAATCACTATTTCATGGAAGAGCGCTTAGAAAAACTTGAACTGAATTAATACAAACAAGGACACACTTGTAAAGCGAGAAAAAGCAATAAAGAGCGATAAAACTATAATTTTGAAATTATTGTCCGCCATCTTGGATCCGCCATCTTGGATCCGCAATCTTGGATTTTCTTTTTACTCATCTTGACTCGACACCTATCAGAGCATAAGGCCAATAGTAATCAAAGCGTATAAATAATTAACGATCGTAAAAATTTTACGAGCAAAGTGTTGCTCAGTGAAAGCTAGAATTTCTACGAATGATCAATTGGTCAGGAGAAAGTATAATGATTCGGTCACTATCGAATAAATATTCTAAGCAAGAGTAGAGTCAAGGGCGAGCAGAAACTCATAAGTGGGTTGAAACGCGTAACGCGCATTCACAGTTTCCGAATATTCATTTTTTTTGCTTAGTACCATATTTGGAAACCTCTCGGTCCCTAGAGATTGGAAGCAAGTTGTTCTAGGGAATTGATTGGTTAATATTTTTATCTTGATTTTCCAAATATGGCTGTAACAACTTCTTAGCAAATTGAATAATCGGAAGCTTGTTTTGAAGCGTACAAGAGACAGTTGCACGTTTCAACCCACTCATGGGTTTCTGGGGCGAGCCAACAATCTTTATAAATTCCCCATGATTATTGCATATTATATTCAACACCCTTAACGAAGATTTCCTTAACATTTAAATATAGAATCCATAAATATATAAAACGTTTTGTTTTACAGTATACTTGTTATGACTTGTGAGAAAGTGTTTCAGTCTTCATCAAGAATGTAGGCGTCTAAGATCCAAGTCTGAATCCGTGTCTCTATTGGAATCAAGACTTTTTGCAGTTATTTTTTAGCTCCTTGTTTTATTCTATTTTTAAGTAGTGTATCTTGGAGATAGAGGAATATCCTCTGTTTCATTGTGGCCTTACTGCATCCAACATGCCGCACACAGATATCATTGTGATATGTTTTGAAAATCTCACTCATCTTCATGTAAATTCGATTTCAGCAAAAAATTATAAACAGATGGCCAAAGAATCAATTTCGTTGCTATGGTATGATAGTCACACAGAATTTCATGGCGACACTATGAAATCTAATTTGCATTGATAATTAATGCCTTGGGGATGAATATTAATGTTTGTATAAAAGACTTGGATGTGCTCTATTCAATGCACTTTGCTCTAGTCACGGTCGACAGTGAATAATGTTTGGCGTTCCGGCTCACCCTCCCCGTGAAGAAGCCGGGTTTGAGATCCACTGTATTTCTTTTTCGCCTTGGTTTGGGCTTGTCCCACGCCAGAGCGATTCAGCAAACTTCATTTACATGTCATAAATAACAATACCAAGGGCAGAATATTATACTATGAAAATTTACCTCGGTAAATTTCCTCAAGGTAAAATCGGTTAGACGTAGAAAACCATTTTACACAGGTAAATTTCAATTTTTTTTTTTTTTAATCGAGGCAACAGTGGACTCGTGTAACCACGGTTTAGAATGCAACATAAGAAAATGTGCGTTTGGTTGTAATTACTAAAGAAAATATAGCACAGTGCCTTACCTATGCCTAACACCCACTAAGTCAATAAAAAATAACGATTGAACAAAAGAGCAAAAAGCATGGATATTTTATAATGTTATATTTGATATATATGTATATATTATTTTTTACCTAAACTGATGATCCAGTTTGGGATTGTTATCGGACGGATGGGGAAGGGCTGTCAGGGGGGAGCTGTCAGCTAGCCCCTTTTGGTAGCAGGTACTGAACCGGTCAACATCACTAGCTGGTTCATTTTAGACACTTTAGTTTGCAAAATAGCGTGTGGATGCAACTGAGATATTGGTTGCCATGACTACATGACGTCAAACTATAGTTAAACCGAACAAATTGACTTAGCCTTTGTGTCAGCACGCCGAACGAACTCTGCGAACACAACAAAGAATCAAAAAGAAGCCAAGATGTTCCTTTTCAGTATTGCTTTTTTGCTAGGTAAGTAGATTTCATTTCGTTTGAATTGTTGAAACTCTTTCTTTACCTTTCTTTCCGAATTTTAGGATGCTGCAGACTTGATCTCGATAATATTCGAAACGGTTTGGGACTCGAGCTAAGCGAACTAACAGCACGTTTTTCGCACGCCAGTAGCTCACTGTTACAGTTTTTAAAATAAATGTTTTCCAGAGATCTCGAACCTTTCGTTTTCCCTGACTTTTCGAGTTATGACCATATGACTGTAAACGGATTCTTGCGTGTATAGCCTGCAAGCAATATTAATGCAGTGTACATCCGTATCGCATCACGATATGATCCAATTAGAAGCTGTACGTATAAATACGTACAGTACGTATATATATATAAACGTCCTTTCACAGTCGGCTGAATTTCACACCTCATTGTCCGCTAAAACGGCTTACACTGTACTTTGCGAAACGCAACGAAATAATTTTAATAATTAACAAAACAAGTCGTTTCGTTTCGTTTCGCAAAGTACAAATAAGCAGTCTAAAACTGAAAGGGACTATGACACGGCTCTGTAACTCTGTCATCGAACTGTCTCAGGTTCTTTACATTTGGGAATTATATATTTCTCTTGATTTTTGCATAGAACACCCACACGCTTAATTTATTAGTATGGTTTCGCACAGCGAAAAATATTATGCCAATTTGAACGAGGATATGCGGGTCATATGCAAATTGCTGAAAAGTGCCAACCACTAATCCGTGCAGTAGTGGACTTTAATATCCTCAAGCCACTTGTTCAGTCGTGTTTCGTAAAATCAGTTTATAGCCATACGATCACAGACATCACACGGTCACAGGGACGAGTGCGTGAAAGAATGTGGGCCGAGATCTTAGAGTATAAACTAACAAAATTCGAAAATAAAGAAAGATGGCAGTTTTTGTCAAGCTCGGTAATGAAATGAAAAAGATGCTATGTTCATCATGACGCTAGTCCCCAGTCAGCGCGCGGCTCGCTTCGCTCGCCGATTTCCCCAAAAAGGAGGGTCTCAATGGGGTGGTGGCTTTTACGGTTAACGGTTAAAAATTTGGCTTTTTTACGGCTAACGGTTAACTTTTTTCCGTTACGGTTAACAGAAAAATTAAAAATTAATTTCCATTGTTTTAAAAGTTAAACATTAATTTTTCATTGTTTAAAAAAGTTAAAAATTAATTTGCATCGTTGTAAAACACATTTAAGGTCTAAGGACCATTCCAGGATGAATGAAATACTAGTTATTATTATAAGAATTGTGATATTGAATATACCATACTACTATAGTATACTACAAATCTAATATTACTGATACATATAGAAATATAAGGCAAAGATGATAGACATGATATAGCATATATTCTTGTATTAAACAACAGAAAGTTGTACACTATACTTTTTCTGTTCCAAGTAAACAACGTCATAGGTATATTAACTTGTATGACGGTTATGTGCCTAATAAATATGTCTCAGTGTTAAACGAGCGTAAATTGCTTTAATTTATATTTATGACGTGGCTTACCTTTTTGCGCTTAGATATCGCATCCATATCGCTATCGCTGTCATCCGAATCGCTTTCGTACTTCTCATCCTGCTTGAAATTAGCAGCGGACGCGAGCGTGACTAGCGGAATGTTGTTGTCGCTTATGAAACTTAATGACACTTCAGAGCGTGTCATAGGGGAGGTAGTGGAGGCAGGGGACGCTTGTTCGACCTGGTCAGATGGAAAGCACTGACCCTTGCAGCAGTATCAGGTCTTTGTTTTACAAACACTGCCGGGGGCAAAGCTACTGCTTTATCTTTCGTCGTCTCGCTCCTCCCGGTTCTTTGCCCCACCGGACGGTAATTCTCCAACCAATCTTTCATTGTCTCTTTATCCTTTTTGGAAAGCGCCTCAGAAGGAAGTGTAGTCATGAACTGTACATTCCGGAATGACATCCCCGACTGTGGCACTGGGTAGTATCAAGATGGGTGAGTGTAGTATTTCGCGCCCCATTTGGTTATTTGCTTTAAAGATTCCTTTAATTAAGTGCCGAAGTCTGTGGCATATTGAAGGGCACTAAATCTAACTAAATGTCTAATGAGAGACCGCGTGTAGGTTCTCTACTTATATTGTAAGTAAAGTTTTCCAATCAATGTTATCTTTGTACTGTGCGTTAACAGTTGTGATGTTTCCAATGAGGCTGTCCGCACACCATTCATTAGAAGCTCAACAGAAGTTTGTGTCTTTTGAGACACAGTTCCTGAGGAGGCTTGAGGTGGTTGGTTTCTTTCACGTTCCTCGCAGTAGATTTGATGTACAGTACTCGTGTACCTTCTTTACATTCTGACTGACCTGCTCTGGCGTCAATGACTTAGAAGTACTATGTTTGCAAGTTATGCCAAAGCTGACGCCAAAGCTGTCATATAGAGTGAGCCAAGTAACAGCGGTAATTCCAGATCCAGCTGCTGCTGGGTGGAAATGGAGTAATCTTCGGTTTTGCCTCTGATAGTTTTACGAGGCGGTAAAGTTTGAGGTCAAATGACTCCAAACCGACCTTCTGAGCTTGTTCTTTTCGCCCTTAAAAGTCGATTAGATTTTTTTGAAGGCACCAATGGAATGGTGCTCATCTTTCACTTGGATTCGCGCTTTATGCCTTTCGATTGGCTTCTCTTGCGCAGCTCGATGCAGACTTTTAATTCCTTTAACAACAGCCATAAGGATTAGCAGTCGCAGCAGGTGCTGAGTAGAAGACTGGATGAAGAAACTGAATAACATCTAAAAATAGTGTTTTAAACAATAAGCTGTCAACTCATCCTACGAAAAGCAGACACTTTCGATTTGCCGAGGGTAGCGAATCCACGTAGCCGTCGTGGCGACAAGAAACATGTATAGCATCACAACAGTACGTCTTAACAAGAGATTTCGACACTTACAAACCATGGCTATAAAGATGTTACGGTTAACTTTTTTTCGACTTTTTACGCCTAACAGTTAATTGTTTTCAAAATTTACGCTTAACGGCTAAATTTTGGGCCGTTTTACGGCTAACGGTTAACCCCATTGAGACCCTCAAAAAGAAGCCTGTTCACAGGCTATCAATTTATTGAAATGTTGTTACAGTCGAACACCCGTTTTAAATACGGACACCCCGTTATTACCGAGAATTTTCGGCTTACTGTGCTTTGTGAAACGAAACGAAGCGAAACCAAACCAAACGAAACCAATTTTGCTTGTTGACTGCTGGCTGAGTCGCATGATATCCACGAGAAATCCGTCCTGTGTTGTTCACATTGGTGACATAAAATGGAGAGAGTATTTTTTTTTTTAGCGTAAACTTTTTAAGTCCCTGAAATAAAATGTAATCACAACTTTCTGTTTTAATTAATAAGCGCGAAAAAGCTGAGATTTTGGTGGCCATGACTACATGACGTCAAACTAGAATGAAAGCCGAACCTAATTAACCGTAGCCACGCCGAACGAACTCAACAAAGAAGCCAAGATGTTGGTTTTAAGCCTTGCTTTTGTGTTAGGTAAGTACATTTTATTTCGTTTGTTATGTTCAAACTTTTTATTTCCGAATGTGGATGCTGTAGACTTGATCTTGATAATATTCGAAACGGTTTGGAACTTCGAGATTTGTAGCGAACCAACAGCAGTTTGCGTGCCCCGTTCGTGCTTCACGACCGCAGCTCGCTGTTACAGTTTTAAAAATATTTCATCCAGTAATCTCGAACCTTTCGTTTCCCCTCAGTGATTTTTCGAGCTAAGACCGTATGACTATAAATGGATTCCTCTGTCTAGTGTAGTCTGCGCTCAAAATAACCAATATTTCGGTCCTTTTATCGTTCGGATACGTCCGCGCGCAGGCAACTATAAACAGGCTCGGGTGATTTTCATCTCATACGTATATTCTATTCTAAGCAAACCGTAAGTTGTTAAGTTAGGCACCTACAATAACACTACGCGGATTCAGCACTGCAGTAAAACGTGAAACTCTCTGTGGACTGTGGCTTTAACAGAGTAAATAAGCTTAAAATTGCGAGAGTATATTGCAAATCGATGTAACTCGAAGCTGAACGTATTAAAGCTGTATGTACCACCCGGGAAGCGGGCCTGACTCAATATATTATAACCACGGCAGACATAAACTAAGCTAAGCTACGGAAGCTAAATTCCATGACCAGACACCAAACACTTCCATACAATCAAACGTCTTTTCACAGTCAGCCGAATTTTACACCAAATTGTCTAAAACGGATTACTGTACTTTGCGAAACGGAACAAAAACGGAACGAAACGATTCGGAACGAAACGATTCGAAACGAATAATAAATAACTATACAAGTCAGAACCTGTATTTTGCGAAATCATGAATTGGTGCGAAAATTAAGGCATTGAAATTCTATCAGTTTCAACCAAAGTTGCATGTTCAAGCTCAAGCTTTTCCCTCTCACATTCAACACAGTCAAAAATTAAATATATTCAAGGTCAAAAATTCAAAAATCAAAAATTCAAAAATTAAATATATTCAAGGTCAAGCCATGCAGTCAGATCAAGTTCAAGCTACAAGTTCAAGCTACAATTGTCAGCTCACATTAATTGAGCACTTTAATTTTTGCTTCAAGGTCAGGTCAAAATACACTACTTTCGAGTTAAACCCAAACTTTCAACCCTAGGCAGCCTAGGAAAACACCATTAATATATAAACTCTAAAATCGCATCGCTGTCAACAACAAACGTCACGCAATCTCACGCTCATTCCCAATCTCTCTCCACATTGTCTCGATCTGAGGAAAGAGATCCCTCAAAACAAAATGGAGGAATCGAGCGGCTCGCACGATGTCCATGTGATGGTTTGGACTTGAATAAAAATCCGAAGATGTGTGTGTGAGAGAAGGTCACAGGGGACGCTACTTTTGGAACTCTACCGTATTAACTTACAGTAGATTTTATTCCTATTAGAGCAGTTTTCAATTGAGTATCGAAAGTAATTACACAATTGCTTTGGTTTTGCATTGCTACGCTTTGTGATTGGCTAAAAAATCTCGCGCCACTTTCTCGACCAATCACAAGTAAAACCAAAACCAATCGTGACTTGCTAGCACGCGTTTTCCCACGCTTGGTGTCGCCGACATGTAATTGCTTCGAGCTCTGATTGGTTCATTGGATTGTTTACGGCTGCTGTGATTGGTCAGAGTAATTACTTTGGTTTTGGTTTTACGACACTCAAATGAAAGTTGCTCTAATTATACTAGTAGCAGTCATAGATTAAAGTGCGTCCCCTTATCCACCTTGTCTTGACCTGGTACCCCAGTTTTCAGCCACTCCCCTGTTTTTCCTCATCGAAGTCGATTCTCTTCCAGCACCTGTCTTTCTTTTCCCTTTCAGTGCTGTGTAGTACTATTTTTCTTCTCGACATTTCGTGCTTCTGCCCTCGTCACTTTCGGCTCTTAGACAGAGCCTCACTTTCCTCCCTAACTTTCCCCAGACAACCACTGTCGGCTTTTAACTTGAGGATATAATTTCACTAGATTAGAGGCATAACACGATCACCTGGTGCTTTGTTCAGTCACATTCATATGTTTGCTCAGGAGCTTATTACTCCTGGTTTGCTTTAACAATATCAAAAACATCTCGGATATATTAAGGACTGGGTCTGCCATTATTTCATTAAAAAAAGTAAGGGGTGGTCTACACTCAAAAGCAAACGTGTCATAAGTATGAGACTTGACAAAGGCATTAGACCTAGTATCTTTTTTGACATTAATGTTTCCGTGGCAACCTATCACGCGACCAATTGAGTTTTTACTTCCAGTTTGTTCCTTCAGTGCTCTTGCAGACAAGGACAAATTGTGTTTCTGAGAGTTTTAAGTGGAATTATTTCTATCCTTTTAAGGTACTTTCCAAATGTAACTGGAAACGTGGTCCACTTACGTGTCATGACTGTTTTCTGGTTATTGCGTGACAGCAAATCGTGACTCTAATTACAATCATTAGGTGACCTGGACGCGCCTTCCAGTTTGATTCGTGCATGACTTTGCGCACTAAAAGTATTCAAACGTTATTTTGTAAGTCAAAGTGGCTTAAGTTCTCCTGCACTTAGCCTAAAGAAAAATATGGAAATGTGATACCTTGATCAGTTGTGTGACACTTTTCGTGACAACTACTTATCGAAACGAACCTTCGTATCAAGTTTAAGCCTTTGACTAAGTTTCATATCAATATGTTCCATACTTTATGAGATAGACTTCCTCCCTTAGTTTTTTGACCCAGGCCTTAATACCTGAGATCGTTTCGCGCGGTTTTAATAGACGGAATTACAGTGAAATACATGCCGTGAATATTATTGTGAATTGCGACACGGCAACTAAATGCATCTGTAAACGGCGTCCATTCCACTTGCCCCGCAAATGAGCGGAGTTTTTCAATCAAAAAGCCATTAAGTCATTAAAGTTATTTTGAGTTGTGACAGGATTTTAATTTGCCTGCTAAGAGAAAGTAAAGCCAGTTTATTGCTGCGGAGCGAGCACAGCGAGCAAGCAGCAACATAACCTTTAGTACATTGGCATTTGCGAGTGAGTTTTGTTTAAAAACTATTGAAGCAGAAGATTTAAAGGTGAAGTTTACAACACGAATTTCGCTTGGGTGATAAGCAAGAAAAGCGAGAGCTCCACAATGGTTGGAATTCCATATTTCTAGTGTAAATTTTCACATGGTGGAAGTGCCATCTCGCTTGCTAGCGTGTCAATATGAGACAAAAGAAAATTTTAATGAGGCTTCGTCACACGATGCTACCGTGTAAACAAATTGGCTTTTGTTTATCCTATTTGCCGCAGCATTCACTATCTATTCGATACACTAGTACCAACTAGTAGGTAACGTTTGCACACGGAATATGACCCTGTTCCTGTTTCATTAGGTTTCCTTTCTGGAAGTGAGGCCACGCTTCCCAACGTTGGCAAATGTACATTTATGGAATATTTCTGCGATGCCATGAAATGCAACACAGCTTTCGTCAAGGGACTTCAGAAAGACCCCAAAGGAGATTGCAGGTATACACCTAATTCAATAAAGGTTGCTTTGGCAGTTGGTCATTGGTAATTGGGATTTGGCATTTGGCATACGGAACACAATGCAATGCTTCGCCTGAGTAACCGCCAAACAATAGCTTCCCAATGCCCAATTATGAATGACCAAAGCAACCTTTATTGAATTTGGTACATGGTACAATATATTAGGGGGAAGAGGGGGAGGGGGAATGTTGAGGGGCCATAAAGGGGGAGTCCAAAATTGTTGGTGCTGGTGTGCGGTTCTTTTTCAGACATAATCAGTGATTTAATTTTCCGCGAGCAGATACATCCCAATTACATACCTAATCGTCACAATAACAAAATTCTCGATTGTGATTGGGTGTCCAATAACTGCTATCTCATTACAACGTTTTGTGGGGATGATGTAGCTCATTTAAAGATCTTACCCTCAAGTTATTTTCCCCTTCCCCTTTAAAGACAAAATAGATAAAAATATATAACCATTTTCATACATGTAATTGAATGCAAAACATACGTATTCCAGACCCAAAATTCTACATGTTCTACCTATTTTCAAAATACTCGAAAACGGTATACCCATGTGGGGCCCCACATACCTGAAGGTATAAGTGCTGAATACTTCAAAAAACTATCATAACGGCAAAACCACAGCGACAAACAAATGAAGAGTGAGGGATCCATCGTAGTACTGGATCAGTAAAAATCTATCATGATCAACGACATTCTCCTCATTCGCTTGGAACTCATTTCTGACAGCAAACTCGACTCAGGCAGAAAAGCACGCAAGGCTCATCATCTTTCTTACCGATCATTTTCTGTTATATCATATTTCGAAAGTTTATATGTAACGGTTCTTTTATATCTGTATTAATTTTGTTTTCTAGCCCCCATAGAAGGGTAATGTTTTGCAAATTGAAATATCGGGCAAACATATACAACTGCTTTTTTTTAGTTTTATTTCACTTCCATCTCAGCTTAATCTGTTCTCCTTGCCTAAGTATCAGTTTGCCGTTGTTTACTGAATACTGTCCTTGCCTAATTTAAGTTTGAACTCCAACTGCAAGACCAGTTATTTCAAACGACATCGCGACATCTGCGACATCGCGCGACAAGTCGCTCCTAAATTGCACTGAAATCGCCGCTAGTTTATTTACACAGGCGATTTGGAGATGCAACTTGCGCGCGACAAAACTTGCACCGAAAAATGCGACAAAAATTGCACAAAAAATCGCCTGTGTAAACGTGCCTTTAGTAAATTTGCTTCTAAAGGCGAGCTATGTTAAAGAAAATAAGAAGTAAGGGCTGACAACTGCGTAGAAACAGTAACGCAACAATGGCATGATTGAGACCAAACCGAAAGTTTAAATGCAACTGTGGATAGCTATTTCGCCGTTATTGCGGCTCATCAGCACAGTGTAGCAACAAGTTCCAGTGACTAACCTGACTGAGTTAGCCTGTACTAATGTGCGCTTGGTAAAAACTCCGGATATGACCTCAAAATCATATGTCTGTCCACGTGCACAGCTTATGCCGTACACAATGAATACTAGAAGCATTTTCGTTCACGGTCCCTTGCTTTCTCGTTTCTATGTTAAAGAGGCCATATCACAATTTTTGGTGTTACTTGAAAAATCCTAAAATATATATTTATATCAGTGGAAATCCAAAAATAATGGTCCAGGTTTGTTTAACCCTTTAAGCCCTAATATCAAAATTTGAATTCTCGTTTCTAGTCCTATACATTTCCTATAGAAGTAGTGGAGAGAAATTGTTTGCATATCAGGAGAACTCATCTTGTGTGATCATGTCCTTAATTCTCATGACCTTTTTGATTGATAAGGCATTGATATTACAAGGAGAAATTTGATGCTGATCACTCTTAGGACAAAAAGGGTTAATATCACTCTACTAGTGCTATAAGAGTACTAATAAGATGGCCAGGATGGAAATGGTCAGGATAATGTTTTTCAAGTAATTTGTCGCCTTGTGTCTTGGGAGACTTGCTAAAACTCAGATTATGGTTGATTCTCTCTTGGGTGTCCTGTGGTTTATCGCCTTGTGTCTTGGGAAACTTGCTAAAACTCAGATTATGGTTGATTCTCTCTTGGGTGTCCTGTGGTTAATCGCCTTGTGTCTTGGGAAAACTCTCTAAAACTCAGATTATGGTTGATTCTCTGTTGGGTGTCCTGTGGTTTATCGCCTTGTGTCTTGGGGGACTTGCTAAAACTGATTATGGTTGATTCTCTCTTGGATGTCCTGTGGTTTTTCGCCTTGTGTCTTGGGAAAACTCGCTAAAACTCAGATTATGGTTGATTCTCTCTTGGATGTCCTGTGGTTTATCGCCTTGTGTCTTAGGAGACTTGCTAAAACTCAGATTATGGTTGATTCTCTCTTGGATGTCCTGTGGTTTATCGCCTTGTGTCTTGGTAAACTCGCTAAAAAATATTATTTTGGTTGATTATCTCTTGGATGTCCTGTGGTTTATCGCCTTGTGTCTTGGAAAACTCGCTAATAATCTGATTATGTTTGATTCTCTCTTGGGTGTCCTGTGGTTTCTCGCCTTGTGTCTTGGGAAACTTGCTAAAACTCAGATTATGGTTAATTCTCTCTTTGGTGTCCTGTGGTTTATCGCCTTGTGTCTTGGTAAACTCTCAAAAAAATATTATTTTGGTTGATTACCTCTTGGGTGTCCTGTGGTTTATCGCCTTGTATATTGGGAACTCGTTAAAACTCAGGTTATGGTTGATTCCCTCTTGGGTGTCCTGTGGTTTATCGCCTTGTGTCTTCGGAAACTTGCTAAAACTCAGATTATGGTCGATTGCCTCTTCCCCTTAGTGTTCTATAAACATTTGACAAAGGAACTTACTTTCAGTTTGGGGTATAGTAGTTTTGACCCACAGACGTCAAAATCACCCAACTACTAGTCGGGTCACCATCCCTCCATGTAAACAGGCTCCGACAGTACTGAAATTTGTTTTTATCCTTAGTGCCAAGTTCCACAAAATGATCACCTGCGTAACAAAGACAATACAGATTTGTGCTGGGGACACACTTTCTCAATACCAGATCGACAGCATTGTTCGCCAAAACTTCAAGGAAAATACCTTGTGTTTCGACGGTGGAGTGGACGTACCTACCATGCCCCCGATAGGTTCACCATGCTCCAATACGTTCAGCAGTGATGCTAATGCCTGCATGCGCACCTTCAAGCAAAAATTCGCCACGGACAAGTCGGACCCTGCTCTTTGCCCGTAAGTTGAATTTACGAATAAATGAATCAATCAATCAATCAATCAATCAATCAATGATCAATCAATCAATTTGTGGGCGTGTTATTTTGGGGCTGTACTTTTATAAGTCTCATAGGATCGTATACCGTATATTTTACTATGAAACCACTGTTTTTTACTAAATATATTGGAATATCGAAAGGCTCGTATTACCGTCGACTCGACGTTCACTTGGGGATCGGCGTTAAATTATTTGTTTTTGTTTTTTTTTTTTATATTGTTATATTAACACGTTAAAAGGCGCGTTTTAACTTGTATTTATATCAAATGGATGTATCTGGAACTATTTAAAAAAAAAATAAGTTTAAAAACAGTAGATTTACTAGCAACCTATATGGCATTCCTAATGTTGGGTTATGGGATCCCGAATTCATGGGTTCCCAAATCTCCACTTAAAACAGTGGGTATTGGGGGTGGGGGAATTGTGTATGTATAGGTGGGGGTGTAAGATAACAAAAAAAAAGGACACAAACAAAAAACAAACAAACAAAATTGAAGAAGAAGAAAGGAAATATTAGTAAAAAAAAAGTTTAAAAAGGCAAAACAAAAATAATTATAATGAAAATAATAGTAAATTATTATAATAAAAATAATAGTAGTTAAAAAATAACAAATAATTAAACAAAAACATGAAACAAACAAATAGAAAACAGAAAATTAGCAAGGAGAAGATATGGTAGATGAAAAATGTGATTAAAAAAGTGTTAAAAATGACTTAAAAATTCAAATGGGGGTTAGTATTTATAGAAAGGGGAGTAAACCATTTGCTAAGGGTAGGGTTATATTAACATGTTAAAAGGCGCGTTTTAACCTGTATTTATATCAAATGGATGTATCTGGCACTGTAAATTCCATGTATGTACTTGCCCCCCTTTAAGCCTGGTTTCCATATAATCGCAACGATCTCAACGATCGCAGCGATCGTTACGATTGACGATCGCTGCGATTCTTGCGACCCTTGCGATCATATGGAAACCAACCGTTGCGATCGTTGCGATTGCGATCGCAGAGATACAAATTTTTCTACCTCTGCGATCGCAATCGCAACGATCGCAACGGTTGGTTTCCATATGATCGCAAGTGTCGCAAGAATCGCTGCGATCGTTGCGATCGTTGCGATTATATGGAAACCAGGCTTTAACGTGGGACTCAACCTAAATTTGAATGAAATTTGAAGAGGTCTAAAGAAGGGATAGAAGAAAGAAAATGATTTTTGGAACACCAACAGATAGTTGATACCCACGCAAGAGCACCCCAGGTTGATAGTGGACTAACTTGGAGTCCGTCTATTAATTATTAACTAAAAATTCTAATTTTAAAACTTCACTAAACCTTCAACATTTCTTATTTCTCTTAATTTTACAAATCCTTTGCGAAAAACTACTTCCTCCCAAACAAACCCAAAAATCACCCAAAAATTTACAAAACACCCCATAACATAGATTCATGAGATGAGCATAGAGTTTTTGGGTTGCTTGAAACGTGAACGAGAAATTTCCATTAAAGCCATGTCAAGTGGCGGATAAATGGCGTTCAGCTTAAGTCTCGCCCAAACGAAAGCTTCAGGGCATAACATGATTTAGAACACTTTTTTTAAATTTCGAGCCTCCATCTCGAATAGCTCTTTTAGCTAGTTTTTCGGATGGTAAATATTGTTTCTTTTTCCTAATTAAATAGCGTTGTTATTCTTGTTGTTGTTGTTGTTGTTGTTGTTGTTGTTAAGGTCAATTGTCTTCCTTTATATTTCAACAGGGAAAATGCCAAAGCAAAGCGGTGCATGAAGAATCTGATAGACTCTGACTGCTCATTGCCATCTTTAGCCCAGGAAGTGCTGGATTTAGGTTTCAGTGACTACAATCCTTATTGCGCCGATAATCGGGACCCGGGAGCGACCGGAAACGACCAGTGCTATGGCGTCAAAGAGCTCAACAACCCCTTTAATTCTGGCACGGCCACATCCGCTGGAATCAAAGTGGCTCTGTTGTTTCCTTTTCTGTTGATGCTGTTCTTTGTTAAGATGTGAAATACTGAAGCCGTTTGAGTGACTGGTAGCTGTTCCTTTCAAGTCAGTCGAGCGGGCGAGCTAATCACGAAAACAAGCTCGGAGTGACTGAAACGAGCGAAAGAGCCGAGCGCGCCCCCTCGGTTCGCACTAATTTCACTCGCTCGGTCGATCGCGGATCACGTGATTTGCTTGCCGGCTCGACTATCCAGAGAGGGACTGCCAGCGGTCTACCATTTTAGTTTAGCCATATCTGGACGAGTTTACTCCAACTTGTTCAAGAGTTTTTGGTTGTTTTTTTTGTTTTGTTTTCTTCTTTTAGATAGCGGCTTGCGTAAAAAGGATAAAAAAGAACGAGTGAGTTTTAAATAGCCAGCAGTTAAACTATACGAGACAGGAAAATAAAGACAAACATAGATAAATAGATAAACTAGCTACAATACTTGTTATAATTGTGTTATTAATGTAATCAATGTGCAAACATGTCAAGTTCTATTGTGTACCTTACACGAACAAATTCAAAAAAATGATTAACAATAAAAAAAAATAGATAAACAGACATAGTGCAATGTTAAGACTTCATGATACAACAGTAAGACTTGTCTCTAAAATAGCACTTATCATTTTGTTACAATTATAACAATACACCTTTTTATCCGATTGAGATGGGGTTTTCACCAGAAATCATAGAATTCTATACTGAAAACTAATACAACATTTTTCACACTTTTTTTCCTGAATTTTAATTCTGATGCCAAATTTGGACCTCATTTATGACGTCACAATAGCAGTAAAATGGGATGAAATAATCATTAATTGATAGGTAATTTATCCACCTACTTTTCTTCCAAGTTTCGTTAGATTCGATGCATTCTTCTTTTGTCTATAGCCTAAAACTCTCAGTTTTGAGAGGTGCGGGAGGAAAAGCCCTAGCAACCGACCACCGTGTAAATTCAGTTGTATCGATTTCTTGAATAATTTTTCATCCAAGTAGTCGTACTAGTTATTGTAGACGGAGAAAAAGTTGTTTTTGTGAACTTTTGTGCGGTCTAAATGTACTGTGCAGACGGTCGCGTAATACCGTGTTTGATAATTGCTAAAATTGAAAAATAGCCCAGTCGTCAATCTTAATTCATGTGCTTCCGACCTTTCACCTTAGTTAAGTTTCACCTTAGTCAAGCTTGTTCAGGGAGCGACGCTGGATTAATTAATTAAATATTAAACGAATTGCATTTTTATGACTGCTAAGGCGAAGGCTTTGTTTTAAAAAATAACCCGATATCACAGAAATTTATTTTTCGAAGCAAAATCATCGGTCTGTTCTTACGGAGATGACCTAATAAGAACCGTTTACGTTGTTCCTTCGGTGACCGTATTTTAAAACGGAGTTTGACTGTAAACTTTGTAACTCTCTGACATGCATGATGTTGTTACAACTTCCGGTTTTAGAATAGTGTCTTCTACGCGCATACGCAGTGGTAGACACAATAAGCGTATCCCGTGCGCAGCTGAATCCTGGTTGTCATAACTTCATGACGTCAAAAGTAGGAAAAAGGAAGCAAAGGAATAAACAGGGTCTGGATGGGGTTTACTGACAACTGACAAATGGCTAAATATAACTGACAACTGACAAATAAGCTAAAATTTAGCTGACAGCTGACATTTATACTCCATTTTACTGACGCCTGATAAAAGGCTTAACCCTCGGACGTACACGCAAACGTATACCCCAACCGTGGTACAAGGGGGGGGAGGAATTGTTGCACTCCCCCCCCCCCCCCTTGGGTTTTTGCGATGTTGCAATATTTCGGAAATATTTTACATCTCATAGATAGCCCGCGAAGTGCTCTACAAGACAAGGTAAATATTATGGGTTGGGGCGCTGCTGGGGTTCGTGACGTCATCCAAAGTGGCCGCCAAGGTGGCCGCCGTCTTGGATTTTACTAAAAATTCAAATTTATCAGAAAAATGCGGAAATTGCAAATATTGTCTGCTAGAGTTGCGAAATAACATACAATCAAATATTTTGATGCTTTTGGCAGCATTTTATATGTTTTTTCGCTGAAAAAAAGGTGAAAACACGCTTTTTTCTTCAAAAATGGGTTGACCATATGTTACTTATGACGTCATATCTCGTTACCATAGCAACCGGTTGTCGCCAAACTTTACCAAAATGTGTCTCAAGGATAAATGAACAACTACTGAAAACGGCATGTGCTAATCTTAAATGGTCTTGAAAATATCGGAGAAAAACCTTAAAGGGTTCGTCCGAGGGTTAAGACCATTATTTTTATAAAATTAGTAAAGCTATTCGGATAATATTTATGCGTTTTTAGACGTTTATTATACTAAATCACCGCGCTCGAGTTTCCCAATAAACCTAGTACATGTACGTCTTTTGGCGGATTCTAACATAACTGTTACATGATCCTCAATTTACTGTGGCCATGCGCTTTAAAAGGAACGATTTTTGTCATGTCTGTTCGTAGCGTTATCAAAGCGATTGTGGGATTTTACCGTATCGATTCCGATAGAGCGTTCGAACGTCATCTAAGGCCCCGTCCACACGTATCCGGATATTTTTGAAAACGGAGATTTTTTTCTCCGTATTCGAAAATATCCGCGTCCACACGGACCGTATTACAATCGTATTTGCCCGTCCACACGTATACGCGAAAATTTTTCGAATACGCTAGACTTCACATGATGGCCATGCGCAGGCTACTGGCACATGCGCGCTGTGAGAAGCATAAGCCCGCGAAAATCAAAGAGTTTGCCGCCATCTTTGTTTTGACGTCATCGTATTCGAAAACCTTCGTTTTCGACCGTCTACACGAATACGATAAATCTCCGTTTTTAAAAATCTACAGTCTGGAGAGCGTATTCAAAAACCTCCGTATTTGTTGCCGAAAACGCCGTTTACGTGTGGACGGGAGGTGCAAACGAAGAAAAACATCTCCGTTTTCGAAAATATCCGGATACGTGTGGACGGGGCCTAAGAGGACGCAGACATTCCATTTCAAACTGCTACCATTTCTAGATCCGGACGGACGATACGTGCTAATTTTCGCCTGGATTCGTTAAATTAAGCAAAGAAAGCAATTGCTTGTTTGCTTTGTTTGTTACCAAATCAACGTGTGTTGTGATGAAAACATTAGAAGGGGTATAGAATGGTCTGTCGGAAATGATGCGTCTCGGAAAATATTCACCGAGTCTCGAATTCTCGCCATTTGAAATTGGAGTCTCGGAATCTCGCCGCCCGCGAATTTTGATTATTTGGATCTCGGAGTCTCGCAAATTTTTCTCTTAAATTCAGCTTCCGTTGGAGATTTCAGTCACGTTTTAAGCTGTTTTAGTATTATCGGCCCGACATTTTCCAGCAATTGGAATCTCGGGCTCGGATTTTTTAGAGGTAAAGTCTCGGGCTCGGATTTGATAGAAACGCTAAAGTCTCGATCTCGAATTTTTAAACAAGGGTCTTGCAGTCCCGCAAAGTCTCGAATTTACCATTCTATACCCCTATATTAGAAATCAAACCAATTTAAGAAAACGAGTGCTTGGTGTTTAATAAAATGTATTTTTTAGCTATAACATGAAAGCAGCCATTTAACTGACAACTGACAAACGGCCCAACATTTTACTGACAACTGACATATGGCAAAAATTATAACTGATAACTGACATTTGCACCCCTCATCCAGACCCTCAAATAAAGGACGTCTCATGCGGGCTAGTGTTCACCACACGAAGTCAGCGACAAAGAACCCAAGATGTTCTTTTTCCGCATTGCTTTTGTGTTAGGTAAGTATATTTTATTTTGTTTGATCTGTTGAAACTCTTTCTTTCCGAATATGTATGCTGTCTGGGGATAATCGGCCCTTGATGCTGTAGAGTTGATCTCGATATAAATAAACGCTTTGTAACTCGAGCCAAGCTGTACCTCGCTGTTACAATTTTTAAGATATTTCATCTAGGAATCTCGAACTTTTCGTTTCCCATGACTTTAAAGTGACGAAAACCTTTCACAAGAAGTTACTAGAAGCTACTTGAGTTTGCTGTATACTCTACATCGCCGTGTACAGAAGCGACATGGCGTCTCCTATTGCAAACGACTTGTTGTTTATGGCCACAATCCTCTCAATTTGTGAATAATAATAAACGCCAAAAGACAACTTTTGAAATTATTCGAAAAAACAACAATATCGGAAATAACTGTGCCAGATCGTCAGCTTCTCCTGTGAAATTATTTTGGGACGTGTTTTGAACGTCCATTGACCGGAACATTTGCGGGTCTAATCGGTGCCGGTCATCTAGACTAGGTATACCTCCCGATAGAGTGCCAACGAGCAAATGATTTCTGTTTTGCGTGGCAAGGGAATTATGTTTTTGACAGTTTCGTGGTCCCCTCCTGTTGCGAGGATTATTAAGGAAAATTTATTCCAACAACTGATGATACATGTATAAAGGCTTCCGAAGAAATGAGTCAGCTTGCACGCTCATGCTCCTATGGCCTTTAAAAAGAATCTGCTATAAAAGTTTGAAGAGTGTCCTGAGTGCATTAAAATGATATGGAAAAAGAATAACAACATTACCGAATCATCTGCATAAAATTTCAACGCTCTGCTAGCAGTGTATCTCTTTTTGTTGGCTTTTTTACCCACGAATGTAGTGGTTTGCGTGCCTTCCATATTCACGAAATGGCTAAGAACGGTCTCACCACAGGGGTGGTTAATGTGCGAGCCTGCGAGCCCGTGCTATTTTTTTGCAAGCCTCGAGCCTCGTCCTGCGAGCCCCGAAAGTTTCCTGTTAAAAATGTAAAATGAAAGAAAATGAAAAGATATGTGACTTCTCACGGGAAAACGATATATTAGAGAGATAAAGCACCGCGAACGGCAGGAATACAACTTTTGCCGTTTGGCGTTGGCCGTTTCTACGAGAAAGTGAGTAGTTTTCCGTTTGTAATGAACATGTGAATTATTTTCGATTTTTCTAGTGGATTTATTTAACGATTCGAGGAAAAGAAAAGATAATCAACTGCAAGCTGGCGTTTATCGTAGAATGCGGTCTGCTTAATCTCTCAGTCTACTAACGGATATCCGTTCGAACGGCAAAACGCACGGCTACTGATCAAAAACGAATGGCCGAGCCTTTTAAAATGGCTGAGCGGCTGAAGAAAAAATTTCAACGGATAAAGTTGAACGGCTGAACGGCAGAAGAAAAATTTCGAACGGCTGACTGTGAACGCCTGAATTATTTCGAACGGTTAGCTGTGAACGGCTGAACGGCTAAAGAATGACTTCGAACGGCTGGCTGTGAACGGCTGAACGGCAAAGAATTATTTGAAAAGGCTCGCAGTGAACGGCTTAACGTCTGAAGAAAAATTTCGAAGCGGCTGACTGTAAACGAGGCTAAATTAAGTAAATTGAACGCTTATTGTTTAACTTTACCGAGTAGTTTATAATATTGTAAGGACGATGAAACCATCTGTTTGTCGCTTTGACTTGAAGGCCAGAGAATGATGAACATGCTTTCTTTAAGCGGCCCCGAGTCCCAAGTGCATTAGTCACGCAAAATTCATGTGTAACATTCTTTCTGAAATTACTTGGGCGTAGCGACCAAGAATAAAAATGTAGTTTGGTCGTCCACAAATGTGCAGTATTGCGCAACTCTGGGGACGGCGGGATTGTTCAAACCTTCACCGCGGTCACAAACGCTTACAACTTTTTTTTAGTAAACTTTCAAAACGTTTAGTGAGTTGACAGTGTATTGTTAATATATGAAAATTTTAATAAACAGTGAAAATGACAACCTTAACTTTGAAGTACTTTGGTTAACTTTTGCAAATTTCTCTCGTTTGACCGCGGTGGAGTAACATACCTGTTGGTAAGAAGTTCGGTGGCTGCGTGGCACTTGGATTTCATGAAAAACTTTTATAAATGGTATTTTAAAGTGCCAAAGTTTTTGAATAAGTTCCAAACGTTTCGGGCTTTGCCCTTCTTCAGTGGAAATATGTTCGTTGAGAAATACGCCACGACATCTAACGTTTAAAATGATTGTCTCTTGCATGCGCGCGCGCGACCTTCAGAAGAAACGAAAGTCAGAATTCAGGCCGCGCGGCTGACAGGTACCAAGTTGGAAAATAAGGCGCATCTCCTGCCGTTTCCTTTGCTTGTTTCCGCCGCAGAGCTTGAGGCCGCAAACCAGCACGTCATCCGCAGAGTGTCCATTGGAACTGAAATGCTCTGCGACTGGAAAACCGGGTGCACTCTTGGTAATACTCCTGAGATGTTCGCCAAACCGTTCCCTAAGAGTGCGCCCAGTTTCGCCGATGTAAATGGCAGGGCAGCGATGGCAGGAGATGCAGTATATAAGGCCAGATGACAGACAGGTAAAGGACTCTCTGATGGTGAAGGAGCCTTTTGGAGCCAGCAGAGTAGTGTCATTTGAGATGTGGTCTCAAAAATGTGCCTTTCCTTGACATCAATTTACGCATTTCTGGCAATCGAATCTCTACTTCCATCTACTACAAGCCCACAGATACCCACAGTTATCTTCACCACCAGTCATCGCATCCTCGAGACTGCAAAGAAAGCCTACCTCACAGTCAGCTCTTACGCCTTCGACGCCTCTGCTCTGACGACGCCGACTTTCTAGCAAGAGCACACGAAATGGCCTCTTTCTTTGAAAGGCGTGGTTACAATGCCCACACTCTCCAACATGATCTTGAGGAAATCCGACATGTCACACAGACCGACGCCCTCAAACGGAACACCTTGGCCGATGAAAAGGAGAGCAGGATCCCTTTGGTTCTTACTTACCATCCTCTGAACAACAGAATCAAACGGATTTTGCTCGACAACTTCAGCATCATATCGAACGACCCTGAAACCAAGGAAATATTTCCTCAGCCACCAATGATCGCTTATCGCCGAGATCAAAACCTACGAAAGGTCTTGGTCCACACGTCCGACACAAATCAAACTACTTCGCCCGCAGGTTCTGCTCCTTGTCGACACCCCCGCTGCCGTACCTGTAACCACATCTCAAATGACACTACTCTGCTGGCTCCAAAAGGCTCCTTCACCATCAGAGAGTCCTTTACCTGTCTGTCATCTGGCCTTATATACTGCATCTCCTGCCGTCGCTGCCCTGCCATTTACATCGGCGAAACTGGGCGCACTCTTAGGGAACGGTTTGGCGAACATCTCAGGAGTATTACCAAGAGTGCACCCGGTTTTCCAGTCGCAGAGCATTTCAGTTCCAATGGACACTCTGCGGATGACGTGCTGGTTTGCGGCCTCAAGCTCTGCGGCGGAAACAAGCAAAGGAAACGGCAGGAGATGCGCCTTATTTTCCAACTTGGTACCTGTCAGCCGCGCGGCCTGAATTCTGACTTTCGTTTCTTCTGAAGGTCGCGCGCGCGCATGCAAGAGACAATCATTTTAAACGTTAGATGTCGTGGCGTATTTCTCAACGAACATATTTCCACTGAAGAAGGGCAAAGCCCGAAACGTTTGGAACTTATTCAAAAACTTTGGCACTTTAAAATACCATTTATAAAAGTTTTTCATAACATACCTGTTGTTTGTTGATGCGAGGCGAAAGTCACAAAGTGCGAGTTGTGTTTTCTCTGTTGCATCTAACAGTTTCATATTCAATATGCGTAAGGTAATTACTCAAGAAGACACTGCGAAAGTATTTGACACTCGCGATTAATTATACGATACCTTCATGACCGAAACCCGCTAAAACATGTTCAAACGAACATGAAGAAGATAATTTAGACGAATACATACATAGCGCTTATTTAATAAGACGTGAACAGTGGGCAGCGAAGGAAGAAATATAAGCGTGGTAGGAATCCAAATAAATTCACTTCTTTCGGTTGTTTGCCTTTCATTAATTTTTATTTCGTGAAGTTGAAGCACAGGTAGCCCACACAAACTGTGTGACCGTTGTTCGTATTTTTAAATTTAGAGGAAATGTATGGGAATATCGAAAATGTTCACTTATCGTCATATACTGCGATGAATATTTACATACAAGATCAAAATAAACAGACGTTTACCTGACCTTTCAAATCGCTAAAATTCGCCGTTTTCAGCTACAAGAATGACACCACACAACATTTCAGGTAAAAATACGTTTATTTTGATCTTGTATGTAAATATTCATCGCAGTATATTACGATAAGTGAACATTTTCGATATTCCCATACATTTCCTCTAAATTTAAAAATACGGACAACGGTCACACAGTTTGTGTGGGCTCCCTGTGGTTGAAGAAGATGTAAACAATGCAACGCGGTGTCTTGCGATACGTTTCTTTCGAGTTTCGCTTCCGCTAGTCCGCTAGTGAATGTTTCTCGGGCGAAAATAACCTTAAAGCGATCACTTTTTCATTTAATTTCCTTTTCTGTGTTTCGGATACAGAGGAATAAAAACTGGATATATATTTTCGTGTGTCTGATTGCGAGATGTTTTATGGAACAGCTGCGTTTCAATATGCGTTACTGGAAAGGTTTCAAATTACTTTCACATTATGCAAATTGCAACATTTTTACCTCCACTGAAAAAAATATATTTCAAAGGGCTAAATTTGTTTCTCTCCTCCTAAATTATCACTTCTGTCGTTAACTTTGATTAAATTTATAAGTTTCATTCAAACTTAACGGCGGGAACTTTCATTTGGAAAAGTTGTTTTGACCTCGGGTCCGGACCAGGGGGCCGTTTCTCGAAAGACCCGGTAAGCTGTTTTATTTTCATTGAAGATCGAGGTTTCAAAAGTTTTGCAGATAATACGATAAAACTATCAGTTAGCAAAACAAAATGGACCGGTTTGTTCGCTAGGACCCGCGCTTTTATTCTTTAGATTTTGATTTCAATATTTGGCTTCGGGCCCGAAAAGTTACCGGGAGTTTCGAGAAACGGGCCCCACGCAATTAATGGCTTCGAAAGGCCACTTTGCGGCTACATTTGCATTCACTTCAAAAGTGTCGAAAACACAGACCAGTTACAAGATTTAGCTAAAACCAATAACAACCATCGGGAAAACTCAGTATGTACTCGTCTTTTGACACAGTGGACACGCTACTTTAGTGCGTGAGAGGTCAAATATGACAAACAAGAGGCTTCAAGTAGCCTATACATATGCGCATGAGACGCTAAGACGCCTAGTATCTAATCGGCTCCTGCCAAAGGTCATTTGCATTACTCTTCTGCTCTTCCATTTTTTTTTTCTTTTAAGGCTTGAATTCGATTGTAGTTCTCCAAGATAAATGTCAACAGCTTCTTTAATACTTCTGCGTCATAATTAGATCGAGAACAGATGTAAAAGTTGCAATAAGTTGAATCAAGAGATTATAATTGGACAGAGAGGGAGTCTAGGGGCCTTGGCTGGGATATCTTAATTGCAAAAAAGTTATTTTTAGTAACAATGCGGACCAATGCGGAAACATTTTCCAGTGAGCTGGTTGACTTCCGGAAGACTCGCTTTCATGAATCAGCGCGTCAAGCCAGGCGGAGTCAGCAAATTAAAAAAATGGCGACCATCGCGGTGGTAATTTCGCATGTGAAAAAGAAAGTAAAATGGTCCTGTTTGAACTAAGAACGTTATATAGTACCACAGCGGCTGGGTACATAGATCTTTATCTATCTTTATACACAAACTGTTGCAACTGAAGCGGTAAAAAGGGGGCTGGACAATTCAACTTACCGGACAGATGCCAATCAACCATCTACTCCAATCTCTTGTAAGCGTCGTTTCTAAAAGTTTGAAGTCGCTTTGCTCGATCGATGGCCAGCCCATCCAAACTTTCCAGACGTGAAATAGTTGCATACTGTAGAATTCAAAGTTGTTATGTTTTTTGTAGCTGAAGGATAGGATGATTCTCTTCTGGGAAAATCACTTTTTAGGAATTTCAACACGGCAAGGAGTTAAAAACGCTAAAACCGGTTCACATGCATGCATGGATTTGTTTTCTATAAGCTTACGTTTGGAAGGACTTTGTCAGGAGCATCTTCTTTCCATGGAACTACCAAGGAGCTACCAAGGAACTCTATACTGACAGCCGGTTTAGAGGTTATTTAGAGCTAAAGTGTAAGTAAAATTTCTGGAAAAGTGATTGAATTTTATTTATTCGATAGGCCGCGTGTTTTAGCTTTTAAGCTTAAGTTTAATTCATGCGTAGTTAGTTTTCATCTATACGTTTTTGGATAAATATTGGCTTCGAAAAAATCCAGTAGACTTGTATTATTTTATTTTTAAAAAGCGAATAAATAAAACACACTTTTCTAGTGATGTCACCTTAACCCTATTCGGCCTGGGCTTTTTTTGAGTTCCTGAGCCTGGGGGGGGGCACATTGTGCCCCCCCTTCGTAACTTCAAGAACATTAAGGCTACGACAATGAAACTTAGAGGGTACATAGTACGTCCGAAACTGTCTCCTTTGCGGTCCGCACAATGGAACGATGACGTCATATGACGTAGTTATTAGGTAATTAGTTATACGGCCGCCATCTTGGATCCGCCATCTTGGATTTCTAAAATTTTTTAAAACCTCTTAAAAACCGTCCAAATTGACTCAAAATTAATCAAAACCAATAAATAAACGCTAAATGACGGTAAAATATAAAAGTTATACCAATAAACACTGTTTTTCTTCATTCAAAGGTACAAATATGCAAATTTCAAAAAACATGGCTGTCAAAATCTTGTTGCCATGGAAACATCAAGTCACGTGATCAAAAAATTGTCATACTAAATTGTTGCCAGATAAATTTTAGGAAAAGTCACAAAGTTTGATGGTGTTTGAATACATATTAAAGAAGTTATGAACGTTCAAAGTTAGCGCGGGCACTTTGTGCCCCCCCCCAGGCCGAATAGGGTTAATTTATTCATAGAACTTTGTGATAAAAGGTCACCATTTCTGTTTAGTAAACTCGCATGCGGCAACGATCCTTTAATATTTATCAAAGTACAGCTTAACCTCAGTTTAAAAGATTGCTGAACACGGTATCACGACGTCAAAACTTGGTCCACTCTAGATTAAAGGCAATTCATATTCTTAATTTTTGTGTTTAGGCTTAAAGAAGTTTAGCTAAGTTTCAATACGAAAATGCATCATACCCAAGGCCACGTTTATTAATAAATGAAAACTACGGATGATGCCTTGTTTAGAAGCGCCGTCGGTTACACGCTTTCTATTTACCTTTTCTAATAAAAAAAAAACAATGGATCGGACATCTTCATAGTTCACTTTATCCAAGTTATGTTTCATAAAAATCAATAAGTTGTTTTACCGAACGTTGCTTTGATTGGATTATAACTGGTTACTGAGAATTTAAGGACTTAAACAAACAACGCGCGAGTTTCAGCCGACTAAACGCATTATTTAATAGCTTCACAAAAATGTTTGCTGGCCTTTCCTTGGAGTTTATCCCAAAACGATTCCTGTTTGTTTTCACCATTGGAGTATCGTCTGAATTTCAGTTAAAAAATAAAGTTTTCATTATTCATTTAACAACTGCTGGGGAAAAGTGGACCTGCAAATTTCCTTCGAAATGAGTGCATGACAAACTTCAGGAATTTCCGGTTACCTTAGCTGTGACCCGGGATAAAAGACATCACAGATATTACAAAATTATGTTTGTATGACTGGCTGTAATCGAAGAATTCTAATATCTCGTATGTTTGAGGCCGCTCGCCACATAATATTGTCCACCTCTAGCGACGTCTCTTGTCAGCTCTCTTGTTCTCTATATTCCCGCAGCAGTTTGTACAACTATTTACGTCACAGTGTAATATGACACTAGTTTTGGCCGCGCACAAATTGGAGCCACGTTTTAGCGCTAACAACCTAACTTTGCGACCATAAAAAAAAGCGTTTCGCATCGTCTTTAACACTTTAAACCTTTTATTCCAAGGTCTAAAAAGGTGAAACTTTCGATACATCAAAAAATAAATTACATTTCATAGACACTTTAAAGTATGTTTGCCAGAATTCAAAAGGTTCTTTTCAATCAGACACAAAATTAATAGTGGGAGACACTAATATTTCATCCCTGAGACGCTTTGCCGAAGAAGTGAGAAAGAAATACGACGGACGAGTTCCGAGTGAGGCTTTAGTGTTAAGAGTTAATTATTAATAGTCAGTATTAATGATAAATTTTGAATTTGTTAATAATTTAAGCACATCATACACCTTTATATTCATAAATGGCGGCCGATTTATTATTCTTTTGTATTTATTTTAATTAGCCTCACTGGCCTCGTTAGCATGTGCAAAATTCAAAAGAACTCATACTCTAAAATGAGGCCAGTGAGGCTAATTAAAATAAATACAAAAGAATAATAAATCAGCCGCCATTTATGAATAAGGTGTATGGCGACTATATTTTTTTTCTTTTGGCGGGGGGTGGGAGGAGTGGGCTGGAACTAAACCTCAAGACTTGGTCGCCAACTGGCCACTTGGAGGGCTGTTACATGTAGAAATGATACGCGTTTTGTTTTTAATTGTAAAATGCAAATTAAACTTGTCTGACATCTCTGTTGTTAAACTCTCTAAATATATATTACTTGTTCCAGGCAGGGTCGCAGCTCCTTAACCTTGGAATCGACTTTCGCGCAGGATAAGAGACATCAATGGAGTACCAAAGTGACGTCACAAAAACTAAATTTGTGAAATTATGGGATTTGATTATATTTTCGGAAAGGGTATAAAGAAAAAATGCCCGTTTGCCAAAAATCAGCATCTTATTGCAATTTAGGGGTTAGATATTGGAACTTTTATGGTCTGATGACCATACAATCACCCCTCTAATTTGGCCTCAGTTCTCTCTGAATTTTTGTGTACTGCTAAAATATGTCTTGGTACGCCCTGATACTAACTAATGTTCATAAGTGTTAGTAGGTAACGCTTGCACACGAAATATGACCCTGTTCCTCTTTTCATTAGCTTACCTTCCTCATCAAACTCGTCAAACTCGTGAAAAGTGGTCCTGCAAACAAAAGGAATATTACTGCAATGTAAGGAACTGCACCACAGCTTACATCAAGGAACTTCAGAAAGATCCATACTATCCTCGAGATTGCAACAGGTATATGGTACATTAGTATATACCAAACAAGTGAATAGTGCTTTTCGCGCCTTCTGAATGGTTAAAGGCTCATGTTCACCCAATCTGCTTTGCGCGCTTGTGTTTTTGTTTTGGAACGGTTCAATTGTTCAATGTAACGTTATGATTGGCTGGCACGTTGATTTTTCGATTTTACGTCTGTGCGAAAATCACATCTAAATGTAAATGTGGACTGGACTGTGCATATCAATAGATTCTACAATCAAGGACAAAAGATCTTGGGACAAATATTACAAAGTGCTCCTATCAATTACTAATTTAGTTTGACGGACCAATGAAGCCATGTTTTTCGTTTCAAGCCCATCTCAGCAACCCCACCCCTCCCCCCGAGACAATGTTGAAATCCACAAATCATTTTTATTACACGGGCTCAACATTGTAAGAGGGTAGTGGTGGGGGAACGGACACTTATCGTTTGCGCGCGTACCGTGTTTCTGTCGCGTGCATTAGAAAACATCGTAAATGCAAATTCGTCCCAACACTATTGTCTTTGATTGTAGATTGTATATTGTAGATTGCTAATATAAAACTCTAAAATGAAAACTGGGTGGAAACTGAGACCAAACGAGCCAGTTGCGAAGCCCAACTGCTAACTTAAATTAAATAAACTTCTTAAATAAATGGGGGGGGACGAGGTTGGGGGGGGGGGGGGTGTAGGTTGAGGGTGGAGGCTTCGAACTGTTTGGTGCTGGTGTGTGGTTCTTTTTCGGACCAATATTCACTGATTTCATTTTCCGCGACTATGTACATCCCAATTACATACAATATCTACTAGACTAGTGATCTGAGAGTACTAACAAGTTGGCCATGCAGGATGGAAATAGTCAGGATCGACTTTTTCATGTTTATCGGTAGTTTCGTGGTGTTGCGAATGGTGTGATCACCAAATGGCGTAAAACAAAAGATTCAAAAGACACTGAACAATACCCACACCACAACACAAAAGCTAACCAACAATGGGTTCCGCAACACCAAGAAACACCCAGTTTATCGCTTTATGTCTTAGGAAACTCGATAAATGTCAGATTATGGTTGGCCCTCTCTTCCTCTTAGTGTTTTATAAGCATTTTACAAAGATAGTTAGTTTCAATTTGGGAAGGTTTTGACCCACAAACGTCACAATCACGATGCTATAGCTTCAAGCCAACTAGTCAGGTCACCCTACCTCCATGTAAATAGCCTCTTGCAGTGACATTTTCGTTTTTGTTTTTTCCTTAGTGAGAAGTTCTACAAAATGATCACATGCGTAGCAAAGATAAAGCAGTTTTGTGCTGAGGCTAGGGAAGAATTGCTTCAATCACAGATCGACAGCATTCGCCAAGCGTTCATGGAAAATAGCTGGTGTTTCCAATGGAATGAAAAGGTGGACATACCTACCTGGTCCCCAAGAGACTCACGATGCTCCAATACGTTCAGCAGCAATGCAAGAGACTGCGAAAGAACTTTTTTCCAAAAATTCGCAGCGAACATGTCGGACCCTGCTCTTTGCCCGTGAGTTGAATTTGTGAATAAATCAATGAATGATCAATCAATCAGTGTATGGGCGTATTATTTTGGGGTATGGGGGGCTGTATTTGCTAAGGATCGGCTTCGCGACTTTCATTTTATTAATTATTTTATTAATTTTCTCGCCTCACACGCCCTCGGGCGTGTGAGGCTCGCGCGCTTCGCGCGCGAGTATCCACGCTTCAGACGCTTTCGGCGCTTCGCGTCTTTGCGAGCGAGCCAACGGAAAAGAAACCCGACTGTTTTGCAGTCTAATATGGAACATTTTTTTGTAATTCTGAGCCCACACCTCGAATAGCTCTTTTAGCTAATTTACGGGTGGCAAATATTGTAATATTGTTTTTTTTTGTCGGTCCTAATTGCATAAAGTTGTTATTATTGTTGTTGTTGTTAGGTTAATTGTCTTTAAATTTCAACAGGGAAAAAGCGAAATTAAAGCGGTGCATGAAGAATCTGGTGGAATCTGAATGCACACTTTCATCTTCAGACCAGGAATGGCTGGATTTAGAGTTCGGTGACTACAATCCATTTTGTGCCAACAATAGGGATCCTGGGGCGACCGGAAATGACCAGTGTTATGGCGTGAAGGAGCTGAATAACCCCTACACTTCCGGTACGGCTACATCCATTGGAATCAAAGTGAAAAGTAGTACTTTGCAGGCTCTGTTGTCTCCTTTTCTGTTGATGCTGTTCTTTGTTAAGATTTGAAATAGTGAACCCGTTGGAATGGACCGCTAGCTGTCCCTTTTAAGTCAGTCGAGAAAGGCGAGCTAATCACGGAAACAAGCTCGGGGAGACTGGAGCGAGCGAACGAGCCGAGGGGAAACTGGAGGAGAGGCCGGAGGAAAAGGCCCTCTTTCTCGGTAAAGTCTAGATTCCATAGCTCAGAAGGAGGTCGGACACCTTATTGAGACTTATATAACGGAGTAACTGGTTAGCTTGCAGTTGAGGTTTGGGGTAGCAGTTTATATAGTTAAATTTAGGACTAAGCAACCCGAGAAGCTAGATAGTACAGTGGTACGGTAGGCTATGTAAGTCTAAGCCTAGCTGAGGTCACAGGTTCAACACTGAGTGGGGATTTTAGATTTTCTTTTTTACACTTAAAAATTTATTGAAAATAAAATTCTAAGTGTCGACACTACGTTATATAATTCTCAATAAGGTGTCCGACCTCCTTCTGAGCTACAGAAGGTAGACTCTACCCTCTTTCTCTTCCCGCCTCTTTCCCAGTGCCCTTCGGCTTGCATTTCTTTCGCTCGCTTAGTCGATCGCTGATCACGTGATTTGCTCGCCCGCTCGACTTTTCAGAGAGGGACTGCTAACAGTCCATTATTTTTAGTTGAGCCACATCTGGACGAGTTTTATTCAAGAGTTTTTTTCTTTTTTTTGTTTTCTTCTTTTTAGATAGCGGTTTGCGTAAAAAGGATCAAAAAGCATCGACTTTCAACTTAAGAATAAAATTTCACTAGAGGCATAACACGATCAACTGATGCTTTGTTCGGTCATGTTCATTGTTTGCTTTGACAAGATCAAAAAGATCGATTCGTGCGGTTAAAATAGACGGATTTTAAAATAGACAGTGAAATACATGACGTGAATATTGTTGTGAAATGCGACGCGGCAACCTAATGCATCTGAAAACGACGTCCATTCCACTTGCCCCGCAAAATATTCCACAAAAGAATGTAGTTTTGCGGGACGTCAATCAAAAATCCATTAGGCCATTAAAGTTATTTAAATTGTGACTGGATTTTAAAGCAACAGAGCCAAAAATGGATAATTTTACCTCCTAAGAGAAAGTAAGGTCAGCTTATACCAGCTAGTGAGTAACGTTTTCACACGGAATATAACCCTGTTCCTGTTTCATTAGGTTTACTTCTTAATAAAAGTACGTCTACGCTTTCCAACTTTGGCAATTGTACATTTATGGAATATATCTGCGATGTCAAGAAATGCAACACGGCTGCCGTCAAAGGACTTCAGAAAGACCCCAAAGGAGATTGCAGGTAAATTCTACAATAAATTGGGGTGGGGGTGGGAGGTTGACGGTGGCGGCTCCGAACTGTTTGGTGCTGGTGTCGTTCAGTGATTTCGTTATTTTTCCGCGACTAGGCACATCCCAATTACAAATCTACTAGACTAGTGCTCTAAGAGTGCTAATAAGATGGCCATGCATGTAGGATGGAAATAGTCAAGATCAACTTTTTTTCACGAAAATAAAGCTCTTTTAAGCCAACCAGTCGGGTCACCTTCCCTTACAGTGATATTTTGTTTTTTGTTTTGATTTTTTGTCCTTAGCGCCAAGTTCAACAAAATGTTCAGTTGTTTAACAAAGACATTACAGATTTGTGCTGGGAACGAATTGCCTCAATCTCAGATCGACAGCATTCCTCGCCAAAGCATCAAGGAAAATTTCTTGTGTTTGGACGGTGGAGTGGGCATACCCACCATGCCCTCAATAGGCTCGCCATGCTCCAATACGTCCAGCAGCGATGGAAATGCCTGCATGCGCACCTTCAAGCAAAAATTCGCCGCGGACAAGTCGGACCCTGCTCTTTGCCCGTGAGTTGAATTTATGAATAAATCAATGAATGATCAATCAATCAATTCATGGGCATATTATTTTGGGAGATGGGGGCTGTACTTGTTTAGGATCGGCTTCGCGACTTTCATTTAATCTTTTCATTTCCATGCTAGTTAACAGGTGGTAAATAATGTAATACTGTTTCTTTTATTTCTAATTGAATAAGGTTGTTATTGTTGTAGTTGTTGTTGTTAGGGTTACATCTCTTCCTTTATATTTCAACAGGGAATTTGCCCAAGCAAAGCGGTGTATGAAGAATTTGATACATTCCGACTGCCAGGAAGAGCTGGATTTTGATTTCGGTGACTACAATCCATATTGTGCCAAGAATAGGGATCCTGGGGCGACCGGAAATGACCAGTGTTATGGCGTGAAGGAGCTGAGTAACCCCTACACTTCCGGTACGGCTACATCCATTGGAATCAAAGTGAAAAGTAGTACTTTGCAGGCTCTGTTGTCTCCTTTTCTGTTGATGCTGTTCTTTGTTAAGATCTGAAATAGTGAAGCCGTTTGAATGGACTGCTAGCTATCCCTTTTTCAGTCAGTCGAGCGGGCGAGCTAATCACGAAAACAAGCGCTCGAGGGGAAACTGGAGGAGAGGCCGGGGGAAAAGGCCTTCTTTCTCTTTCTCTTCAGCTCGCATTACTTTCGCTCAATCGGCCGATCGCCGATCACGTGATTTGCTCGCCCGCTCGACTTTCCAGAGAGGGACTCCTAGCAGTCTATCATTTTTAGTTGAGCCATATATATGGACGAGTTTTATTCAAGAGTTTTTTGTTTTCTTTTTTTAAGAAAGCGGTTTGCATAAAAAGGTTAAAAAAGCATCGGCTTTCAACTTGAGAATAAAATTTCACTAAAGGCATAATACAATCGCCTGATGCTTTTTTCGGTCACGTTCATTGTTTGCTCGAACAAGATCAAAAAGATCGATTCGGGCGGTTAAAATGGACAGATTTACAGTGCTGAAACAAGTTATAGATAAGCTTATGACAGGGTTGTTAAAGTTTCCTTCAATACCATTTATGACGTCTTATATGTTATCATTCGCGAAGAATATTTTTATCGGAAGTTACGGTTGAATTGTTGGCACTTAACTCTGTAATTGAGTCGCGTGTCTATCGCTGATTTTCAAGCTGTTAGAAATACTTGGTCGGTTCCCCCCCCCCCCCCCCCCCCCAGCTCTATCCACTGTTCTTTACTGCAAATGATGGCTCCTTCTACGTCGCGATCTTCGATCGTTTTTAGGAGCTCTCCGCCAAACGCGTGTGATCATCTGTGGTATTTGAATTACCACGAGAGAGGATGTTGCGAAACTTTCTTTCAAGATTAAATTTCTCAAGCTTACGCTCACGGCATCGGTAGTAAGGGGTGGCCGGCAGTTTCTGGAGAAGGGTCGCACGGAGGTGGTCTGCGTCCTGTAACGCTTCCAAGAAGTGCTTAAGGGAAGCCCCTTGATCATAGATTTTCTTCTTCGCGGAGCTAGCATCCTTTGACGGGGACGGTGGAGATTTTCTTTTGTTCTACATATGGCTACAACTACCACAATCCTTCAGTTTTTTGTTTTGTAGTGCAAATTAGGGCCATTGGTATTTAAACCTCACTGGGATTACAGAATTTAAATAAGAAAGGAAAAACGAAATGAATTCTGGTAGTTGTAGTCAAATGACGCACTCGTGCAAATGGCCTATTGTGGTTACGGGGGGGGGGGGGCGGGGGGTCGTTGCTGGTTGCGGTAGTGGGGGCCGGGGGGGAGCTCTGGTGTCCCCCCATGCGCTGGAGTCTCGTGGTTCGCCTCGCGGCCTTTCGCTTTCGGGCAGTCTCTAACAACATACTCGGAAGACTGGCACCGGTAGCATAGTATTGGCTGGCCCGTCTACTTAAAAAACAAGAGGCTCCTAGCAGCCTATACTTATGCGCATGCGTAAGTTAGTTTCATGATATATTTTAAACGTGATAAGAAGATGTCCGACATGGCGAAGAGTACTCCTTTAATTCAGTCATCGTTCCTGCAAACCACATTGTTTACTATGGATTGTTTTGGAAATGAAGGCTGTACCACAATGAAGGGAATGATTCTTCTAAGTCTTATATATACCAAACGTGAACATTGCTGATATAAGTAGGGTGGTAGGGGGTGTTTCTTGGTGTTGCGGAAGCTATTGTTGGTTAGCTTTTGTGTTGTGGTGTGGGTATTGTACAGTGTCTTTTGAATCTTTTGTTTTACGTCATTTGGTGATCACACCATCCGCAACACCAAGAAACTACCGTTGTAGGGGACGCTGTCGTGACACTTGAGTAACGCTCGTTTACCGGAAGTGAGAGTAGCCGGAAGTCACTAAACAGGAAGTGTAGTGGCAAAGCTATGAACCGGAAGTGTACAATTTAAAATATGCGTGCATAAATTTGCATGCAAAATCGTGACACAAAAAATAAAAATAATAATAATAATAAAAATAATAACAAGAAAAACGGAGCCGAAACCTTACCTCATCCCGCTACGCGCATGAGTAATAACTCGAGCCCTTGAGTGACTAATTTGCGTGGCACTGCCTTTTGAAACGTGTGAATTCTACGGATGCCGTTCTCGATGTGCTCGTAGCCCGGGGCTTTGAAGCAAAGCCGGCGGACTGAGATTTTCATCGGCGAATTCAACGGAAACGAAGCATGACACGTGTAGTGCTTTTTGCCCTTAAAGGTGTAAAGGGATAACGCGGCTTTCGTAGTCAAATCCCGATGCCGCCCACCGCGTGGCCGATTCTGCAGATCGGAGTGTGGTTTCGAAGCACTTTCCTCCGTAGAGGGGTATAACCCCAACGATTTCTTCCCTAAAGTCCGGTAACGACTGCGCTATACTGAGCGAGTCAAGAGCCAGGTTTTCCTCCGCTATCAAGCGGACATTTCTAGTGTGGGCGAACGGTTGGTGCGCGGGACGCGCGGCCATCTCCACTTAAGGCGAAGGCGAGAAAACTCGCGAAACCAAAACCAAAACCACAAAAGCACGCACTCGCCAAAGCG
>JAJGOT010000125.1:1565000-1665000 GCA_022457155.1 Cladopsammia gracilis | reverse complement strand
TAGAAGCATTTGATGATATTAACAATGCGTTGTGGAATGCCATATGCTCTCAAAATTTGCCAAAGACTGTCCCTGTGAATGCTGTCAAACGCTTTCTCATAGTCGATGAAATTTACATACAACTCCCTGTTCCACTCAGTACATTGCTCAAGTATGTTCCGCAATGTGAAAATATGATCCGTACATCCACGCCCCTTGCGAAATCCAGATTGCTCGTTCCGCAGAATGTCATCAACAGCTTGGGTGATACGCTGTATAATGACCTTGCAAAAGATTTTACTCGGCACAGACAGAAGGGTAATTCCTCGCCAGTTGTTACAATCACTTAAAGACCCTTTCTTTGGTATCTTGATTATCACTCCTCTGCTCCAATCCGATGGAATCTCTTCCAGCTCCCAGATCTTTGTAAATAAGGGGGTTAGAATGGATGCAGCAAGCTCAGGGTTTGCTTTAAACAGCTCGGCATTAAGATTATCATGGCCAGGAGCTTTTCCATTCTTCAGGGAATTAATGGCTTGGATGATTTCCCTCCTAGTTGGAACATCTGTGCTGATGTCAAGGTCAGTTGCGGCTTCCTGGATATTTGGCACTACTGTTGGTGGTGGTCTGTTTAAAAGCTCTTTAAAGTGCTCTGTCCAGCGCTGTTCCTATTCTCCCTCTGATGTTAATAAGGTACCGTTCTTGTCCTTTACAAGCACATTGGTTGTGTGACATTTACCTGTTATGACCTTGGTGATCTTATATACTGTTCCTTGTTCATTGCGTGCAGCTGCCTCCTCCGCCTGGGATGCAAGGTTCTCCATGTACTTCCGTTTATCTGCTCTTGCTCGGCGTTTCACCTCCTTGTTCGCTGCCCGATACATCTCTTGATGCCTTTCTTTAAGCCGTTGGGATTTCGAGTCCATAACTTTCTTCTTTAATTTCCGTCTACTTTCAATTGCTTTCCAGGTATCAGATGACATCCATTCCTTGGGCCTTCGCTGCCTGTAGCCTAGACATGCCTTGCCGCTATCGTTGTAAACAGTAGCAATTTTCTCCCAGTTCTTATTCACCCCTTCATCGTTATTATCCTCCCTTCCGTCTAGTTCCGCAAGAGCCTCAAATCTGTTGCGCACCTCGAGGATAAAAGATTTTCGCACATTTGGGTGTTTCAGTTGACTCACATCAAAACGGCTGCGCCCCTTGGTTGGAAGCCCTGCACTCTTTAATTTCAGTTTAAGGCTAGCTGTCACGAGATGGTGGTCACTTCCAATGTCAGCTCCCCTGCTCACCTTGACATCCCGTAGCGATCTCCGCCATTTTCCATTTATCAGCAGATGGTCAATTTGATTTCTATCCCTGCCATTCGGGGAGCACCATGTGATTTTATGGATCTCTCGGTGTGGGAAAAGGGTGCCCCCTATCACCAGATTATTAGTTGTGCAAAACTCAACAAGCCTTTCTCCGTTTTCATTGATGGTACCACTCCCGTGTCTTCCCATCACTCTGTCACTGCCTGAGTTGTCAGCACCAACTTTGGCATTTAGATCCCCCATGATGATGATAAGATCTTGCATTGGGACCTACTCAATCTCTGCTTGGAGCCTGAGATAAAAATTGTCTTTCAGGTCATCTTCGCTATCATTGGTCGGAGCGTAACATTGGATGAGAGTCAAGTTGTTTTGCTTTCCTTTTAGCCTGGCCTTTATCAGGCGACTATTAATAGGTTTCCATTCCAACAGCGATCTATCTGCTCCTTTCTTCAGAATAATTGCCACGCCTTCGCGATGTAGCTCATCGTCCCGCTCATCAAGCTTAACTAAGGGGAAACTTAACTTAGGTGAAAGGTAGGAAGCACAAGAATTAAGATTGACGACCGGGCTATTTTTCAATTTAATAGCTACCCGACCGTCTGCAGGGTACATTTAGGCCGTACAAAAGTTCACAAAAACAACTTTTTCTCCATCTAGAATAACTATAACGACTACTTTCCGAATAAAATACAGTTGTTGCTTGTCAAAAATTGTCCGAGAAACTGATTTGGAAATCAAAATTGCAAAAATACACAAACATATTTGCATAAGGCGACGCGAGTGAAGATAGAACTATAAAATTAGTTTTCCATAAAATCGCTTTTCAGTCTATGTAATGAATGAACAAACACATAAAAATGGACAACACAATCTTCTTTCGAAAAAAATTATTCAAATCTCGGTTAGTTTATGTTTAAAAGCAAAACGCGTACCATTTATAGCGCATCGAGTTCATTTACCTTGGATGAAATTCAAGAAATCGATACAACTGAATTTAAGCACGTTTGAAAAACAATTCTCCAAAACTACACAAGAACACAATAAAAAGTCAATCACAGATTGATATCAACATAAACTCCCGTCGAAAAATGTAATCTGTTTTACCTTTAAGTCCCTCGCTTACTTGGAAATTCTTTAATAAATCTCCGCTTCTTTGGTTGTGAAATCCGTAATGAAAACAATTAAACACCTCGGATGTTATGTGGCGTCATACGCGAATGTTTTGCGACGTCATACGCGCCCGCGAACTAGCCCTGTCCAACACGTCGGGCCTCGTCGGGCGTCGGGCGGCACACGCGCCCACGAAACATTCCGCTAGCCATGACCATGAAAAATGACGGGCATAGGTTTAGTTCTATGAGTATGGGGCTCCGCGCGCAGAGCTCCGCTATGAATTTTTGTATCTTAGGGTCCAAAAAAACTGTCCGTAATAGAGATGTGTCTGTATTAAGGAGGTGTCCGTAAGGAGAGGGTTGACTGCATAAACATTTAATAAAGGTACTTAATTTCAAGTTGGGATAGTTTGGACCCACAAACGTTAAAATCAGGATAATATAGCTCCTTTAAAACAACTAGTCGGGTCACCCTCCCTCCATGTAAACAGGCTCTGACAGTGACATTTTTTTTTATTTTGCTTTTTTGTCCTTAGCGCCAAGTTCAACAAATATAATAGACTGGTGCTCTAAGAGTGCTAATAAGTTGGCCATGTATGTGGGATTGAAATAGATAGGATCAACATTTTTTTCACAAAAATAAAGCTCTTTTAAGCTAACTAGTCGGGTCACCTTCCCTTAACGTAAACAGGCTTTGACCGAGACATTTTCTTTTTTGTTTCGCTGTTTTGTCCTTAGCGCCGAGTTCAACAAAATGTTCAGTTGCGTAACAAACACAGAACAGATTTGTGCTGGGCACGCACTGTCTCAATCTCAAATCGACAACATTCGCCAAAACGTTAACGTCACGGAAAATGATTTTTGTTTGGACGGTGGATTGAAAGTACCTACCATGCCCCCAATAGGCTCACCATGCTCCAATACGTTCAGCAGCGATGCAAATACCTGCATGCGCACCTTCAAGCAAAAATTCGCCGCGGACAAGTCGGACCCTGCTCTTTGCCCGTGAGTTGAATTTGTGAATAAATCAATGACTTTTTTTATTAAAAAAATAAAATAAAAATAAATAAAACTAAAATTAATAACATAAATCAATGAATGATCAATCAATCAATTCATGGGCATATTATTTTGGGGGATGTACTTGTTTAGGATCGGCTAGGCGGACTTTCATTTAATCATTTCATTCCTATGCTAGTTTTCAGGTGTTAAATAATGTAATACTGTTTCTTAATTATTTCTAATTGAATAAGGTTGTTATTGTTGTTGTTAGGGTTAATTCTCTTCCTTTATATTTCAACAGGGAATTTGAAAAAGCAAAGTGGTGTATGAAGATTTTGATAGTCTCTGACTGCTCCTTTTCATCTTCACGCCAGGAAGAGCTGGATTTAGATTTCGGTGACTACAATCCATATTGTGCCAACAATAGGTATCCTGGGGCGACCGGAAATGACCAGTGTTATGGCGTAAAGGAGCTGAATAACCCCTACACTTCCGGTACGGCTACATCCATTGGAATCAAAGTGAAAAGTAGTACTTTGCAGGCTCTGTTGTCTCCTTTTCTGTTGATGCTGTTCTTTTTCAAGATTTGAAATAGTGAAGCCGTTTGAATGGACTGCTAGCTGGTTGTGCCTAAATCATACCGTACAGAAGGACGACGGTCTCCTTATTGAGACTTATACAACGTAATGTCGACACTTAGAATTGTATTTTCAATAAATTTTTAAGTGTAAAAAATCTAAAATCCCCACTCAGGATTGAACCTGTGATCTCAGCTAGGCTTGGGCTTACATAGCCTACCGTACCTCTGTACCACCTAGCTTCTCGGGTTGCTTAGTCCTAAATTTAACTATATAAACTGCTACCCCTAACCCCAAATGAAAGCTAACCAGTTACTCCGTTATATAAGTCTAATAAGGTGTCCGACGTCCTTCTGGACGGTATGATTTGGGCTTGACCCTGCCAGCTGTCCCTTTTCAGTCAGTCGAGCGGGCGAGCTAATCACGGAAACAAGCTCGGGGAGACTGGAGCGAGCGAACTAGCCGAGAGGAAACTGGACGAGAGGCCGGAGGAAAAAGGCCCTCTTTCTCTTCCCGCCTCTTTCCCAGCGCCCTTCGGCTTGCATTTCTTTCGCTCGCTTAGTCGATCGCTGATCACGTGATTTGCTCGCCCGCTCGACTTTTTAGAGAGGGACTGCTAACAGTCTATTAGTTTAGTTGAGCCGCATCTGGACGAGTTTTATTCAAACGTTTTTTTGTTTACTTTTTTTTTAGATAGCGGTTTGCAAAAAAAGGATCAAAAAGCATCGGCTTTCAACTTGAGAATAAAATTTCACTAGAGGCATAACACGATCAACTGATGCTTTGTTCGGTCATGTTCATTGTTTGCTTTGACAAGATCAAAAAGATCGATTCGTGCGGTTAAAATAGACGGATTTTAAAATAGACAGTGAAATACATGACGTGAATATTATCGTGAATTGCGACGCGGCAACCAAATGCATCTGAAAACGACGTCCAAAGTTCCACTTGTCCCGCAAAATATTCCACAAAAGGGTGTAGTTTTGGTGGACGTCAATCAAAAAGCCATTAGATCATTAAAGTTATTTAAATTATGACAGGATTTCAAGGCAACAGAGCCAAAAAAATCGACAATTTTGCCTGCTAAAAGAAAGTAAAGCCAGCTTATACTAGCTAGTGGGTAACGTTTGCACACGGAATATGACGCTGTTCCTGTTTCATTAGGTGGAAATGGGGACATCATATTCAAATGTACAGTTATGGAATATACCTGCGATATCATGAAATGCAACACGGCTGCCGTCAAGGGACTTCAGAAAGACCCCAAAAGAGATTGCAGGTACATGTATATTGTACAATAAATTAGGGGAGGGGGGGGGGAGAGGTTGAGGGTGGAGGTTCCGAACTGTTTGATGCTAGTGTCCGGTTCTTTTTCGGACCAATATTCAATGATTTCATTTTCTGCGACTAGAGGCATCCCAATTACAAACTATACATACTACATTAATACTCTAACAGTACTAATGAGATGGCAATGCATGCAGGATGGAAATAGTCAGGATCAACTTTTTAGGGAACCTCGCTAAAATTCAGGTTATGGTTGATTCTCTCTAGGGTGTCCTGTGGTTTATCACCTTGTGTCTTGGGAAACACGCTAAAACTCAGATTATGGTTCATTCTATCTTCGGTATCCTGTGGTTAATCGTCTTGTGTCTTGGGAAAACTCGCTAAAACTCAGATTATGGTTGATTCTATATTGCCTGTCCTGTGGTTTATCGCCTTGTGTCTCGGGAAACTCGCCAAAAATCAGCTTATGGTTGATTCTCTCTCGGGTGTCCTGTGGTTTATCGCCTTGTGTCTCTGTAAACTCGCCAAAAGTCAGCTTATGGTTGATTATCTTTTGGGTGTCCTTTGGTTCATCGCCTTGTGTCTTGGGAAACCTCGCTAAAACTCAGATTATGGTTCATTCTATCTTGGCTGTCCTGTGGTTTATCGCCTTGTGTCTTGGGAAAACTCGCTAAAACTCAGATTATGGTTGATTCTCTCTTGGGTGTCCTGTGGTTTATCGCCTTGTGTCTGGGGAAAACTCGCTAAAACTCAGATTATGGTTGATTCTCTCTTCCTCTTATTTATCTACAGTCGAACCTCCTTAACAAAGGGCAGACCAAAGTGTCCATACCATAGAGATAGGGATTGTATGTCTGTCCGCAATAGAGAGGTGTCTGTATTATAGAGGTGGGCATTGTATGAATTGTTGTATCTTAGGGACCATAAAAACTGTCCGCAATAGAGATGTGTCTGTATTATAGAGGTGGGGATTGTATGAATTGTTGTATCTTAGGGACCATAAAAACTGTCCGTAATAGAGATGTGTCTGTATTATAGAGGTGGGGATTGTATGAATTGTTGTATCTTAGGGTCCAAGAGAACTGTCCGCAATAGAGATGTGTCTGTATTATAGAGGTGGGGATTGTATGAATTGTTGTATTTTAGGGACCATAAAAACTGTCCGTAATAGAGATGTGTCTGTATTATGGAGGTGTCCGTAAGGAGAGGGTTGACTGCATACTCAGGCAAGTTAAGGCATGACTAACGCGTTTCAAACGACCTCCCGCGACGAATTTAGAGATCCTTTATTATTGATCAATACAATTAACTTCAAAGTTCGATGCTCATAGTAGCATTTACATCTGACATGGTTCATAATATCAGAGTGTTAGTTAGCATCACGTGACATTGCGCTGTAAGTGACGTCACAAAATGCGTTTTCTAAAATTGGGAAAGGTTCTGCAATATAATTTTAAAAATATGTGCTACTAAATTGTCCAATAGAGTATCAGCATTGTTATTCTGCTCTGTAAGGTGTTATCTGTAATTTGTATTAGAAGTTATTAAGCTATTTCTAAAGTCACGTGACCTATTTACCCTAATTACATGATTGCTATTAAACTTGGACATGCGCACAAGGCTATTCCATGAACAGCACCTAAGATGCAAAAGATTGGCGCTCAAAAAGTTTTAATTTGATTTAATGTTCCCCATTTTACCCTGAAAATTTTAACCGTTAACGTTCAATAACAGGTCAGTGACTGATATTCAAACGTCACGAATGTTTCATATTATTAAGGCCACTGAAACAATATTGCTTGCAAATTATTAGGAACATTGAACGACGACTTCCTTTTCAAATGAAACTATGCCAAATAAGCAGGTAAACCATGCCTTAATTTGCTTGAGTAAACATTTAACAAAGGTACTTTGTTTCAAGTTGGGATAGTTTGGGCCAACAAACGTTAAAATCAGGATAATATAGCTCATTTAAAACAACTAGTCGGGTCACCTTCCTTTAATGTAAACAGGCTTTGACAGTGACATTTCCTGTTTTGTTTTGATTTTTTGTCCTTAGCGCCAAGTTCAACCAAATGGTCAGTTGCGTAATGAAGACAGTACAGATTTGTTCTGGTGACGGACTGTCTCAATCTCAAATATTACAATCTCTAATCGACATTTTTCGCCAAAACGCCAGCGAAAATTTATTGTGTTTGGACGGTGGAGTGGGCATACCCATCATGCCCCCAATAGGCTCACCATGCTCCAATTCGTTCAACAGCGATGCAAATACCTGCATGCGCACCTTCAAGCAAAAATTCGCCGCTGACAAGTCGGACCCTGCTCTTTGCCCGTGAGTTGAATTTGTGAATAAATCAATGAATGATCAATCAATCAAATCATGGGCATATTATTTTGGGGGATGGGGGCTGTACTTGTTTAGGATCGGCTTCGCGACTTTCATTTAATCATTTCATTCCTATGCTAGTTTACAGGTGTAAAATAATGTAAATAGAGGATATTACATGGCCGCGCGAAGATAGGAAATTTCTCTTCGAGTGTTGAAAAATATTTCACGAGTGAGCGCAGCGAACGAGTGAAATATTTTTCAACACGAGAAGAGAAATTTCGTATCTTCAAGCGGCCATGTAATGTTCTGTTTATTATATAAACACCAATGAAATCAAACCATTTCACTTTAATATTTTTTTTTGTAGTCCTAAAGTAGAACAACGTGTTAGAACTAAAAAATGGAAGTACACGGCCTTTATTTAAATGCGTAACGAAATACATATTCCTTTCTTTTGCAATGTATTAATGCACCTTTTCTTTGTTTTGAATAGGTTCTTATTTTCAATAACCATAAAATAATGACCTGATCGCAATAATAATGACCTGCTCGGTTCTACTTAGTTGACCACAATAATTTTTAGGACAACCAAAATTGAAGAGCCTTTATTATTTCTGTCACTTAGTTTACTAAAGTTCTCGCATTTGTCAATTATAACTTAGCAATTACAAACTTTTCCTAGCTATTGTTAATGGTAATATTACAATTTCCACCTGAAATATTCAAAGTAATTGACCCCAAAGCATTTGGAATCTGCGTAGCAGCAACATTTTCTCTGGTTGTGGTTTCACTGGACTGGCCGTGCACTATTTTTGAAACTTTAACTAGTTGTTCATTTGTTTCCCGTTTGTAACTTTGAAGAGCTTCCGATCGATGCCCAGTAACACCCCGAATCAATTTGTCGTTTACACCTTCTTGAGACAATCTCGAGACCGCTGTTGTTCGCAAAGAGTGATTAGTGAAATATCTCTTAATTCCAGCTTCAGCCATCATCATTTTAATCACGGAATTGAGTTTAATATATATAGAAAGGCCAGCCTATCAGCGTCGCACTTTAAACAAGCTTAACTAAGGTGAAACTTAACTAAGGTGAAAGGTTGGAAGCACAAGAATTAAGATTGAAGAACGGGCTATTTTCAATTTTAGCAATTCTCAAAAACAGTATTACCCGACCGTCTGCACAGTACATTTAGACCGTACAAAAGTTCACAAAAACAACTTTTCTCTCTCCAGAATAACTAGTACGACTACTTTCCGAATAAAATACAGTTTTTGTTTGTCAAAAATTGCCCGAGAAACTGATTTGGAAATTAAAATTGCAAAAATACACAAAAATACACAACGACGGAGTGAAGACAGAAAATCTAAGTCTTGTTTTGTTTACATAAAATCGCTTTTCAATCTATGTAATGAATGAACAAAGACATAAAAATGGACAACACAATCTTCTTTCGAAAAATTTTATTCAATCTCCATTAAAAGCAAAACACGTACTATTTCTAGCGCATCAAGGCAGAGCTGTCCTCGATGAAATTCAAGATAACAACACGACTTAATTTGAACACGTTTCATAAACATGTCTCCAAAAAACTTAAGAACTCAAAGGAAAAGTCAATCAAAAATTGATATCAACATAAATTTCCATCGAAAAATGTGATTTATTTTACCTTTAAAGCACTGGACTGCTTGGAAATTCGTTGAAACTCCGCTTCTTCGGTTCTGAAATCCGTAATAAAACAAGGCATCTCCCCGCATTGCTCCTGCATTGATAATATGAAGTTCCTCGAAGCAAGATTTTATCCCTGAAAGCTCTTCTTTTTCCATTAAAGCGGCTTCTGAGTATCCGTTAACTAGTATCCCTGTCTTGAGTAGCAAACCGCGAAAAACTGCAGAGAAATAACGACTTTAATTCTCCGCTAAACACAACAATCCAACTAAAGTGTTTACTGAGCTGACGGCTGTGTAGCCGCGCGAAAAACAAAGCCTCAAAGATCCCGGATGTTGATGACGTCGTACGCGCATGTTTTGCGAAGTCATACGAGCCCGCGAGCTAGCCCAAAGCGTACGGCGGGCGTTCGACGGGCGTACGGCGGCGGGCAGACAACGCGCCCGCGAAACATTCCGCTAGCCATGACCATGAAAAATGACGGCCATTGGTTCTATGAGTATGGAGCTGCGCAGCCAGGCCTTCGGCCTGGCAAGTGCTCCGCTATTATGACCCAAAGGGACAATAGAAAACCAAGCATTGTTACTTTCGTACTTTCGCAATGGCTTCAAGTAAAAAGCTTTATCTAAAGATCCTTCAGGACATCGCTCAATATAAGTCTTGACAATTCTTACAACACATCTCTCATGACATTCAACGTTAGCATACCCTTTACAAGTTCTCGGGCAACCTCAAACATGTCGGTAATATCGATAGCGTCGTCTTCACAACTCTTCTGCTCAAACTTATCAAGACTCTGGGAAAGACTTTCATCAAGTACATCGTCTAAAACTACCTCTTCTTTTTCGCATTCATCCACCGCCTGCGACAACAAATCATCTAAACCATCGCTCATCATCTCGAATGAACGTTTTTCCAAATAACTGGACATATTGGCAGTAAAAGCAATATCGACTAAAGTGTTATGGAACTCAGCTGCTGAACTGAAAGAAAAGCCTACAAACACTAAACCCCTTGAGAAAAGGCAGATATTCAAATTGTGATACATGAGGGCTGCAAATCCTAACGGGATTTCATACAGTGTTTCTCGACTCTTTAATTAGCAAACCATTCAAGCTATTCTTGGCTTCCCTTGTTCTAAAACAATGGAAAGGTGCATTAAATCGCATAATGCCCTCGCTCCTCGGCCTTCTTAAAAATAATCCTATATATATCCTATATATATCCTATATATAAAGGGCTATCCTAAAATAATGGCCCATAGAGACTACTTTGACAAAGGCGCCGTTGCGAAAGGCGCGATTTATTATGTAACCATAGCAATGGTGATCTTTTCACGTGTGAAGATGTAAGGGTTATCGGCCTGAAACGAGGGGATATCAGATTTATTCACCTCTGGTTCCGCCCGAGGGCGCAGCCCGAGGGCGGAACCAGAGGTGAATAAATCTGATATCCCCGAGTGAAAGGCCGATAAAATGCTTATTTTACACATTGGTGAGGTTTTCTAAAACAAAGAAACTATTTTAAAATTGTTCGAAAAATAACATTCCGTTAAATTCAAATGCAAAAAAAGCATGATTCCGCAAGGCCGCATTGGGATTACGGCACATTACGAAGCGAGACGGTAAACATGTTTTGCTTATGCCAAATTTGCATTGAGCACGTTGCTTCGTTATGAGTTGACGGAGGGAGAGAGAGAGAAGAAAATGTATGAACAGTACTTGTGGTCTCGCCATGGCCCAACTGCCCGCCTTCATCTTTCGAAGATCAATGGAGTGGTTGCGGTGTGTTTTCCAAGGGAAACCGGCGGAAACATATTCAGGTTAAAGCGTAAAACGAGGCGTCATACAGTATTGAAGACCCGAAACCTGAATCGAGGTACGATACCATCGAATAATGTTATTTACATTTCGCTTTTTGGTCGCGACCGGCAAGTTAATAACGTAGGAATAAGATTGATGAAGTTGTCTTTTTATGTAAACAAAAAATATTGACCGATGCTAGAGTGTTTTCGTTGTTATGTCCTATTTTGTCTTCCCGTTTATGTTATTCCATTATGAGTGGAATAACTGGAGGGGAATAACTGGAGGGGAATAACTGGAGGGGAATAACTGGAGGGGAATAACTGCAGGGGAATAACTGCAGGGGAATAACTCAGCCCCGCACTCCCCTGTTACAATCAAAAGCCGCCACCAGCTTTTCAGACAGTTTATTATTGGCGGGGAATATTCGATATAATCCCCTGCGAGAACAAAGAAAACCGAGCCATGTGGAAAATAAAACATGTTATTCTCACGTGTGAAGATATGATGTCTACGCGCGAAAGCTCAACTGGTATTTCATTGGTGTTTATATAATAATACTGTTTCTTTTATTTCTAATTGAATAAGTTTGTTATTGTTGTAGTTGTTGTTGTTAGGGTTAATTCTCTTCCTTTATATTTCAACAGGGAATTTGCCAAAGCAAAGCGGTGTATGAAGAATTTGATACATTCTGACTGCCAGGAAGAGCTGAATTTTGATTTCGGTGACTACAATCCATATTGTGCCAACAATAGGGATCCTGGGACGACCGGAAATGACCAGTGTTATAGCGTGAAGGAGCTGAACAACCCTTACACTTCCGGTACCGTGACGGCTACATCCATTGGAATCAAAGTGACAAGTAGTGCTTTGCAGTCTCTGTTGATGATGTTCTTTGTTAAGATTTGAAATAGTGAAGCCATTTTAGTAGACTGCTAGCTGTCCCTTTTAAGTCAGTCGAGCGGGCAAGCTAATCACAAAAACATGCTCGGAGAGACTGGAGCGAGCGAACGAGCCGAGGGGAAACTGGAGGAGAGACGGGAGGAAAAGGCTCTCTTTCTTTTCCCGCCTCTTTCCCAGCGCCCCCTTGGCTCGCATTACTTTCGCTCAATCGGTCGATCGCCGATTACGTGATTTGCTCGCCCCTCGACCTTCCAGAGAGTGACTGCTAGCAGTCTATCATTTTAATCGGGCCGTATTTGGACGAGTTTTATTTAAGAGGTTTTTTATAGCGGTTTGCGTAAAAAGGATAATAAAGCACCGGCTTTTAACTCATTCTTGAGAATGAAATTTCACTGGAGGCATAATACGATCGACTGATGCTTTGTTTGGTCATGTTCATTGTTTGCTTTGACAAGATAAAAGAGATCGATTCGCGCGGTTAAAATAGACGGATTTACAGTGAAATACATGCCGTGAATATCATTGTGAAACGCAACGCGGTAACCAAATGCATCTGAAAATGACATCTATTCCACTTGCCCCGCAAAATATTCTAGAAAATAACTGGTAAGTTTATTTCTTCCACAAAAGAGTGTAGTTTTGGTGGACGTCAATCAAAAATCCATTAACAAAAACTGAAGCCATTAGCCAGTAGCTATTATTTTCTTTGGAACAGTTATTACAGCGTTAACGGTTAAATAGAACAATCTCGTAAATCATAGTAACTAGGACCATAGTAAGAAGCACCAAGCAAAAAAGATATTGAATAACTCAGTTAATTTGAATAGTCAGAATCTATCTACAGACCCAAAGGTAAGAGTTAGCTAAAAAGTTTAACTAACATGTAATTACTTTCACTAAACAGTTTCAGTTCCAACTTTCGCTACAGCCTCTCCTTCCAGTGAGTCGGCTCCTTCCAGTGGGTCGCCTCCTTCCAGTGGGTCGGCTCATTCCAGTGGCTCGAAGTTGGAGTACTTGTATTACATTATTGCAGCGCTAGCTGTTATAATTGTTGCCATTTTTCTCTCATTTGTCATCTGGTACATTCGTAAACGACGAATGGCAGGTATGAATAACCACCACATCAGAAATGCCTGTTTAGCTTAATTCCAAAATAGATTTTTTTAAAACATAACATCGATGATTTCCCATACGTATGAAGAAAAGCGGTTCAAATTCGACAACAATAGGTATTATATTCTTGATCTTTTTTGCCCATGTAAGAACAAATTCAAAATTTCCGATAAATCTTCGGCGGGACCGAGCTAAGTGGCAAGTTCCCCCTTGGGGAAAGGTTTGAGTTAAAACTGACACGACAAACCTAACAAGAACGAGGCATAAAAGTGTCTCTAACAACAACGCATTAGTTGCATTCTAAAGGTTTAAACGAGCTTCGTTCTGAGTTATAAATCATTCAAATCTTGTAGCCGCGTAAATAATTGTTACGTAAATGTGTTGCTTTGTTGACATCATGCAAACAAGGTTGTCAAAAAATATTCTGCTGCTGTAAAAATTCATCACAAAGATTTCATTAATTCGTTTAGTATTCATTAACTATCAGATGACTGATTATAAACTTCTTCTACCATAAGCAAGATCTATTCCAAAGTCCCCTCTTCGATAATTTTCTTTTGAAAGAGTTCATTTGGAATCCCTAGAATATAGGACTGATGCCCAATTCTCCATTATACCCTCCCACCAGTGTGCATGCCGAGCTACAAAATGAAACACTGCTGTTGTAACTCAATCTATGACCATGTGCAATCTACAATTGAATCTATGTGCAATGCAAAAGTCTAAGTGCAATCTTTGTGCAATGCAAAGTCTAAGTGCACATGACCAAGTTGTCTTTTTTTTTTCATTTCCTGTTTCAAACGTTCATTGGAAGCACAGCCAGGGCAAAGTAAGTCGATTAATTTCCTTGTTAAGGTGATTCCCTGGTTTTGCACTGCGCATCCCTACTGCGCATAAACATTGCGACATCAGATTGAAAAAAATGGCGGCTTTTGTGAGGAAAGCCGGCCTTTCCCACGATAGAAAAGGACTCTGTGAGCGCTAGCGCAAAATCGAGCACGGTGACCCCCATTTTATACTGCATAAATTCAGTCAGGACAGTGTTCCCAACGCAAATTTAAAAAGTGAGCGAAAATCTATGATCATATTTTGCACAGTTTATAGAAATCCTACGAAGAAAGCCATTTTGGGTAGAGGACCGCACACCAAGCAACCGTCTACTGTTCGAGTGTTCAGTAAATTTGAAGCTTTCTGGACACGTTTTCTATGATACAGACGATTATACATATGTATAAAGTCAACTTATACGCGAAATATCAATATGCAGTGGAAATATTGAGCATATTAGCTTCACGCGGTTATTGCCTGAAAATGCCTTTAAACACTGTATTCGTCAGCAGTATACCACTAAAACGAGCACGGTGACCCCTCATTTTTGTTGCAATTTTGGAACCTTCATGACTTGTTCAATATTTGTGCCAAGTTTCATTACAAATCTATGACAGATTCTTTTTCCAGGGAATTACCTTAACTCTTAAAATATTAAGTATGTAGTGTAACTGGCACTTCTCAGAACTATGCAGGCTTGCTCTAAATAAATAGCCAGAGGCCTCTGAAGACGTTCTTCAGGTTAGAAACACACTTTTTCCACCTAAACGTCTCAAAATATTGGCAAGCTCCTTCAAAAGAGGCGGATAAAGTTGAGTTTTAGTGGACTTCATTTAAAGAAAAGAAGTTTAAATGACAGCAAAGCACGACGTTTGGTGCTGTTTGCTTCTTTAACCCTTGGAAGTGCACACAAACTGTGTTGTTCTAACGTCATCCAAAATGGCCGATAATATGGCCACCATCTCGGGTTTTACTAAAAATTCAACTTGATGGGGGAAATGCGGAACTTGCAAATATTTTTTTATACTAACATTTAAACATTTTGCTGCTTTTGGTGGCATTTTATGTTTTTTTACCGAATGGTTTGACCTCATGCTACTTATGACGCCACATCTTGTTACCATATCAACCGGTTGTCACCAAACTTTACCATAAACGAACAGCTACTGAAGACGGCATGTGCCAACAATAAATGCTCTTGAAAACATTAGTGAAAACCTGCCCCCCCCCCCCCCCCCCCTGTACGTCAAAGGGTTAATACGAACAGGCTTAATGAGCTAAGAAGGCTTCTTCACACTGCAAGCATCAGTTGTTTGCTTCCATTTTCTTCTTGGCCCGTTGTTCTTGAGTTCGTGTATGACAATAGTTCACAGGTTTGTAAAAAAACAAACAATTGCGCAAAAAATATTCATTTTTATCTCGTTAATGCGCATGCGCATTAAGCGAGATTTCGGAGTTGGGTACGAAAAAGGGACAAAAGTTGTTAACAAAATTTTGTGGACTTCTGTACTTCTCTCAGACGTACAGTCAACGACGAACTCAGAATCCTTAAAAATCGCTCAAAAATCACTTTTACGGCAAAAGGACGACAACACACAACAAATAAGGTAATTTAACGTTTATTTAGCGTTGATCAGTACATATATTTGGCGATACGTCGCTATAATATTAAATTTAGGTAAATCCCCTACATTTCCTAAAACGGTCATTATGTTACACAAACAGATTGTATGGGCTCCCTGTGAAAACAATAAACACCTTTTGCCATCGCGTGCTCACTGGAGGCCGCACGGTTTATTAAGGTAAAAACAGACTGAATCGTTACACGGAAAGGGACAACAAACAGAACTTTGGAGAGAACGAACGAGCATCCATAGAATGAAAAAACCCCATAGCGCTCGCTACGAAAACCCGGCCTCATAAACAATTCTCTCCAACCTGCCGGGCTCAATCGAAACAAAACTTTACAGTAATTTTAAATCCTAAATGACTGAGAAACTGACAGCCGCGATAGATATTGTCTTTGGCATAGCCATCTTTGGCATTTTAACTCGCCCATCGACCGCGACGCTTAAAAAATCTATCTTGAATGCCAGCATTCGCTGCAGCAGTGGCCCCTCCGCCTCTAAGTCTGTGAACACTGATAATGAAAACGTCTATAAACTCTCTAAAAGCGTCCTTGATAAACTCCCTTGTTCTTGTGTAGTTAATCCCCTGACATCGAACTTTCCCTTAAGACCTTGGGTTGGCAAGGGCTCTGAACAGCGGTAAATCTTCAGAGAGATCAATATGCGCAGCTGCGATGTATTGTTCCAAGGCCTTCACAGGACAAATCGGAAGGTCTGTCGTTACAATCGCAATCCACGCCCCATCACGAAACATAAAGGGAAAAACTTAGTATCACAAGCTCTTAGAACGCATAACTCAGTGAAACGGAAAAATCCGCCAAAACCCTGTAGAGGACATTAAGCACCGAAGAAGAGGAACTGACTTCATTAAGCAGGCACTGCAGCTAAACTGCAAATTGAAAAGGGTTGACAGGCAGGTAACAGATGTGATTAGACGAAGCCCACTGTTTCCATCTTTTGAAACCTCCTAGGTAAGAACATACAGTACCATCCGCTCTAGAAGCAAGGACGGTTCCTTGAACCAAGCTGGCCGGCAACAGCTGAAAAATGTAAAGGAACTGAGGCGAAAAACGCCCTCCACATCTCAAAGCGACATACATCTGCAAACATAAAAGCACTAACAAAAACATAAAATATTGCATTCGAAAACTCCTCGTGCACATTTCGTCCCTAAGATTCGAACTAAAATGGCCCCTTACTGACCGGGCACAGATGGCCTCTTACTGACTGGCCACAGATGGTCCCTGTCTAGCTGGACACAGGGCAAAGATGGTCCCTTACTGTCTAGGCACAGATGGTCCCACACTCTTTAGCCACAGATGGTCCCTTAGTGACTGGCCACAGATGGTCCCACGCCCTCACGGCACAGATCGTCCCTTAGTGTCTGGACACAAATATGTCCTTGAATTTTCTTTTCTTTTTTTTTTTTAAGGCACTGATGGTCCCTAACAGACTGGACACAGGGCACAGATGGTCCCTTACGACTGGGCACAGATGGTCCCTGACAAACTGAACACAAAAATGTGCTTGAATTTTCTTTTTTTTTTTTAATGGGCACAGATAGTCCCTTACTGTTTATAGTCCCACACTCTCTGCGCACGGACGGTCTCTTAGTGATTGTGCACAATTGCCCTCTCTCTGGGTGGACACAAAACAAATCCTGAATTGAAATAAAGTAAATAAAATAAATAAATATAAATAAATTAATAAATAAATAAATAAATAAATAAAAGTCAACCGCCTCCAGCGAAGAGCACCAAGAGAACTAATTAACATACGACAACTCCTTAAATACACTTACCAAATCCCTTTATACTACATAACGACAAGAGCATATTTTTCAGCTAATTTATTCAAAAACGCAGAAAAATCCTATCCTCTAGTCTCAATTCCACAATGAATTGACAGCTCTTTTTTTTCAAAAATATAACACCCGTTTTCTAAATCTTCTCGTTTCTTGCACCTTAAAAAAAAACTCTAGCTGTAATCTAACGCATTAACGAGATGGCTTTAAGAGCCCTTTGATTTATTTTTCTTTGAAACATTGCTGTGCGTTAAGAAGAAAATTCTTATAATAAGAGCGATGTCAGAGAAAACCAGGCAAAATTTCAAAAATGTTATTTGGAACAGGTTCAGCAGAATTACTTCGTACGAAAATCATACATTTGGCGCAGTGTCAATAGGTGACTTCCTCTCGCTGGGGATAGCCATGTAGTCGAGGCAAAGGGAAAGCACGTCCAGGGCAAAGAAAGATCGGCAGCAAGCACCTCTACTTTTGCATCTCCGGTACATTTGTCCCACCGATACGAGTCACTTCTGCGCCCGTTTTGAGCTCACTAACTATTTCCTCCGCATAGATATCTGCAAAGGGATGTTGGTGTTCTTCACTACCAACAATGGATGCACATCATTATCGATCATCATGATCATTATATTACCATCGTCATAATCATAATCAACGTTAGCTTTTCACCAGAAACGGGCGCTCTTAATACCACTCTTTTGGGTTACTATTCGTCGAACGAGTACATCGGTTTTCGCCAAATTAAGAAACATTGTGGAACAGATATCCTTAATGGGGCCAATTTTAATTGTCAAGACTCGACCGTAACCCTTTTGCCAGTATACCTAGCAAATGCACTTTACAAATTCCTTGGAACGGAAAATCGTCGAGTATTAAGGCACTGTTACACCACGCTATCTTTCGTGCAACTTCTCTCGCAATTTTGTTGCGACACAAGTTGCATGAAAAATTGCCTAGTGTCAAATACCCTGCAACAAGCATTTTTCGGATTTTTCTTTTGTTGTTGTTGCCGCGATCGTTGCGAGAAGTGGAACTCGGTTCTGACTTTTCGCAACGATTCTCTCAACGCTGCAACGAATTTTCAAGCGTTGCGTAGTGTAACATTGTTCCTGTAACTAGTGTCACAACGTTTTGTGACATCAGCCAATCAATTAAATTGCTCCTTTTAGCGCATGTGCGTTGTTGTCTCGAAGACAAATGGAGCTGAAAGTGACTCTATGGCCACGACAGTACCCAGAATATAATGACAGACCGGTTGCGAGAAACATAGCGTAGTGTAACACCCCTCGTTCAACTTGTCTCGCAGCACCGCAACGCACGGTTTTTAGTTGTTGCGAGACAAGTTGACGAATCATTGCTTAGTGTAACAGCACCTTTAATGAACTGTTGTCAGACAGGTGAACGCCATAATTCTCTATTTTCGAATTGCCCATAATGCACTTTGTTTGCCCCCCAAAATTTTGCATAAACTATTGTTTGTAAATGCTCTTGGGAGTACTGCATATTCCCAAGAGCATTTCAAAACAATAGTTTATGCAAAATTTGGGGGGCAAACAAAGTGTATTATGGGCAAATCGAAAATAGAGAATGGCCATTTTAGTTTGATTGGAATTAATATAAAGATAACAAAAAAACTGAAGTTGAGATGCCCGCAAGTGAAATGAAAACAAAGCTATTATGTTTAATTCCGATATAAAATATGTATATGTTAGTCTATTATTGTTAACAGCTGCTCGTTTTAACTAGCGCTTCAGTGATCTTTACAACGTATGTTTTTACTGAAAATGACGTACCCTTTGATGTATATTTTGACGAGGGACAGTTAAATCTAGGCATTTAGATGTATCCGTGTCCATTTCATGTGCATTTAACAGGAAACATAATTTTTAACTATTACCATAGGCTCTCAATTCTGACAATTAATTATTTAAGTGACTTTTACAGTGTTCCTTCTAATCCTGATGAAGACCAAGGGATTGAGATAGAGGTCTTGAATCAAGACGTGGATAAATGGGAAATCAATCCAAGCCGTATAAAACTTCAAAACGTCATTGGCTTAGGGTCATTCGGAGCAGTTTGGAAAGCAAATTTCAATGCACCAGATGGAAGACCAAGAAGAATGCTTATTGCCGCGAAATGCTTCACACGTGAGCTAAATCTATTGAATTCATTTTAATCTGATAACAAGCAGCTGTACACAGCTTTCGTTTTTTACGAAAAAACATCAAATTATGTCAAAAAAGTAAAACTACCATATATTCACTACATTCAGTAGCCGACACTTGAAACCTCGATCGTTAAACAAATGCCAAGATGCATAAAACACAAAACTTGCCGGAACAAACATCCCACAGCAATAAGCGGTACAACACAATATCCATCCATGAACACCTTGCATTGTCTTGAAAACTTGTATGCTGTAATTCTTCCTTCTGCTTCTCAAGTCAACACAAGGATATAGTTTGCCGCAATCTTGAAATAAAAAGCGAGATCACGATCGCGTGACAACCGATCAGATCGTATCAGTGAAACAAAAATATGCGTGCATAAATTTGCATTCACTTATGTCACACGCACACAAAAAAATCAGTAGCAAAACATGACTCGTCGCCTGCGCCACTAGTAATAACTAGACGACTCGTAGTGTCAAATTACTCACATCAGTGTTACTTGAAAAGTACTTCAAATACACTAGAAATACGTGTCTCGCAGAACCTCGCGAAGCTCCGGGGAGGATGCATCGCGGGTCGAAACTTTGGTGGCGTATCGATTTGCGTATGCGAAAATCACAGAAAAGAGAGGGAAGATGGGAAAGGGAGCGTGGGCGAAAGAAAAAAAGACTGTGATTTTCGGGCTGATTGGGGTCATAAAGCTAGTTGTAGTGAAATTGCTGTACTTTTCGTTGACCACCTTTTCATATATATACAATTATGTATACAATGTGCCCTCCCGGCTGTTACCATAATGGCTTTATGGCAACTCCTGAACTTGGGCACAGGATGTACGGTATATATATATATATATATATATATATATATATATATATATATATATATATATATATATATATATATGTATATAATTTTTTTTGCTCGAATTCGCGCGGCTTAGGCCCGGTTCAAACGTCGAACCTAATTATTAGGTTCGGCACATGTAAAGTTCGACGTATGAATCAATTAGGAACGGGACTTTTGTATTTGGGTCGACTCTGCCGTTCTGTTCGACTGAGCTTGTCAAATAGAACGGCAAAAGATCGACTTCGATTCATACGTCGAACTTCACATGTGCCGAACCTAATGCATAATTTATGTTAACGTATTTTTCAATATAACCGCGCTTCTGATTGGCTATTTAGTGGGTTTTCGCGCCTCACAGAAGCGTAACGACGATTACCAGCATTCACATTGTAGATTTTTAGACTGAAACTGGACAGCTTAAATCGGTCTTCTAAAAAGTTGCTTTTCTTTATATCCATAAATAGATCGTAATGTATTTTAAACTTTATGGGGTTACTTTATTTTGTCCAAATATCACGATCACCATCTCCTCACTGTCTCCTTGCCATAACAGAACACAAAGCACACTAAAATCAAAACAAGAATTTCCAGGGTTGGTGAATTTTACTTTTTTCGGTTTATTTCCCTATTTTAAGCAGTAAGGATGATATTTCTTTTCGCCACGAATTAGGTTCGGCACATGTAAAGTTCGACCGTCTGAATCAACAGTCGAACTTAATAGTTTGGGTCGACCTAAATAGGTATTAGGTTCGGCACATGTAAAGTTCGACGTTTGAACCGGGCCTTAGTTCCCGAGGCACGACAAATTTATTAACCTCGCTACGCTCGGACCTTCGCCCACGCTTCGCGAGTAATTATGGTTGGCTATTGAAATAAATGGTATTATAAGACAGGGGAAAATCTGCGTGAACCATATGTTGATGTGGGCAATTTGGGTACGCTTGAACAATTGATCAAAAGAATTGGCACACCAGATTTAGTGCCCGGCTGAAAAAGCAGCGGTAGTCTTTTCTGTTATTATTCGACATAGTATTTTAGATCACTTGCGTATACGCACCAAAACGAGTCAAGTATGACACGTTATTACAATCGTCAGAGACTCATAAATTTGTTCCCAGAGTCGTCTCTCTTCGGGGTTTACAAGATTTACTGGGAGATCGACGATGGAACTGCGTCAAATCTTGATTTTCGAAAGAAACTTGCTTGTTTGTTGTTTTAAATGAAATTTACATAGCACTTTCGCGATATGTCTCAAATCATAAATCTGATTTTAGCACTCACGACAGGTGTTACTAAAACGAGTAACGGAGTAACGGGAAAACGAGTAACGGCAAAAATATTCGAGGGGTAAATAAAATAAAACGAGTAACGAGAAAAAAAAATAAAAGGTATAAAATAATAAGAATAAAATAATAATAAGAATAATAATAAAAATATTATTTTAATACGATCGTTTGAAAAATGTTTAGTAAATTTAAAAAATGCGAAAGAAAAAAGGCTTGGCGAGGAGGAATGGGCTTGTTGTTTTCGCGCCAAAATGTCACGTGTAAACATGATTTACAACATGGCGGCAAAAGAACGAAAGAAAGGTGAGTACGACACTTTTCTCTTTTGTGTCAATCTTTTCTCGGAGAAAACAGTAGTTTTGTTTGATCAGGGACTAGAATTGTGAAAGCGACAAACGATGGTTCGATCCGTTCGGTTAAATAGCGAGAAAACAAAGCAATCAAAGCACTTGTTACGAACAGCGAAACACTGCAATGTTGGGCTCATCCCCGGTGTATAAATATCTCACAGCTGACATCACAATAGCAAAACAATACTGATGATGTAATCCAAAATCTAAATAAGAATAGGATGAACAAAAGAAAATCATAAATTATATTACACCGGGGATAACCCCAATGTTGCTATTGTCCGAGTATTGAAGGATGAGTTGAGATTTCTTTTTGATGTTAGCATTATTCTTCCTTAAAAACAGGGCCTGGCGTAGAAGTGATCATATTAGACAGCTCCAGTTCTGAAGATGAAGGTAATGAAGGCGTTAATGTTTGTGAAAGTCGAGGACTGATGACCCTGCATGGATCGAAAATCAGATGGATTTGCTAAATATTATCAATGTTTCCCGTCCAGGTTCAAATCCAGCAAAGTCTTCCTCTGCCTCTAGATGGATTTGTGTTCGATGGCCCCGAATTCAACTCCTCTACTCTTTGTAAATAGCCAACTAGTCTTCCTCCTGTCAGTTGCGATTTTTAACAAGTTTCTGTTGATTTGCAATATTTGTTTCCCTTCAGTATTTACAGTGTCCCTTTTATAATAGCAGCAGTGCTAAATACAAACAGTGATTTATTTATTTATTCCAGTATTGTTTTAGTCTTGATTCATTCTTGAGAGACACATATTTTATTATCTGATTTACTTTAAGTAAGTTTAAGTCTCTCCATAACTACAAGTAAAAAAAAAACAAAACATTTGTATGTCTATGACGAGCAACCTTGAAATCGCGATGCCATCGTTTGCGTGACATTCCAGCGTGTTGGAATGGCGGGCAGAATATTATTTACCCCTTCAATGGTCTGCTAGATATTTTATGCTGCTTTGTAACATTTTTTCTTTCTTATTGCCAAAATAGAATTTTTATTGCATTTAATTTGTGCTACATGCAAATTTTTGGTTCTGACAAGCACTTGCAAGGCATTTTGTCCCAGTTATCAATATATATAAATTTTTAATTTGTTAATTTGTTCCAAGATTATAGCGCTAAATCATTTAAACTGGACAAGTTATTCACAGTTCCTTTCTAAAAATGTTATTTTGAGTTAGAAATGAGGAAAATACCATTTTTTTTTTTGGTTTAAGGAAATCACATAAAGTACTAGTTAGAGGCTGACAATTAAACTTTTGAGGGGGGGGGGGGGGTGTTGGTGATTTTTGGTGAGCAAGTTATTTTTTTCTGGCAACCTGGTGGGCAGGATACTTTTTTCCTCCGAAATGCACTACAGAATATTTTTTCCTTTGCAGCATTATTTTTTCTTGTATGCAGCAGTGCAAGAATTTTGTTCTACCTTTTTCCTGCTGCATTCAATTTTTTCCCACAACAAGCCCTTGCAGGAATTTGTTTTTCAAAATCCCCCCCTCAAAAGTTAAATGGTTGGCCCCTTACGTAAAACAATTTGGGTAAACAAATAGTTCAATAATTTTACCGCAAGGCAAAGGTGTTGCCTTCAGGTTTATGTTCCTCGCGTTGTGTTGTTGAGTGTTGTTGCTTGTTTACGAGTAAAGGGGAAAACCCAGTATAACTGCCAACCTTAAGGCCTTATTAGCTGTCGCAACTCTAGAAGTGTTCACAGAGCAGCTATAATAACTTGTTTTTTGCTTTAATTTTGCAAGTAAGCCACACGATGTTTCTTTTTTATATATAAACTGGGTAATTTTCCCTTATCTAATGAAATTAATTTACTGCCTTTACTGGAAAAGTTTGTTTTGACTGCTAAGGTACCACCATACTTGAAAACAGGCCCTAAATATCATAAGTAGCTCATACGTTGTGGTTTTTATTAACCAAGAAGTGACTGTGTAACACCAGGCCTAATTTCTGTAATTTGTTTGATTTATGCACAGGTGGCGTTCTGTTTCATGTTTAGGCTAGCCTTTATTATTGTTAATGTTCGATAATGTTGACGATTATGCACGGTTTAATTTAACTATCCCGTTTACATAATCATAAGGACAAGAATAAATTTCGGTTACTCACTGTTGTGTCTCAGAAAATGTGGTTTTGTGGTCTCTGCATGCCAACGGCTCTTGTCATACGGGACTCCCCGGAGATACATTTACAATCATAACCTGCACCTACCTCCATGATCGTAGATGTATATATATATATATATGTATATAGTTCTGGAGATTAAAGCCGTGCGATGTTCCTAATAAGTTCGTAAGACCATAGACAATGGTCCGGACAAAGGTAAAATTACAGAATTACGACTTGTGAGCCCGAGGTTTAATGAGTCAGCAGTACAACAAATAGAGAAAAACACTTTGTGCAAACTGTCACATGCCGTCTTCGAAAAGCTCAAGCAAAATGCGCTATAAAACGGTAATGTCAATTTACTGCCCCTTTACTTAAATTTCTTAAATTTAACATTCTTATTATTTTATACCTTTTATTTTTTTTCCCGTTACTCGTTTTATTTTATTTACCCCTCGAATATTTTTGCCGTTACTCGTTTTCCCGTTACTCCGTCACTCGTTACTCGTTACTGCGTTACTCGTTTTAGTAACACCCACTCACGACGACAACGGCAGCAGGAACGGTATAAAAGAATAAGTTTAATGAGCGAAAACAATGCCTCTGCACGTGCGTTTTACATAGGTTTTGTGAATCGAAGAACGTGAACAGTGGAATTTTAGTTTTGAGTCTGACGTCAATTTCGCTGGTTATCTTTTGTAACTTTCAGGAACATGCAAATTTAATGGCGGCCGTGCATAAGCGAAAAGTACGGCCGGAAAAAGCCGTTTTCCCGTGACCAGATTAAAAAACAGTTTGGCCAGGTTACTAAATACATTATTTCCTTGCGACAAATGCAAAAGAAATGAAATTTAAAAATTTGATTGAGCTGGCACTTTAAAGCTGTTTTTGTCTGTTAACTGAACATTTTTTTTTTTTTTACATCGAGATGTTCTATGCGCGCGCTAATCACGCTATCATGAATTTTGGAAAACGTTTTGGTTAAAACTACGTGGAAACTACGTAAATTTGCGTTATTTACCTATTTTGTCGGCGATTTTAACTTTGTGAAACTTCATAAAGATGTTCTATAGGATTTATTTTGTTTTAATCAGCAATTTATGGCGTGAAAAGTCTGTGTTTTCGAAACATTTTTTGCAAAACAAAAATATGATTACGGATAAAAAAGGAACGTCGTGTACGACAGCACATGGCTAGTAAGAATTTGACTTTTGATCAGCAGAAGTTATATTTAGTTTTGCTTCCAGTCTTCCAATAACTGTTGAAACGTGATAAAAAAAACTTATTGCGATTTTTGAGACCACGGCAATACTGCATTATATTGACGGCGTTGGAAGAAGAGAAGATATGTTCTTCTTATATATTTGCCACTCTTACGCCGCCAAAATACCAACAGACTCCAAAGCGATCCTTTTCATTACTCTTTTAATAATTGCCTGTTAATGTTAAAACTCTTCAACCAAAGAACCTCTTAGATGCATAATATTTTTTTAGCACGGACATTAATTTCCTGAAGATATATATTAAATTCTAAATTATTTTTAACAAGAAGCTGTACACAGCTTTAACTCGTGGGGTCTTTACTCATTGCATTATTGATTTCCGAGTGCTTTGAGTGCTTTTTATACCTGATCGTACACTTCGGCGGCATATCAGGCAAGTTTGGTCGAGCCGTGGTTCGTATTTTGGCGAGACGCATTCGAGCCAAAATACCCATGGCGAGACCAAACGAGCCTGATACGCCGCCGAAGCGTACCAAAAAGGTACGATTAAGTATTTAGCGTACCAAAATTCAGCCCAAAATCTGGTGATATTTTTAGCAGTTATGGTTATATAATCTGCAAGGCGTCCTATCGTGTGGCCCGCGAGGAGAATAATACGAGTCAACAAACGGCGCAAAAAGTGATGAATGGAAAATAATTTTACTTTGAGTTTTATACAGCGAGCAAAGTGAGAAATCGTGGTAGCAAACAATTACAGTGTATGTCGAAGAAATCATTTTACAAGTCTTATCTCGAGAGAAGGAACACATAAATAGTGTAAACGTGACATGGAAGCTTTAAATACTCCCTTCAGGAGTTCAAACGTTCAGTTGGAGGAACTTTTCGAACCAGAGGTAAAGTTGACGCATGGATGATAATATGGTGCTCTTGTTGGATGATGACGGTGAATCTTGAGGCGTAATCTATAATAATGCTTTCAGTAGTAGGTCTTCAGATATGGATGAGTAGAAGTCGCACACATCAAAGGTGATAAATGCTTGTTTTTCCTTATCTGGAATTACTTTGAACGATTCTATGGCGTTGTTAGTACTTTTCCACAGATTCACTTTAGTTGCTTGTATAATTTCTGTGTTTATGCGGTTGAGGATCTTTTTACTGATAATGCCAATTTCTGATTTACTTGGATTTATAAGTCTGCAGGTCGGGTTATTGATAAAATTCGGTTTGTGGTATTTTAGCGTTATGAATGAGTCTCTGGATACCGAGACTTCAATTCTGTCTTCAAGTTCAAGTTTCACCGCAATTTGCTTGTCTTTTGGGGTTATCATGTCAGGGAGGTTGGAGTTTGTCTTCTTGTAGACCTTTGTAACGTTTTTGTTTACAAGTGTCACATAGTCCTTGGGTTCAGTCTTGTAATAGTTGCTCGTTTTGTCAGCTTTCACCAAGATGTGCTTGTCTTCCCGTATTTCTTTGACGTCTTTGCTGAGCCTTTTCTGGAGGTTGTTATAGGGTGGTTGTTGGTCTTGAATTCAACTCGTTGAATCATGTCAAGCATGCAGTCTTCGAACTCATTCAGTTCTTTGACGTGTGGTGGTGAACGTTTGGATTTAAATCAGTAGGTTTCTTTGGTCGTATCATCGGTGTTTTTGTTGAGGAAGAAGAAAGCCTTTCAACGCATACGCTAAATAAGTGATTCTGTTTTTTCGATCAGTGCTTGAAGAAACGTATTTTTACTTGCCAGCGGGATGTTCTTGGTCGAATACTCGAAGTCATTCACTTAATTGGAAATTCATTCTTGACAGCGCTCAACTGAAGTACAGGAGCTACATATAAATTATTGTTGCTTGAGTAGAATGGATATCGTAGAGCGCTCAACTATAGAGGAGCATTGACGACTATAACTTCACGAGAGTTCAGGCTTCAAGAATAATCATCGTTTTATTTGCAACAGTTCTGTTTCGTATGGTCCAAAATTAAAAGGACCACACACATCAGGAAACTTGAACGAGGCGTGGTCCTTTTAATTTTGGACCATACGAAACAGAACTGTTGCAATAAAACGATGATTGAGAATATATATCTTATATTTATATATACCTTTTGTATGCATACAGCGTGCATCATCTTTTAATTTTGACGAGAATACAAAAGGTATATATATATATATATGATATATGGTTTTTTTTAAATAGCAAGTTTTTGAAAATGGTAACGTAGGCTGCCTATCGATACCAGTTTTATGTTTGAAAGATTAACCTGTTTAAACATCGATATTAATAATCTTTAGTTCCAAAACATAGTGTTTACCTTTTATGTTTTGCACTTGTCTATTTTTGGTAGTTAATAATGTGCAAACAATACATTTATTTGTACATCGTATTTAAAACTCATACATTAATTTCTATACGTTTTACGTTATATATTAAATCCTCTTTTTTATAGACAAACGATGCACACGTAGCGTATATACAGATACAAAACGTTAAGGCGGAACTTAACCTTAACCCCACTTTTCCGTCACTTTCCACGTTTCAAGCAATCCAAAAACTCTATGCTCATGTCATGAATCTATGTTATGGGGCGTTTTGTAAATTGTTGGGTGATTTTTGGGTACGTTTGGGAGGAAATAGTTTTTCTCAAAGGATTTGTAAAATTTAGAGAAATAAGAAATATTGAAGATTTAGTGAAGTTTTAAAATTAGAATTTGTAGTTAATAATTAATAGACGGACACCAAGTTAGACCACTAGCAACCTGGGGTGATCTTGCGTGGATATCAACTGTCTGTTGGTGTCGCAAAAATCATTTTCTTTCTTCTATCCCTTCTATAAACCTCTTAAAATTTCATTCAAATTTAGGTTGAGTCCCGCCTTAACCCTATTTAGACCGGACATCTCTATTTTAGTGTTCGACTGGGACCATGTTATATATCCATCGTTGTGTTGTATGTATTAACAATTGTAGCTATCAGAATGTAATCTCATTTCTTAAATTGCAGCCCTTGCTGGTAAGGAAGGAAGAAAGGCGCTGATGAGGGAGATAGAGTTGGGAAAACTTATTGGAGAAGATGCTGCGCCAAACATTGTCAAGTTTATTGGTTGTGTTACTACCCAAAGTAAACAATTTCTATTTATTTTCTTATTTTCCCAGTTCTTCTCAAGTGACTTAAGACCCCGTCCACACGTATCCGGATATTTTTGAATCCGCAACTTTTTTGTTGCGGATTGGCCTTCCGTCCACACGTATCCGGCGAATTCGGCTCACGAATCCGCAACTTTTTGAATCCGCTCTCCAGAGTGGAAATTTTTGAATACGCTACGAGTACGGCATCGTGTGGACGGTCGAATCCGGATATTTTTTAATACTCTGACGTAACAGTATCAGATCCAGTCTTTAACCGCGCGAATATTCAACATGGCCGACCGAAATGTTATCACTTCACTTCTACATGGACTTATTTCTAGTCTAATAACGTGTTTACAGTTGAACTTTGATTTGAACTTGGCCTTTGCGTATGCTTTTTTGACAACATTTAAAGAGAAGCCTGGCTGCTAGAGCGAATCCGGATACGTGTGGACGGGAAAATACGATTCGAATACGCTACGTGTGGACGCGAATATTTTCTAATCCGCAACAAAAAAGTTGCGGATTCAAAAATATCCGGATAGGTGTGGACGGGGCCTAAGGCTTGGTTTTTATCCTTAAAGGACCCCCTGCAGAGATTTTAAAGAACCTCGTTCTTTCTTGATATAATAACCTTACTCGGTCATGGAGTTTAAGGGAATAAATAATTGACTTGTTCGATCTTACGAAAGTCTTATCAACCATCACGTGATATTCCCTGATTGATGACGTCACAAAACAAGTTTTTTGAAATGGGGATTGTTTGCAATCGGAAACTTTGAAAACTTTTGCCATCAAAATGTCCAAACGGTCCTTTACAATGTAACTCCGCCTTTTAAGGCGGTATCCGTCATGTCTTGTCAGATATTTTGACATTTGTTATGTCACGTGACTTGTTTTCCTTAAATGGCGGTTTCCGTTGACACATGGACACGATTAAAAGGCGGCATTATTAAGCCCTTACTAGGAGTAATAGAAAAAGGAATAAACAAGATGGATATAATGTGACTATCTATATATTCCCCATTTTCGCTGAAAGATTTTAACCGTTATAAGGCAAATATAAGTCACGTGACCCAAAATTGACAAGAAAAAGTTGATCAATGGATACAAACGCGAATAACAAAATGCTCGCCAAGTTTCATAAAGATTAGATAAATGCTTTTACTTGAAATAAAAATCCACCAAATTATTGGTTGAGTCAAGCCTTAACACACTTGAGTTGCCTCAGCTTTTCATACTGACTTCATTACAAGAGTTGAAATGGAAAGATTACAAGCGTACGTTTCTTTTAAGACCCAAATTAAAGTTGAAAAGCTGCACATACAACAAAGACTCATGATCATCGGTTACTGTTGATTTTGAAAGTTAAATCTAAATCTAAATAGTTTATGGCACAGATCTATATCCCCAACGTGATACAAGGGGGATGCACCCCACGTTGGATTTTGGCGTTGCAATATTTTGAAAATATTCTACATCTAATAGATAGCCTGTCTTGTGCTGTCAAATAAGGTAAATGTTATTGGTTATGATACTGTTGGTGATCCGTGACGTCATCCGCATCTTGGATTTTACTAAAATTTAAAATGTATCAAAAATGTGAAAATTAAAAATATTTTTGCTAGAGTTGTAAAATATGATATAATTAAACATTGTACTGCATTTGGTAGCGTTTTATATACCATTAAAAAGTCCGAGAGAAACGTTAAGTGGAATTCACCCCACCCCCTCACACCCCATCCTTGTACGTCCGAAAGGGTTAAGTTTTTTCCTTTATTGTGTAGGATCCAATCTAATTTCAAGTATTTGAAAATATTTAGTACGCGCTGAATTAAATGCTCGACTTGACGTCTCTGAGTAAGCGGACCTGTAGCATCGTACTGGAAAATATAGATAGATAGATAGATAGATAGATAGATAGATAGATAGATAGATAGATAGATAGATAGATAGATAGATAGATAGATAGATAGATAGATAGATAGATAGATAGATAGATAGATAACTTTATTTATACACGGTATTTCCATCAGCTTAAGTCACAGCAAAAGTCACAGTTCTTGAAGTAAACTATCGTTCTCATTTTGTAACCATCCAATAATAAACAAAACGTAAATTCCAGGCTTTGACTAAATATACTTGGAAATGTATTTAAAATGATTTATCGGTTTTTGCAGCTCAACCAATTCTTGTCATGGAGTATATGGCTTATGGAGATTTGCTTGGATATATGAGAAAAAGCCGGGGAATTGATGACAAGTATCATGTGGGAGAGGCCGTGACTGTGGAGCTGCAGACATATGACTTGGTCTTATTTGCTAAGCAAATTGCTACCGGAATGGTGTACCTTGGATCCAAAGGGGTAGGTGAACTACTAACAAAACAAAACATAACACAACAAAATATATATTAAGCAATTCTGCGTAATTGCACGTCATAGTCATTCGTGGTTTAATATACGGCTTAACCCTCGGACGTACACGCAAACGTATACCCCAACCGTGGTACAAGGGGAGGGGGGGTTGTTGCAACCCCCCCCCCCCCCCTTGGGTTTTTGCGATGTTGCAATATTTCGGAAATATTTTACATCTAATCGATAGCCCGCGATGTGCTCTACAAGATAAGGTAAATATTATGGGTTGTAACGCTGCTGCGGGTTCGTTACGTCATCCAAAATGGCTGCCAATACGGCCGCCATCTTGGATTTCACTAAAAATTCAAATTTATCGGGAAAATGCGGAAATCGCAAATATTGTTTGCTAGAGTTGTAAAATAACATACAATTAAACATTTTGATGCTTTTGGTAGCATTTTATATGTTTTTTCACTGAAAAAAGGTGAAAAACATGCATTTTTCTTCAAAAATGGCTTGACAACATGTTACTTATAACGTCATATCTCGTTACCAAAGCAACCGGTTGTCGCCAAACTTTACCAAAATGTGTCTCAAGGATAAATGAACAGCTACTTAAAATGGCATGTGCCAATCTTAAATGGTTTTGAAAATATAGGAGAAAACCCTTATGGGGCCTTTCTTATAATCTACCTCGCATTAAATAAGGAGCAACCCTACTGCAAGTAAACTTGGGGGCTCGCGAAAAAACACCGACATTGAACCTGCGTTTCAGTAGTCTCAAAGAGTGCGCAAGCATGCGCGCTGGCTAAGCTCCCAACGTTGTCAACATAACTTGAGCTCTCAGTCCCCTTGTCGGCTGGACTAACACTCTCGCTCGGCTGGACTATAAAATATTATGTCAACTGGCACTGAATCTCTCTTCCTAACATCATTTTCGCTTGGCTTTGACAAGTATACTCATTCATTGAAGAACGCTAGGCCATCATAACATACGGAAAGTGACATTCAATGAAGTCTTGTTGACCCTTCATACACATATGTCAAGCTGGTTCTATAAAGTTCTGTTAAATCTTTCCGCCATACCATCCGATTGTGCACGTTGTGTCGTCGAATCAAAATGTCAATGTTCTCCCTTACTTCAACCTGTTCAACTTAGCCAACCACCGCTCGCCAATCTGTTTTTTCATTGCTCATGTAACGTAACCTCTGACTACAGTCTCTGCATAGAGTTCAGTTGCACTGATTTTGTCAAGGGGTACGCGAAATACCTCTGGGGAGTTGGGGCGCTCTACGGACAGCGAAGGCAATTCCGCACCATCCACGGACAGAACCTTACGCTTCTTGTCAATCAGAAAACTATAACTTCTCTGGACATATCCGCGAAAAAGCATTGATTAGACATCGAAGCAACTCAAAATTGTGTTTTTATACTTTTTTATCGATCGTTAAGTTCAGATTAGGCTCATGATCAGTTACACTTTCACGGCGTGGTCAAACCAACCCTCCAAGGGATCATGAAGGGGTTGCATTTTTGGTTATTTCACCGTAACTTTTAACTACCAAACTCGGCAAGTAAACAGAGGACATGCGCCAAATTATTTTGACATCAAAATAGGTAGGATAGTTAATTTATGACGTCACAATTGATAACATCATATTATACCATTAATTAAAACTTTTTAAATTTTTTTCTAATGTTTTCAAAAGAGGACCGCAAGAGAAGTTAAAAATTAAACTGAAAACCTTTTGTTGATATCACAAAACTTAGATGTCATATGACATTTTAAATTTTGTAGAGCGCTTTGCCCAGAAAAGAGTGCCCCCGCCCCCCACCCAAGGTTAATATATCATAATTTGAGTCATGGTTTTTGATGCCAGGAAATTCTAGTTGTGTTGCAGATTGATTGTCCTAGATGACTAGAACAATAGCAATTGAAAAAAAGTAGGATCATAAATAACCAACCATTGTGAACACCAACAAACTAGTTTTGTGTCGTCATGAAATGTGACGCCACAATATTTCATCCCTTAAATAGCCTATTTCCGAGTTGCTCTTAACCTCCTTTTCAAACCGAGGCCAAGTGCAAAACCATTCATATGAAAATGAGTTTTATTTCACATGCAAATATAACTTATATCCATATGATTGGTTTTGCACTTGGCCTCGGTTTGAAAAGGAGTCTTCGAGCAACTCGGAAATGGGCTATTATAAGCACTTTACTTCACCATTGGAGTTGATTTTATAGGAAATGTATGTCATAACTCGAGAAATATTTGTCATCACGTGTTACGGTTTTCGGTTTATTAATCCCTTATTCAAGCTCTTTCAAATAATGTATTTGGTGGTATAAAGTAAGAAACTTTGTACCACCTGTTTTGTGACGTCAACAATTTTGACGTTAGAACTCGACATTTTAACACTCGCGAATACGCGGAGCGTAATGAACGAGTTATAGCAGACGGGGACAAATATGCAGCACAGTACTGTAAATGTTGTTTTTAAATTTGTAAAGTTTCGACTCACCGTTTGAGTGCGGCCAGTTTATTAAGTCCTTGCAAATCGGCTGATAGTTCAGGCAAAGAGAGAGATTTTTCGCGATGTCTCGCACGAGTTTAAAATTGTACCCAAATTATTTGATGAGAAGCCCAGCAAATATTTGCAAAGGACAGATACAGACCCAGCGATAACAAGAGTTCAACATCCAGCGCACTAATGGGTTTCCCACATACTGGGAATTCAGTCGAATTTGACTCTTCAAACTTTAGTTTGATGTTGATCGTCGATGATCTGGCCAATTTCTATCAATTGCTTGATAGCCCACGTGAAATACTTGTCAAGCCAGCGACTAATGTTCACAAAGACATAACAGTGCACTGTAAATCTTGCAGATGTTGCCAATAACGTTGCAAGTAAAAATAATAAAACAACAACAGGAATTTGTTTTTGTTCAACTTTTCTACAGAGGATATTCCAAAAACTACCAAGCAAGTATTAAACACCAACATACATATGACAATGTACACAAAAAGTGAGATCATAAATGGTATTTGTCCATGGTTTCATGTCTGTTGATATTGCTGAACACAAAAATGTTCAGAAGTGAGTATACTTTTAATATCCTTGTTTGCTTTGCAGATAATTCATCGCGATTTGGCAGCAAGAAACGTCCTTCTGGATAAAAATTATGTTTGCAAGGTGACTGATTTTGGGTTAGCATATCAAAACTTCAAATATGGCCACGGAAATGCCAAAAAGGTAATGGATGACATCTCAACTTTTTGTTTAAAAATATTTATTTATTAATATTTATTTTATTTATTTTATTAATGTGTTCTGTGTTACATAGTGTGTTTCCCTGTGTGTTTTATTTACTTACATTATAAAGCGTCACCTGTCTTCCATGTGAATGGAAAGGACAGTTTTAATACTTTTTGGTCATTGATTTATGCCGCACAACGCCTGGTGCAATTTCGCATATCAAGAGAAATAAAGAACGGGAAATACGGAAGGCTGAATTAATTTCACTCTTGTATCGTTTAAAAATAGTAATCAATACTAAGTTTATATCAAGAGCTTGCTGCACACACTCCCCACGGATTTTCAATAGAGTGTTTTTCTTTGAACTGTTTTTTTTTATCAGCGCAGGCGTTGCCTTTTTCCATCACTTCAATTACGTGGAAGTAAAGCAAATTGGAGACGTCTGCGTGCTAATGTCAGGCCTTTTAATCCTTTCGTATGGCGTTCGCCCGATGTACCCCCATTGCTATCAAAGGTCATTAATCATACGCTTGGTATTCTGACTTGGGATTTTAGAATGATTATTGCATGAACATTCGTTTGATTTCCCGACACAACGTTATCAAATGTTCATAACAGCTACATTCGAGCTAGTTACTTTCCCAATGCTTCATCCAAGTTACAACAATAACATACACACATACACTTTCAATGCTGGTTGCCTTTTCAAGGTTGTGTCCAAGTTGAATGAATGATCTCATTCCACTTTCAACGTTGTTTTTTTTTTTTTAATGCGGTTGGTTGCTTTCATAGGGTTGTATGCCAATTAAATGGACGGCACCCGAAATACTTTACGGAGATCCTGCAGATCTCTCCGTCAAGAGCGATGTGTACGTAAATTATAAATGAGCCAATCATAAAGCACCTACAAAAAGGGAGATAACCAGCCAATCCATCTAGTCAGCCCCTCTGTGCATAACTAATTAAGCCAATAAGATAAAAACTTGAGTGACATTTATGATCCTCGCAGTGTGCTCGCATTTGCATGTGACGTCACGGCGGCCATATTGGTGTCCCAAAACAATGAAATGGCGGCCACATTGGTGTCCTAAACGAATCCTATGGGACTTTAACTCTATTCTTATTCAAATATTTTCTGTTGTTTTAACACTCCAATATGGCCGCCGGTCACGTGAGTGAAAACACTCTATAAACTTTTGCAGTTGAAAAAGCAACCTGAACTTCAGGCTTGAACGAGATTCGGATCAATGACCTTGCAATACTGGTACAATGTTCTATCCACTGAGCTACCAAGCCACATGGATAGAGTTAATTGTTAGTTTGTAATAACCCGATGATATTGAAATATATATATGAATATGAAAATCATATATATGTCAACAACCTCGGAGACCCAGGGGGAATTAATTGGCGAGACGAAAGTTTTTTAAGAGCGAACGAACTCACAATTGACTATCAATCCATGTAGTTTAGTAGATCAGTGGATAGAGCACTGGCATCGCAAGCTCATGGGTTCGAATCCCGTTCAAGCCTGAATTCAGTTTAAGTTTATAGCGCACTGCGAGGATTACAAATTTCGCTTGTTTCATCCGCAGTTCACATATATATGATTTTCATATATTCATATTCATAAGATATAGACTGTAACGTATTTCCCACATAAGGAAAATGTTAGGTAGGCTATGGTCGAGGTCACGCTGGATAATAGATAAAACCAAAGAAACCTACTGTTTAACATTGCTTACACTTTAATAATGGTTACACTTTAATATTCTATCCATGGACTCAACTAAATGTTAAAACATCGTTAGCACTACTTTTCACATTATAGCAAACAGCACTACAAGAAAATACTGTCATCATTTTATTGGTCCCACTTAACATTTTTTAATCAATACCACACTAAAAAAGCACCAAACTAGAATATCGGTCTGCTTTACACTGTATGATTTCTCTATAGGAACAAAACGTAGAGCCACATCTCGCGTCATGACACACAGAATTACAAAAAAAAAAAAATAGTCAATAGTTTCATCTAAGAATCGAAGTTGAAATCCGGTCCTTATTCACCATTATCTTTTATACAAGACGAAAGGACTAAGACCTTGCTTGTATATCCAAGGGCTAAATCACGATTTACAGGAAAATAAACATAAACAGACAATAGGAAATAATTGATAAGAATATTTCACTAGCATGGCCACTCTTCAAGCACCCATGTAATCATAAGTCAAAACCATCTTATCAAAGATAACAAACAACAAATTATGCGATTTGTTTATAATAATATGAATACAAATTTAGATTTGCCCTTTTGTTTACAGGTGGTCATATGGAATCGTTCTCTACGAGATATTCACCATTGGTAAGTAATATACGAAATTTACCAGGAAATCAGCCAACAAGTTAAACATCCGTAATTTTAAAATTCTTTGTAAATGGTTTGAACCCAGGAGTATCAGTAGTCTGTTGTTTGTGATCGTCCGGGTGAGTGTAGTTCTGAAAAGAACTGTTGTTGTTGACAATGACTGACGTTTCGACAACCTGAGCGGAAGTCATCGTCAGAGTCATGTGAATTGTGAATGGTCAGTTGATGTTATATACGTCTGGTTATAACTGTCATTGGTCAGTTTAGCCGTGATGTTATTGGCTGTAGAGACTCAAGTCAGTGATAGGTGCGCTTCGATCCGTGTATTGTTAGTGTAATTTCTGTAGTCGTATTGTTAGTCAAATTTGTCAGTGAGTTCAGTCTGACTAACAATACGACTACAGAAATTACACTAACAATACACTAACAATACACTTCTGAAGGAAGCTAGGTTCCAGTTAAACTTAATTTTAAACAATATCTAAGTTAATATATATACGCAACAGCAAAAGGTTGGGGTAAGGACAAAGATTAGGTAGCTTTAATGTTTTAACTAATAAAGAACACGACTTTAACAATTAACAGGAGGCATTCCATATCCGGAATGGACAGAAGGAAGAACAATTACGGAAATAAAAAGCGGCTACCGCATGACGAAACCCGAACACATCGATGATTCCCTGTAAGTTTTTGAAACATTTTTGGACTGAGTACCTGTTAGCAACGTTGGATAATAGCGGAGCTCTCGCGGGCCGAAGGCCCGCTCGTGGAACCTCATACGCAAAGAACCCATGCCCGTTGTTTTTCATGGTCATGGCTAGCAGAATGTTTCGCGGGCGCGCGTCCGTAACATGTGTGTCCGTTCGAGCGTCCGAGCGTCCGAGCGTCCGAGCATCCGAGCGTTGCGCAGGACTAGCTCACGGGCGCGTATGACGTCGCAAAACATGCGCGTATGACGTCACGCAACATCCGGGAGAAGCGGAGATTTAAAGGATTTCCAAGCAGTCGAGGGACTTAAAGGTAAAACAACTTGCATTTTTCGATGGTAATTTATGTTGATATCACTGTCTGTGATTGACTTTTTCTTTGTGTTCTCGTTAGTTTTGGAGAATTGTTTGTAAAACCTGCTTAAATTCGGTCGTATTGATCTCTTGAATTTCATTGAAGACAGCTCGACCTCGATGTGCTATAAAATGGTACGCGTTTTGCTTTACAAAATAAACTTATGGAGATTTGAATAAAATGTTTCGAAAGAAGATTGTGTAGTCCGTTTTTATGTGTTGGTTCATTCATTACATAGGTTAACCCTCGAACGTACACGAAAACGTATACCCCAACCGTGATACAAGGGGGGGGGGGGTGTTGCAACCCCCCCCCCCTTGGGTTTTTGCGATGTTGCAATATTTCGGAAATATTTTACATCCAATAGATAGCCCGCGATGTGATCTACAAGATAAGGTAAATATTATGGGTTGGGGCGCTGCTGGGGTCCGTGACGTCATCCAAAATGGCCGCCAAGGTGACCGCCATCTTGGATTTTACTAAAAATTCAAATTTATCAGAAAAATGAGGAAATTGCAAATATTGTCTGCTAGAGTTGCAAAACAACATACAATCAAACATTTTGACGCTTTTGGTAGCATTTTATATGTTTTTTCGCTGAAAAAAGGTGAAAAACACGCTTTTTTCTTCATAAATGGGTTGCCCACATGTTACTTATGACGTCATATCTCGTTACCATAGCAACCGATTGTCGCCAAACTTTACCAAAATGTGTCTAAAGGATATATAAACAGCTACTGAAAACGGCCTGTGCTAATCTTAAATCTTCTTGAAAATATCGGAGAAAAACCTTAAGGGTGGGTGGCAACCACCCCCCTCCCCCTCCCCCCTCCCCCTCCCCCCCCCACTTCTACGTCCGAGGGTTAAAAAGCGATTTTATGTAAACAAAACAAGACTTGGATTTTCTAGTTCTATCTTCACTCGCGTCGCCTTATGCAAATGTTTGAATATTTCTTGCAATTTTCATTTCCAAATCAGTTTCTCGGGCAATTTTTAATACGCAACAGGTGTATTTTATTCGGAAATTAGTCAAACTAGTCATTCTAGACCGAGAAAAAGTTGTTTTTGGGAACTTTTGTACGGTCTAAATGTACTGTGCAGACGGTCGCGTAATACTGTTTTTGAGAATTGCTAAATTTGGAAAATAGCCCGGTCGTCAATCTTAATTCTTGTGCTTCCGACCTTTCACCTTGGTTAAGCTTATCATCGGCTTTCTGTTCAGAGAGCTGCGCTGTTAGGCACAGCCTATCTATATATATCTTACGTGAACGATATTATGCGCTATGACATTTTTGTAATAACTATACTGTATTACAGACATTGTTTCGACAAATGCAATAAAAAAATGTCACTATGCTCGCGAAAGAGTTGCGATGGAGTAAAGTTACCCTATTTATCCATGTAGTACAGTCTATCACGCGCACGATTATTTGATCGGTTCACGTTACTTAAGTCTATTTTACCTTGGCTTTTTTTTGAGTTCCTGAGCCTGGGGGGAGGGGGGGGGGGGCAATGAAACCCAGGGGATACATAGTACGTCCAAAACTGTGTCTCCTTTGCGGTCCGCACAAAGGAACGATGACGTCATATGAGGACGTTATTATGTAATTAGTTATACGGCCGCCATCTTGGATCCGCCATCTTGGATTTCTGAAATTTTTCAAAACCTCTTAAAAACCGTCCAAATTGACTCAAAATTAATCAAAGCCAATAAATAAACGCCAAATGGCGTAAAATTGTAAAAGTTATACCAATAAACATTGTTTTTCTTCATTCAAAGGCAAAAATATGCAAATTACAAAAAACATTGTTGTCAAAATGTTGTTTCTATGGAAACATCAAGTCACGTAATCAATAAAATGTCACATAAAATTGATGCCAGATAAATTTTAGGAAAAGTCACAAAGTTGATGGCGTTTGAATACATATTAAGGAAGTTATGAATGTTGAAAGTTAGCGCGGGCACTTTGTGTCCCACCCCCCAGGCAAAATAGGGTTAACGTATGAAGTAGCTGGAGCTTAGTTAAAGTGAAATGCTTGAAAAATATTGTAATATACAGCGATAACTTTATTTTCTGACGAAGAAATATTTTTAAACTTTTTAACTAGAATGGGGTGATTTTAACAGTACAATTATGCAATAAAAATGCTAAATAGGTCACCATGCTCGTTTTGGAGGAAACAACCACTTATTCGTTTGGTCAACTTATCCCCCAAAGGAAACTGTCTTGTTTCAGATTGTCCGTGCGCTCGTGCGCGCTCTAATGACGCAAGAAATTATGCGCAGTAGTGATATGCAATGCAATGCTAAGGAATCACCTTAACAAAGTATTAAGAGACAAAGTGTATCACGTGACCTATTTTACAAAATAACAGATTCATATAAGACTCATTTTTAGACGGCACAACTTTGTCGCATTGTATGTGACAATGATTATCGTAGGGTTTTAAAACATGTTTGAAAATCCTACAACTTTTTTCGTGTTGCACGCAACAGTTTGAGCGAGTTGTAGGCTGATTTAGACGACGCGATTCGTGTTGTGTGTATGGCGTGAGCAGGTTGCATGCGATAGTTGTAGGCAAAAGTTGTGCCGTCTAAATCAGTCGTTAAGGGAGAATCATACAAATACACTGAACATTTTGTGTAAGAAAACAATAATAACAGGTCGCGTCATGTAAGTTTAAGGTTTTGGTTAATGTAATATAATCATTTTCACATTTTATGAAAAAAACTAGACGCCTAACTGCGTGTACCCAGGCAGTCGTTGTACTGAGAAGCATTATATTGCAATTTATTAGCCTGCAGAAGAGGCAAATGTTTTTGGGCGTTTCTCAAGCGAGGGAGGCGAGCACGAGGGATTCACGCGAGGGGAGGAGCTTGGTTTGCCCCGCGCGCATTCTCTCGCGCTCAAAAAATACGCAAAAAATAATGCCTGTTGAAAGGTCCCTACTTCTCTCAATCTCCTGTTGAAGCAAAGAAGTCTTCATTGAATTGTGATATTGTTACTGCTTCCATCTTACTATACAAGACATATAATCTTCATAATAAATCAGTTTCCCAACAAAGAACCTTTGATCTTTAGATGAATATTTTTGTATTATTTTGTATCACTGTTACAAAAGACTCTTGAAATATTTTTCCTGAGCATGTACTCCCTCCTGACGAAAACACCATAGCCAGCCAATCAGATTGTTATATCTGCAGTAGCCTGTAATTCTATTTCCTACGGTAATGCATCTTGTTAATGAAAAGTGTGAAATGCGGGCAGATGGTAATTTTAAAAACAAGTAATAATTTTGCACTTTATAATTCGAAAGTGAGCTGTATCATTTATGTTTTTAGTAGAATTTGAAATAGAAATAAACATATTGGAAAAATAAAATAAAATGTTTTGAAAAAGTGTCAAGTTAATTTCTAACAACAACGACGTTTCGGGCTTGGCTCTTCATCAGGTTGATGACCGTTGTTTTGAACGCGACTTGTTTTATTTGAAAAATTGTGATAGCGCGCGCCAAGCAAATAGTGTATGAGCGCGCGCAGTTCAGAGGAAATGGAAAACCGTGTTGAGCCCATGCGGTTGCATGGTGCCCAACTTAAATACGGTTTCCATTTCCACTTGTTTCCTTTTGAGGTTGGTACCGGTACATAACCTCAGTCCCCTGACGACAATGTCCGACTGTGAGTGGCCAGTAGAGTTAAAATGTTCGGCAACTGGGAAACCGGGAGTGGTTTTTTTTAACATTTCGAAGGTGTTCGCCGAAGCGTTCGCGCAGACTGCGACCGGTTTCCCCGATGTATAATCGGGAGCATCGACGGCAAGAGATACAATATACCACGTTCCCTGATTGGCATGTAAAATGTTCACGGATCGTAATTGAAGCATTTGGGCCACGGAGGTGGATGCCCGACGTGATGTATTAACAGGTACGGCACCGGGGACGTAGACAAGCGAAGGTACCAGGCTGTTCGGATGGATGTCTCTCAAATTCCGGTCGCGTCGAGAAGAAACGACCGGCCGATGTGGGAAGATGTCCCTGGTTTCGGGATCACGGGATAAGATATCAAAGTTATCCAGGAGGATCCGCTTGACACGACCGTTAAAGAGATGGTGTGTTAATACCAGGGGAATCCTGTCTTGGATGTTGTCCCGCATGCGTGTGACCAGCGCATCCTTTCTAAGAATTGAGCCAACTCTGTTGAGATCGTTGTTCAGAGAGATAGAGGGGTACCCACGTGCTTCAAAGAGGCCGATCATTTCTCTGGACTTAGAAACGAAATCGCCATCCTCTGAGCAAAGACGGCGAAGGCGGAGAAGTTGGCTGTAGGGAATGCTTTTCTTGCAGTGTTGAGGATAGGATGATTGGTAGTGAAGATAGCTGTGTGTGTCACTTTCCTTGTAGTGAATAGTGGTTTGAATCGTGTCTCTTCGGAGATGCATAAGGTGATGTCGAAGAAAGGTAGTGTAGTTTCGGAAATAGTGTAAGTGAATTGCAAAGCCGGGTGGAAGTTGGAAACAAAATGGATAAACGATTCGAGATCATCACGACTACAAGAGGCAGCTCCAACGATGTCATCAATGTAGCGTTTGAACAATTGTGGTACTCTTCCAGTGTACTGGGAGAACACTTGCTCCTCAATGTAGCCCACGAATAGACAGGCGTAACTGGGCCCCATCTTGCTGCCCATCGCCACTCCACCAACTTGCCGGAAGTACTGGTTGTTAAAGGTGCTAGTCTTACTAGCGTGAAGGTTGGCGGCTGTTTGATTGGACGTTTATCCAGAAAACGAGATAGGGCTTGCAGACCAGTCGTTAAGAATTACAGTGTAAAGGGACTTGATGTCCGTGGTAAAAAGGAATCGTTGATCCGATTCGGAACCGGTGAATTTAAAGGAATCGAAAATGTTCAGAGCATGGGTAGTTTCCTTGACGTAGCTTTGGAGGGAGTTAACAATAGGGGACATAACTTCATCCAAAATAGCCGCAATGTTCTCAGTAGGGCAGCTGCAAGCTGAGACTATGGGTCTACCTGGGTTGGTAGGTTTGTGAATCTTCGGCAAAAGGTAGAAACGCGAGGTGCGTTTGAGGAAACATTGAGGAGGCTACTCGACAATTATCTGATAACCAATTCTATGAGAATTCTATCTGAATTCTATGAATTCTATGAGAATTCAAATAAATAAAACAAATTCTATGAGAATTCTATGAGAATTCTATGAATTCTATGCATGAGAATTCTATCTGATAACCAATTCTATGAGCGTCTCAACAGTGACCCTATCAAAGTCAACCAACAAAAGGTGAAAACCACTGTGAATGATATGATCCTTAATGGCGAACTCCCATCAGCGGCTAAACATCTCATCGTTACTACACCTCGCACCACGCACCAAGCTCTGATAAGTTCATTGGATTGATGTGTATGTTGTGATTGGCCAAAGTAATAACTTTGGTTTTGCTTTTATGACACTTGATTGAAAACCAAAGTATATGTATGACAATGTTACATTTGCATTTATTTATCTATGGTATGTTAGAATGTTTTACTATTCTATGTTACTGTAGTCTCATTGCTGTTTTTGGGTAAGATTAAATTATTTTTACTACAACTGTACCACCATTGAGTTTTTTTTGTACGACATCACTCTTCGGCAGCACTAAACTCCTGCGATCTTAACCATTCAAGCAAATAATTTGTGAATTGGGTTAGCAATAATTATTTGATACGCAATATGTAGAACAAAAACTACAGCAGTATCTAGAGGGAAAAAGTTAATTTGGGAGATAGCACTCACAAGCTTCAAAAATGGAATTTAATCGAGACAGCAGGAGTTAGCTGTATTCCTGATAAACAGAATTTCACCCAATCAAAATAAACAGAACACCACTGACAGAATATTGTCCAGGACCCATGTTCACAACAGTGCTATACATCCACTTTCAGACCAATTTTCCTTCTGACAAAAATTAATGAAGATAGGTTGGGGGGTGAGAGGAGGCTTTTGGTACCCAGTGCCATAGCAGTTACAGCAACCCACAGCTCAAAACCCAAAACTGACCAGTATCTGCAGCTCCTATTTATTTTATTTTAGGAAGACAGAGGACTAAGTACAAGTTAAATGAAAGCGGACTGGGAACAAAAATGTCTCAACTTTAAATTTCGGGGCCATTGCCGGCATACAACCCAACCTCTCCAGTCAAATCAGAAATTCCATCTCTCCCTCCCACATCGCTAAAATTTTGCAGTGCATCCTCCCCTAAGCTTCCAGGGTTCTGCGAGACACGTATTTATAGTTATACTTTTACGATGTGTCTCAGAGGATTTCAACTTATGTTTCCTAACCTAATATAACAATGCATTTTGTGTAGGTTCACTTACAAATGTTCCCTCATACATTGATCTCTCGAAAGGCTTGCGAACCGACCAGTTCCGAAGTCGCTCAACGTCTTTATGTGTGGGTCTACCGCGAACGGCGTGTTCGTTTGTATGTGATTTCTGTGCCCTAGAAATCATGGAATCCGTGCTAACTTTCAACGACGACAACTTCAGTGTAAATGTTTACCATGTGCTCAGCTGCCCTACTCTACGCATGCGCTGACTGGGACTTGACGCATGCGCTTTAGAACCCCGACGGCGATTTGTGACTGAACGCATTCTCGTCCCCAGAGGCTTCGTTTTGTTTGGTCAGCGGAAAAAACGAAGGCTCTGGGAACAGTGCCTTCCGGATGTTATAAAATCTACGACATCCGTTAGCGCATGCCTAATGCATTAATGTACTATTGCGCTTGCTCAATACCAGAAACCGGAAATAATAAAACCTTTCGTGTGTGCATTTCTCGTCTCCAGAGCTCTCGTTTCGTTTGGTTGAGCTCTGGAGACGAGAATGTTGTGTGTGTGTGTGTGTGTGTGTGTGTGTGTGTGTGTGTGTGTGTGTGTGTGTGTGTGTGTGTGTGTGTGTGTGTGAAATGGCGTTCGAAAGGACTGTACAAGACTTAACAATTACAGGAAAACATCGCGCTGAAAAAGAAAGAAGAAAAGCTTTACGTGCTGCTGTTATTTAGAAGAAAGATTGTCTTTGTATTTTGCCTACTGATTTTAGAAAATCCTCGATAAGTCAACCGATTTCTTTCGTTTGGTAGCTGTGTATTTATCGTTTCGCCACTGAACGCTATCATATCCGACCAAATCAGTTGATGGGACAGCTAAGTTTGTTGATGAACACGCTGTGGTCATTGATTAGGCTTATTTCATCGAACAGTGGCACGAAATATCGAGGAATTTTTGTTTTGCATTCGTTTCAAGTTATCTTAATTGGGCTTCGAGTGACCTTCGTTTCGCTAGATTTGTATTTCAAGTTGTAGCAAAGAGTACTACCTAATAAAGAAAATATAGCTTGCTTACGAGAGTGCTGATAGCGCCGTTGTTGCGTTGTTGTTATTTAAAATGGGTAACCTAGTGGTAATATTTCTTTTCATACCCTTGGGCTTTCTTCAGGATTTCTGCCTCTCCTTTAATACCCGTCCCTGTTGCAAGCAACATACTTCTTTAATATTTGTGGCCGCTTATAGCTTTGTCTTCCAAGGCACATACTGATAATTTTCCAAAACGAATCGCTCATATTTAGCGACAATCAGATCCCGTTATACTTTGAAATTTAGCAGCTGTATTTTTACCTGCTAAACCAAACAAAACTGGGTGACATTGGTCTTTGAATGCATTGAAATTAAAACGTTGGTTTTGTTGATGTAGTCGTCATAGGACTTCAACATTTGAAATTCAACCGGAAGTAAAACCTTATGCGTAGAAGCGTAAAATTTTTTACCTTGTTGCGCATTCATTTTTAAACCGCCAATCAAAAAATTCAAATTTTTGTCCGTTACCAGAGCTACACGAGACGCAATTGAAAAAACCGTGGAGCTCTGGGGACGAGAATGGACTGAACGTGGAAAAAAAATGAAGCCGAAATTTCAACTCAGGCCTCGCTTCCTGGGTAAAAAGGCTTGGAGCCATATGCATTCTTTACTACTAGAGTTGTAGTATTAAATTTAGAAAATATGTTCTGCAGAAAACTTATGTATACTTTGCAGCTTGTATTTAAAATAGATTTGCAGCGACATAAAATTATATTTATTTATTAATAATTTATAGAAATATACCTTAAAATGGAATAAAATGTTATTTTATGGCGCCTTTCATAAACAAAAATCTGCCGTGGGCTCCCATAAAAGAAAGAATGCAACACCCTGTGGTACAAACCGCTACTCGAGCATTTTAATGTGTTGTTGTTATTATCGAAGGTTAAGACACATTTAGATCTTAAGCGAATGATACACGGTTCAACATCGTTCATCATTTGTTGCGCAACAAATGTTGAAAAAGTTGCAACTTGTTGAATGAGTGAAAAACACATTCAACGTTTTAAAACGATTGACTGAGGTCGTTCAACAAGTTGCTACTTGTTGAACGGAATAGAGCCAAGTTCTATTTTCGTTCAACAACGTTCAACAACTTCCAACATGTTGAACGGCATATTTCAACAATCAATATCAAATGATACACTGTCAACATTTGTTGAACAGCGGCTGCAACATTTGTTGCTCAACAAATGTTGAACCGTGTATCATTGGCATTAGGGTTTGTTTGGAAATATGGTTCTACACCTAATAAATTCAGTGGTCTGAAATAAATCCCTGTACGCCTAAAATAGACGTTTAAGTTTAAGTGGATTTTGGTGTTAAGTAATTAAACAATTCTAGTACTTTGACGGGAAAGAAGAACCTTTCTAATCTATATTTGAAATTGTTTATTTGAAGGTACCATCTCATGCGTAGATGCTGGGAAGAAAACCCTTTCTTCCGCCCTCATTTTGAATATCTGAGGCAGGAAATGTTATCGTACATTGAGCAAAAGGTTTGTTTGTGTTGATTTGACAAACTAATCAGTTAGAAAAACGAATGATGATCTTAATGGTATACACACCTCCCGGCTGACAAGATAGGAGATAAAACAGTACTGAGGAAGTCCCAGATATTAGATGAGTCAGTTGCAGCTAGTACAGACCAAGCGTGGTGAGCAAGGACACACGTATGTTTTAGGATCCCCGATTTTAGGAAGCTGTTAACATTGTAAAGTTCTTTGTGGGTTTGCTTACCATTAGTTTCCAGAGTTTAGTGGCTCCAGTATCTAACGGCAGTATAACCGGTAGGCAATAACTTAAACTACAGTTGGAAGCTGAGAACCTGACCAGAAAATGCATAATATTTATTTACGAAAAACGTGATGAATACTATTTTTTATTATTATTTATATAGTCTGTCTTTGAGTTGAGTTTGATTTTACTTTGCTCCATATTCATCATAATACAATCAAAATAGTTGGAATTACTAAACTAAATTTAAGGAAACAAACTCCGTTAGTTGTAGTAAACTGATTTCATCATTATTAAATTTTAGATGTATCTGGGCCTACTGGACATGGAACAGTATAATGCAGCCAAATACTCAAAGGTTGAAGACGTTGGAGCTGAAGAAAGACCACAAAAACAAGCAGCAGGAGCCGCACAAGCAGCTGCGGCAAGCCAGAAGCCAATTCCACCCCCTAGAAGAAAATGTGCCACTGTTCGAACATAAAGCAATTACATCACCCACGGGGGGTCGATCCCCACAGGGTCAAATAGAGTAGTGGCCAATTAAAAAAAGCAGGAACACATTTAAAAGGCGTTCTGTCTAAAAACCGACCGGTCGATTTTCGGCACAAATTATATTTTCTTAGTTTCCTAGCTCCCTTAGTTCCCAAGTTCCGTAGTTCCTTAGTTTCCTAGCTCCCTAGTACCCTAGTTCCTTAGTTCCTTAGCTCTCTAGTTCCCTAGTTCCCTAGTTCCTTAGTTCCGAAGCTCCCTTGCGCCCCTGTTTCCTAGCTTACTAGTTCCCTAGTTCCTTAGTTCCCTAATTCATTGGCTTCCTAGTTCCCTAGTAACCTAGTTCCCTAGCTCCCTAGCTCCCTAGCTCCCTAGTTCCTTAGTTCCCTAGCTCCCTAGTTCTCTAGTTCCTTAGCGCCTTAGTTCCCTTGTTCATTGGTTTCGTAGTTCCTTGGTTCCTTAGTTCCTTAGCTCCCTAGTTCCCTAGCCGGTTCCTTAGCTTCCTAGTTCCATAGTTTCCTAGTTCCCTAGTTCCTTAGGTCTCTTGTTTCCTAGTTCATTGGCTCCCTAGTTTTTTAGCTCCCTAGTTCTCTAGTTCCTTAGTTCCCTTGTTTGCTTGTTCCCTAGTTCATTGGCTTCCTAGTTCCTTAGTTCCTTTAAGTTCCTTAGTTCTCTAGCTAGCTCCCTAATTCCTTAACTTCCTAGTTCCTTAGTTCCGAGTTCCCTTGTTCTCTAGCTCCCTATTTCCTTAGTTCCCTTTTTATTTTATTTTATTTTATTTTATTTTATTTTATTTTATTTTATTTTATTTTATTTTATTTTATTTTATTTTATTTTATTTTATTTTATTTTATTTTATTCTATTTTATTTTATTATTTTATTTAAATTTGTGCCTCACAAGTAATAACAGAGGAGACTACAATAGAAAAAATTATTATTTGAGAACACAAAAGGTAGTATAAGAGTTGATATTAGCCACTTAACTAGAACTTCCATGAAATATTGAGTTAGCTTAGAAATTGATTAGTTACATTGATCATAGATCTTACAATTTTGGTATTTGATAAAAGTACATCCCTTTGCATTATATTAAAATGTGAGAATAGTACAATACTTTTCGAAAAGCGAACATAATAGTGTGTTGTTAGTTAAATTATAGATTTTGCTGTATTTCGATAACATTATCCAGTAAGTAGTAGGTTTTTTTATAACTGATCAAGTCAGGATATCGCGAAAAGAACTTATAATGTAAAAAATAACAACAAAAAAAAAGCATAAATTGATCAGAGATTTCTTTTTATTCGCGAAATAAAGAGAATGTGTTGGTACATGTATACGCACCATTTCATGTGCTTTCCAGCGATATTGTTAAGCACTTGTCATTAACTGATAAAGTCAGGATCGCGAATATAAGACTGGATATGACCGTAAAAATGACGTTAATTTGTTTTCGTGAATAATATAGTACTTGTATACCTGTACGTAATTTAAGTACTTCGCTCTTGATATTATTAACCATTTATTAACATTGATTTTCGGTTAACTGTCGAAGTCAGAATCGCGAAAGTTGATAATACATTGATCATAAATATAAGGTAAAAAAGCTTCCATTTGCCGCACTTTTAAGTTTAAAAACGTGCTTATTATGGTATAATCATTAATTAACTGGTCAAGTCAGGATCAGTGGTATATTGCTACAAACTAAAATAATGGTTTTCTTAAACATTTTGTCAATGTGTACAGGAAAGCCTCTTTTAAAATGACATTTGGTTTGCTTTGAATGACAACACTTGTGATGTACTTAAAGTTCACATCAAGAGATTAAGTAGATCTAGAGGATTCTGTGTTCATGATTAAAATGTAGCAAAAATATATACAATATAACGTATTAATTAAATTGTTGTAAAAGACGCTATGGGAGCTATAAATAAACGCCTAAAACATACAATTGAAGTACGACCTTATTTCTCAGCCAAGACTTATTAATAGTGTAACCACCTCGCAGAACATGTTCACATATTATCTTGCTGCTCAAGCTCTACCAGTTCCCAAAAGGTCTTGTGAAGCAAAATAATGCATCATGTTTATGTCGAACATTAACATGACGTGAATTTAAATTAAGGTTTCTTTTTTGATTTAAGAATTTAATTCGTTCGTCCGTTTTTGAAAACATTTTAAGAGACCTGCTCCGACTTTGAAGATTTGTACTTTCAAAAATATAGTTTAAGCTTAAGGTGGCTTACTACAGTTTATGAGGGTCACCAGATGCTTCCGATAATATCGATCACAAGTGACCATTTGTGGGAACAAGCAACAATTACAGACAGTGGATGTTTGTAATTTCACCATCCTCTGGTTAGAAGTGGCCTAAAACAAGCGACCGAGTGGTTGTCAGAAGACTGGGTTCTAATTCTATGTGGACGTTTTACTCAAAAATCAACCGTACGACCCCACCTCAAAAGCTTACCATTTAAACTTTGGATAAAAATAAACGTTATTACAAGTTAAAACAAAAATCTGTAAGAAAGTTTTTCGCATACCAACGAAAATATCAAAAATAGGAATTTCGAAAAATATTTTAAAATCTGTCTTACAGATTTTGAAAAAAAAAATTGTCTGCAGATTGATGCTGATGTATATTTAAAAATATCAAAAATTGAGCATAGGTCGTACGGCTAGATTTCGAGAAATTCACGACCAAGAAAGCGTTTCGAACGATCTCCAAGCATGCGCAGTACTGCGTACACCACGGCCATTCACTTACGGCCATTCACTCAGGTGCACTAAAATGAGTTCTTTTTTGTTCTTTCTCTACTGGTTTCAAATTGATGGAAAATATTCCCTTAGAACAAGACCGCTATGTCCGTTGAAAAATGGCGTTTGAGGTGTTTTTTTATTAAGATAGAAAGCGTGAATTATTTTGAGGTAATATACAAGAGGAATACAATGGATCGTTCCTCTTCTGTGCAATTGTTCTTTATGTATAGCCAGTTGAGTGATGAGCGTTGTTTTCTTTGGTCGTGACAAGCCAGGGTTACTGAATATTGGGTTGTAAATGTTCTTTATCTGTCGCTCATGACATAATTTATTTAATTCTTTAATTTAATTTAGGGAAAAATGAATATGGTTTTTACAAAAAAGTGTACTTGTCCTGCAATGATATGGGTTGTTTATTGTTTGTTCATTGCTCTACTCACTAAGGTACCTTTTCCTTAAGCTACAAGAAAAACACCTCAATATAAAAGAAAAAAATATTTATTGAGCAAATTTATCTTTTATTACATAAGGAAATTATTATGAAGTGGCTTACTTACTCCTTGGTGTAGTATTAAAGGCATTTGTTAGGCCTAATTTTGGCCTTAAAGAAGAAATAGAAGACAAAAAATTCACATAAACTTCACCCAACATGGATCTACAGACCAATAGTCCAGTTGTCTGCTTAGGGACCTGGCCTTTGAGTGGAAGTGAGGTTGACCTTGTTTGATACAAACCTTCCTGCTTTTCATATGTAAATCATGTTTTCATGCTCACTGGTTTGTTCAGCCAATTTAAGGCCTGGTCGCACTACAGTCAAAAACAAAAATTTGCCCGTGCAAAAATTTCCATAAATTTGAAACCGCGAACGGGAGTTTATTAAGTTGGAATGGTACCAAAAAGACGATGTGTAGTTTGCAACGTTGATTTTTTTTGAAAATGGCAAAATTGTAATCTTAAAACACTCGAGAATACCGTTTTAAAAGAATTTCGCTAAATGTGCAACACTAAATAAGTGAACTATAAGATAAGTGAATAGTGGTATATAATTTTCCCATAGCAACGGCCCTACCAACTGTCGTTTACATTAGTTTAATGCTCATAAAACGTGCTAAATGAATGCAATCACCCCCCCCCCCCCCCCCCCCCGGCCAATAATTGATCTGGAATCGATTATCTTAACTTTAAGTCTGTTTTTCTCAAATGATAGATTTTGACCAAACACGTTGCAGCTGGAACCTTCTCTTTTGATAGCATATTTAATCTATGTTAATCAATTTTGCTACAGGCTAGGATAGGATAGGATAGAGGGCAGGATATGGGAGGTAGGATAGATAGGATAGGGTGTATAGGATAGGGAAGCAGGGTAGATAGGATAGATAGGATAGACGACTAGCCTGCGAGCAAGCTGTGCAGGGTTAAAGGGGATTAGGGAGGGAATGAGAGGGGCTTCCCTAATCCCCTTTAACCAGCACAGCTTACACAGGCTAATCCTGTAGGGTTTTTTTTCTATTGATGTTAATTTTAGATTTGCACATTTTTAAACGAAATTCTGTTATTTAATTGCTTATTATTTTTGTTGTTATTTGTAACATTTGAATTACTTTTCATCGTTTATTAGTTTTATTGTTATTTATTATTATCTATTATTTTATTAAAGTAAATATAACGTCCTGAATTAAATGACTTATAGAGTTAAGCTTAGCGATAGGGTTCAGGTTCAGGTTCTGGTTCTGGTTCTGGTCAAAGCCAAGGGTTAACTTCCTTTGGAATACAAGTGGTCATGTTAGCCTAAGGGTAAAGCAATTATTATTATTATTTTATTTTATTTTATTTTATTTTTTTTTGGGGGGGGGGGGGGGTAGGCTAAGGTTACATTTTGAGTTAGGGTTAGGGTTAGGATCAGGATTAGAATAGTTGTAATTAGTGATACAGCATTAGTGCAATGTTTTCCCAGTATCGCTACAGAAGCAATAGCAGTGAGGTTCACTAATTACTAGCATTCGTTTCACAGCATTCGAAACAAAACGAAACGAAACGAAACAAAACGAAATTCGAAACAAAACGAACGAGATAAAAACAGAAACACACACACATACAAGGCGATGCTATAAATAATTTGAAACTGATCTCACTAGAATAGTCAACTGATCTGATCTAGCCATAAAATTTATATTATTCTCAGAAGAAAGTTGAAATGAACAAGATCACTATTCTGACTCACGGCCGCTATCACGGCCGCTAACTATTCACTTTGGCGATCGGAAGTTTAACATTCGCAGAGCGTAAGCTACTGTATATTCACGAAATTCGATGGATTTTAGGGCTATAGCCTTATGGAAAGTGTTTTGCTGAACTAGATCAACAGCTAAAGTGAAAAAGCAAAAGCTATTTACCTTACTAACAATTCCAAAGCGTGAAAAGCATCCGCTGTCAACAGGACGCATGATGTTTGAGATCTAATTAGTCAAATCGCCGAGCAAAAAGTGTTTGTACCGATAAACCACGTACATTATTTTGCTAAATCACGCAGATTAAAACACACAGTGAAAATGCGTTTCTTTCACCAGAAAATTCAGCGTCTTTATGCCAAAGCTAGTAGGCTGAAATTAAAATTTGACAAATACTGAAGCCGAGGCTTTACATAAATCGTGTAACAACGCGCCAAACTAACACGCAACATAGCGGTTCGGCTTGATGTAAAACCAAAAACCAAAATTTTGAAATAAATTGTTTACAGAAGCTATAAACACTGAAATAAATTGTATGCAAGCAAAAAATAAAGAAAAAAAAATGTTTGCTGGAAGTATGGCATTTGGACGGAGACACAAAATAAATTGTTTGCAGCAGGTGCCGCATATCAAAAAAATGTTTGCATGCGAAATTGTTGGGGAAGGCGCGAAGAAAAGCGAGCAAAAAACAGGCTAGCGTGCATGGCATTGTGGGCTATGGCCCTCATAGGCCATGATGCAGTTTAGTTTCCTTTTTTTTTTAACTTCAATAAAACTTTTGAAAAACAAAACTATAAAACTATAAAACTACTGTATCAAAAACTGAAAAGCAAACAATATATAACAAAAATAATAAAAAATAAACAATAAAATATGCAATACATTAAATAAAATTATAAAAACATTAAAGAAGTCTAGAATTAATGTAGAATTCTACTATGGCACACCTAGGCCACCATACAGGTCTATAGATCCGGCACTCTTCATTGGTTTGTCGCTGTGGTTTTGCCGTTGTTATAGTTTTGGAATATGATATATTTACTCCGACTGCCGAAGTAAACTTTATAATGATAATAATAAAGTCTTTATTCCTCTTTCAACTTGTTGAAATGTTGTAACAACCCCGTTATTACGGATAATTTTCTTAGTCTTGGCCGAGAGTCCACACAACGGTCAATTTTTCCCGTCCAGACTAATAAGTTTGGCTAATTCTAAGGGTTAAAATTTTCTCAAATTTTCAAGCACGTGCTAATGAACAATAGAACGATTAAATTAACCGTTTCCTTTGTCCCTTCCAGCCCTTCAGTGTCCGAACTTGGGAGCTTTAGCAACCACGACGGTAACTGCAGCGAGAACGGCACAAAACAATACGTTTATTAGAAAAAAAAACAATGACTCTGCCCGTGCATTTTATATTTTGGTACTATGTTTTATATTTTCGTTCCCTGCAAAACAACAACGTCAAATAATCAAATTATACTGGTTTTGTGGAGAACGTGAACACACGACCGTTAATTTTTGAACTTGAAAGCCATCCCACGAATTCAGCTCCAGGACAATTCAGTCACGTTGCGAACAAATCAAACAAATTGGAACGATTGCTGAAATTAGTTTGAAAGAGTAAAAATTCTTATTTTCAATAACGTTTTTCCTGGCCTTGCCGGTTACTATACACTTCTACATATGCTAGTGAGCTGTCCATTGCTTGAGACATTCTGGTCTAATGTAATTGGTGGAATTATAACTCACTTATGAGATTCTTTTTGATGATTTTCAATTAATCTTATACGGCTACAATGCTGGAGACCGCAAAACCTATCTCCTGAATTATTATATTTTAGTCGGGAAATTCTATATTTATAAACAAAAACTAGACAAAGAAAAACCCCTACATCCACTTCCTTTTTGGCCTAAAAAGGTATTGGTACACAGAGCCTTCGCTACGGCCAACAGATCGTTGAACAACTTTCAAGCTAAATGGACCACTCTTCTATCCCCTGCTATCCCTGCTTATTGATTAAATACCTCCTGCGCTTAATTATGTTATCCCTGCGTTATATGTATTAATTATATTCTGTTACTTACATTTTTGATGTAATGTACTTTAAACAAATCCTTTGTATTGTTTTAAGAAAATATTATATTAAAAAAATCTGATGTAATATTGTTAATGATGAATAATTTAGTTTCCCCTTGTTTTGTCCATAGCAATTAAATGAAATGAGCTTGAAAGAAAGAAAATTTCTTTTAGGGTACAAACTTCCAACGGATGCCAAGGTCCCTTTCCAAATACCTCAAAATGATGGCTGGCTCGAAAGGGTTTCTTACAGCTTATGTACGTACATGTCAGAACAATTAAACATTAAAATTTAATGGTTTTAGTCTCTGAAACAAATTATAGAAAAGCTTATGACAGGGTTGTTAAAGTTTCCTTCAAGACCATTTATGACGTCATATATGTTGTCGTGGTAACAGACACAACCCTCAAAAGTCAGTTTTTTTAAATCTATCTTTAAAACTAACTCGGTTACCTATGTTTTTTTATAAGCGTTTTCAAAAATTTGCAATATTCTTCACTTCGTGTAAATTTGAAAAAAAATCTGTATTGTGGAAATCGAGATAAATCGAAAAAGGCCTTTTAATGATTTAAAAAAAAATCCACTTTACAGTTTTTTTTTCTAAAATGTCTCAAATGTTAGATAAAGTTGAGTGTTACTTGCATAAAAAATTTCAAGAGAGGTCACCGAGCAAATTTTTGAGATAAAGAGGAATATTTTATGCACGATTCATCCGATACGCGCGATTTTACGCACTATTTTCAATTCCGGTGAGCTGCGCGTGCTACTTTTTGATAGCAAAATCAGCTGACGCATGCGTCAATGCATTACGAGTGCACGTCGCGTGCACGGCAGCTGAAATCCCTTTCTAGCCTCCTTAACCCTATTCGGCCTGGGCTTTTTTTGAGTTCCTGAGCCTGGGGGGGCACATTGTGCCCCCCCCCCCCCCTTCGTAACTTCAAGAACATTAAGGCTACGACAATGAAACCTGGAGGGTGCATAGTACGTCCGAAACTGTCTCCTTTTCGGTCCGCACAATGGAACGATGACGTCATATGACGTAGTTATTAGGTAATTAGTTATACGGCCGCCATCTTGGATCCGCCATCTTGGATTTCTGAAATTTTTTAAAACCTCTTGAAAACCGTCCAAATTGACTCAAAATTAATCAAAACCAATAAATAAGTGCTAAATGACGTAAAAATATAAAAGTTATACCAATAAACATTGTTTTTCTTCATTCAAAGGTACAAATATGCAAATTTCAAAAAACATGGCTGTCAAAATCTTGTTGCCATGGAAACATCAAGTCACGTGATCAAAAAATTGTCATACAAAATTGTTGCCAGATAAATTTTAGGAAAAATCACAAAGTTTGATGGCGTTTGAATACATATTAAAGAAGTTATGAAGGTTCAAAGTTAGCCCCCCCCCCCCCCCCCCCCCCTGGCCGAATAGGGTTAAGAAGAAAATTAAAAGTCAAAAAGCAAATTTTCACTAAGACTGTCTAAATAAGGTCTAAATAAGGTAAATGAACACGCTGGCGACAGTAATAAGCTCCTTCAAACAATAAACATATTTTAAATGTATTGGTTTCGTGTTCTTGTGACCTAAGTGTACGGCCGACTTAATATTAACAAATTCCTTAATAGTAAATCAAATAAACTTTATAATAAATATTACAACATTAAATTCTCTTATAACTTCATTTCACAAACATCTCATGAATAAAAAGTTCATTCATTGTCAATCAAATTTGTTTTTCAACCTTTTCACCTTTTTTTCAATCTATTGACAGCAATGCTACGCCACCTATTAATTGCTGCCGGCAGGCAGTCTACTAATCGTGTAGAATCGAGAATCTAGAATTCTGTCCTTCTGTCCTTCTGTCTGTCTCGGTTTTCCGATAGTAAAACTTAAAACTGAATGCAAGGCTGATCGGACAGCTATAAAGGGTATTTTATTGCCCAATATTTCGGTTAGGCAAAACTAACCTTCATCAGGGGCTACAAAGAGCTAAGTAAAAATGGAATAAAACGGTTACAAGATATAAAATGATTCAAATGAAAGATTAAATATGATTGGTTAACAAAAATAAACAGTAGAAACGTTTACAAAAGCTACTATAAAAATAGAAATATATTAAGTTTCATCGCGTCTGTTCATCCCATAGGGTTCAAGAGTCTTGCCCTTGGAAATTAAAAATCCTTCTCTGGCCTTACGAATGGCGTCTCTGTCAGAGTTAATGAGTTCAAGGGGAATGAGTTCTATGTCATTGATTGAATGGCCAGGAAGAGTAAAGTGATCTGAAACGGCGGTAGGCTGATGAATGTGATGTTGGTTAATGGCTTTTTCGATTGCGCGTCTGTGTTCGCCAAATCTGTCGCTGAGATGTCGTTTAGTCTCTCCTATGTATTGTACTTTGCATCTGCAGCACTGTATCATATATATGAGATTCGTAGATGAGCAAGAGATGTGGTGTCGTATTCGTTGTTGTTCGTTTGTAGAGAAAAAGGTGTAAAACGTGGTTCCTTCTGAGATAATATATATGATACAGTGCTGCAGATGCAAAGTACAATACATAGGAGAGACTAAACGACATCTCAGCGACAGATTTGGCGAACACAGACGCGCAATCGAAAAAGCCATTAACCAACATCACATTCATCAGCCTACCGCCGTTTCAGATCACTTTACTCTTCCTGGCCATTCAATCAATGACATAGAACTCATTCCCCTTGAACTCATTAACTCTGACAGAGACGCCATTCGTAAGGCCAGAGAAGGATTTTTAATTTCCAAGGGCAAGACTCTTGAACCCTATGGGATGAACAGACGCGATGAAACTTAATATATTTCTATTTTTATAGTAGCTTTTGTAAACGTTTCTACTGTTTATTTTTGTTAACCAATCATATTTAATCTTTCATTTGAATCATTTTATATCTTGTAACCGTTTTATTCCATTTTTACTTAGCTCTTTGTAGCCCCTGATGAAGGTTAGTTTTGCCTAACCGAAATATTGGGCAATAAAATACCCTTTATAGCTGTCCGATCAGCCTTGCATTCAGTTTTAAGTTTTATTCAATACTACTGCTGATCCTGATCTACTCCAAGATCCGGCTTCACTTCGCCGTGCTGTTTGTCCAAGTGGTCCTTGCTTTATTTGAGAGTTTTCCGATAGTAACAATGAAATATTGTTTGAGAACCAATCAAGAGCGGTAGAAGATCTACGAAACCGTCGGCAGTCTCGGGAGAGCCTCGGCATCCAATCAAAACAAAGAAATGACAAGCCGACTCGAGCATGCATTGGCGATGCACGACTAAGCTGTTTCTGTTTCGACGCCATATTGGACTGGTTTTCAAGCTGTTTTGCTGTCCATTCGACTTGGTAATGTCTAAAAGTACGCTGGAAATCAGTTAAACATGGACAAAGGTTCTTCTCAGGGCCAACGTAGTTGCTGGATCTCTGTTGAACAAGACGCTGTGGGAGCGTATACATGTACTTAGCTTGGGCGTCGTTGTATTACTGTTAGGCATATTGGAAAATAAGCCTACATGTCTTGGGAATCTGCTAAGGAATCTGCATGCACGTTAGTTCACGATTTGATAATAGGTAGTATTGGGATAGTGTGAGCACGCTAACAAAGAAGCGCGTTAACCTTCAAAAACAAGAAGACGGAAGCGTGCGAGATCGCACGCAAATTATTAAAATAGCGTGTCCACTGTGTTAGAATCTTTCAGTTTATTTTGTCTGGTCCGGAACCGGGGTCAAAACAACTTTTCAAATTGAGAGTTTTGCTGGAAGTATTCCAGCCATCATTATAATAAATTTTGAATGAAACTTATAAATTTAATCAAAGTTAACGACAGAAGTTATAATTTAGGGCGAGAGAAACAAATTTAGCCCATTCTATATTTTTTCAGTTGAGGTAAAAATGCTGCAATTTGCATATTGAAACCTTCCCAGTAACGCAACGCATCTTGCAAAATATACCCAATTTTTAATATTCCTCCGTGTCCGAAACAAAGAAAAGAAAATTAAATGAAAAACGTGATCACTTTGAGGTTATTTTCGCTAGAGAAACATTCACCTGATTCACTAGCGCAAGCGAAACTCGCAAGAAACGATCATTGTTTACATCTTCATCGGCGGTGAAGTTTTGCACCCGAGGCTGTTTTGTTCCTCCAACTTCACGACTATAAAAATTCATGAAAGGCAAACAACCGAAAGAAGTGAAATAAATTGGGATTCCTACCACGCTTATATTTCTTCCTTCGCTGTCCAGTGTTCACTTTTTATTAAACAAACGTTATGTTTTCGTCTATAAAATCTGACGCGGATGATTCGAGAATCGGGAAAAACCAGCACGAAATCAAGATAAATAGACTATTTACATGTGGGAAAAATCTGAGACCTTCCGGAATGCACAGAACTAAAGGATTTTTACCAAATTCCACGGCGATGGTGTAAATTTGATTTATGCCAACCCGACGTTTTCAAGATTCTTATCCAGCTTAACCAGCATCTCGCAATGAGGCAGCACTTCACTTCCAATATGGAACTACTAGTTTATATATCTACTCTCAAATCTCCAAAACACTTCAAAATGCGTCGGGTGTAGCTGATATTTTGGTTGCCATGACGACATGACGTCAAACTAGAATGAAAGTCGAACCTAATTAAACGTAGCACCGCCGAACGAACTCAACAAAGAAGCCAAGATGTTCTTTTTTAGCATTGCTGTTGTGCTAGGTAAGTCGATTTTATTTCGTTTATTATTCTAGTGAAACTCTCTCATTGTTTCCTAATATGGTTGCTGTAGACTTGATCTCGATAATATTCGAAACGGTTTGGAACTCGAGCTCATTGCGTGCGTTCACGCCCGTAGCTCGCCGTTTATATAGTTTTTGAAATATTTCATCCAGAAAGCTCGAACGTTTCCCCTGACTTTTCGAGTCAATGTTCAAGGTTCTAGTAGTGTAGCCTGCGTTCAAAATAACCAATATTGCAGTGCATGTCCAAATATTTCCGGGTCCCTTTATCAGTCGTGGGCAAATTCGTTTAAATATAAATTTTGTTTTATTCTTTTATTTACTCCTTCATCGCCTTGCCGTAAGGATCAGTTTGCCGTTTTCTGATTTTATACATAAATTCATACACCTAGAGACGGTGATGATTTTCATGTCGTACGTATATTTAGCTCTAAATTGCAATTCTTACCATACCGTAAGGTGTTAGGTTAGGCACCTACAAGAGTAAAGAGAGTAAAGGCGGGCCGCGCTCTTTTCAAAGCATTTTGTCAACAAATTCGTGTGCGGCAAGATTTTATTTCTAGCTTTTTACTCATGCGCATAGCGGCATGAGTCAAGGTTTCGGTAAGGTTCCTTTTCGTCCCCTTTTTGTAGTCACAAATTGCCTTGTTTTTTTAAAGTTTCCCGTATCCCGCAGCCAGAGGACGACTTTCACTGGTCTGATTGGTTGACACGCGACCTCGTGATTTCGGCGTGCCGAGTGGCGTGCCCGTAATCACGTTTAGTGTACGCGAACTCGCCCCTGCCTCCCCTAGAAAGTTATTTTTGCCACCTATTGTTATAAAAGGCTCCTGGAAGCTTAAACCAATCAGAATCCGTCTACCGAGCACATGTCTAGGATTTAGGGGGGACTAGAGAGAATCGGTTTGTCACTCAGAGAAGACTTTCAGATTCAAACAAATATGGCCTCTTCTGTGCTCTGCACTTCAATTTTTCAGACGTTCATTTTCCATTACCAAAATGTAAACATGCCTTTGAAGACTTCGAAATGGAAAGAAAGAGTCCTTAAGACGATTTGTATGCCTTTGAAGTGGCGGTTAGAGAGCTGAAAGCGATGGAATCGTCCTGTGAGGATCACAAAGCGAGACACAAAGCCCGGCACAAAGCGAGACATGTGTTCCTACAGAATTCATACTCGAAGCTCGAAGCAGCAGACTCTACTAAGAATTTTCAAGCATTCCTGGAAAACTACGGTGAAGAAAATAACATTTTTGAATGTCCATTTACTTTGTAAGAAACATTTCATGGACTGTTTATTTCTGTTATCAGTGAGAATTTTGCGAAATATCGGCCGCACGAGAAATTCTTTGATTTGCTTGCGTTGCCGAGAGCTTCCTCGATGCGATAATTTAACGCGTTTTGCTCTTGAGACTAATATAATTCGCAGACCCTAGCGCTCCTCGCTGCAATTAGGCTAAATAAATCGCCAAGCCTTCCGGAAACAGAAAATCAATGAATTCTGATTAGCGTTTGACTCTTTTATTCAAGGGAATGACATTTTCATTCAAGGAAATATGAGTTTCATTAAAAAGTTTTGACCTTTAGAACAAATATTGTGGAGCGCGCGATCGAATTACATTCCACACGAAATTTGCATGAAACGAAACAATCTTGCCATCCGTCGGTGGGGTGGGGGGAGGGCGGTTCTTTCTGGAATAACCCAAAGCCCAATGTAATAGAAATAATTCACGGTTTGGGAAGTATTAGACTATAATGCGGGTTTGATCGGGAATCAATAAATTAAATATTCAAAGCGAATACAGAAAAAATGGTAGCTTTAATCAACGTGTCTTCCCCGTTTCTTGACTGATGGTGCAATGTGTGTCACGCAAAATTCGTTGCGGTGCGTGACACGTTTAAAATAAACCATAAAACTTTCTTGCGCATGAGTAAAGGCTACTGGTAGCCTCTTGGTAATCTTTAGATTCGCAATGGTTAGAAAGCGATGGCGAAAACGGTTTCTACAGAACATGGTTTTCAGTTAAAAGCGTTGCCAAATAGTGAGCGTGAATCACGGGTCACTCACCTGTACGTTGCGCTTTGTTTCTCGTGCTCTTTACAAAGTGTTCTGCAGTCCAGATCTAGACGCGCTCTTTTACTCGATCGGTTAACGTAGTTCAGAGCTAGAGTACATTAACTGAGGTTTTAAAAATAGTATAGGCCTTTCTATTTGCCGGACAATGAGAAAATAAATGATGGCTTCTCTTTGAAATCCTAACTTGAACAAGCAAAAAGCAAGCGCCCGTCTCTCACGACTGAGGGAACATTGTTTGTGTTGAGATAATTATTCAAATTTGAATCCGTTTGCCGGTCTCGGGGGAGTTCGTAGGAAGACATTTTGCAAAGCCATTTTTAGTTTACGGAACACCATCTAGAAAATAGCGCTTTGATACCATTTCCACGCATCGTATTAAATCCAAACTTCGCCAATCTTTTGTTTAGACATGAGGCTAACATTTCCAGGGAGAACCTTAGTTAGCAAGTCCATTCTTGAAGAGAAAGACCATCCTTAATATCAATACGGTGTTTTTTCCATGCTGAAATCAGAGAAAAAAATCACGGGATTCGATAGCAGTTGTCCAAATCTCAGGGAAATAAAAAGGATCTTAAATGATTCCTTAACACCTCTTCTGAAAAAGCCAGGTTGAACCTAACCGCCAAAGTACTTAGTTTTTTTCTTATGGAGTAAAACATGCACCTTGTTTCGCCATTTTTCCCCATTTTCTTTGTAATTTGGCTCTTTTGTCAGACGGAAGCTTTTCAAATTTAGCGCTCTGGACCGTAAGAAGGACTAAGAAGGTCCCGGATATGTCGCGGCATTCTTGGCGATGACACTTTGTGATGCCAGTCATGATGTACCGTGCCACCCCTAAGGACACTTTGTGATGCCAGTCATGGAGTAGCGTGCACCCCACCAGGACAATTTGTGATGACAGTCATGGAGTACCGTGCACCCCCTAAGGACACTTTGTGATGCCAGTCATGGACTAGCGTGCACTCCACCAGGACACTTTGTGATGCCAGTCATGGAGTAGCGTGCCACTCCCAGGACACTTTGTGATGCCAGTCATGGAGTAGCGTGCTTGCCTTCAGGACACTTTGTGATGCCAGTCATGGAATAGCGTGCACACCCCCAGGACACGTTGTGAAGCCAGTCATGGAGTAGCGAGCATTCCTCTGGACACTTTGTGATGCCAGTCATGGAGTAGCGTACCACCCCCCAGGACACTTTGTGATACCAGTCAGTGGAGTAGCGTGCACCCCACCAGGCGTCGCCTGGAATGCCATTGTCTTTCGAGATATGTACTTACAGTGCCCAGTTTCTTGATACGCAGAATAATTATTTGCATATACAGAACCAGTCGGTTGTAATTGGTCTACAGATTAAGCTTTGGGAATACTCTAGTCTGTAGTCTCTTGGCAGATTCAACTGCCGTCAATTACAAGGTTTGATGCGTGATGTAAATCCCAAGGTGTGATAAAGTTAACAATCGTGCTGAAATTAAAGGCGGACCGCGCTCTTTTCAAAGCATTTTGTCAACAAATTCGTGTACGGCAAAATTTCATTTTTCTTTTGAATCTTTAGATTCGCAATGGTTAGAACGCGATGGCAAAAACATTTTCCGCAGAACATGGTTTTCAGTTAAAAGCGTTGCCAAATAGCGAGCGCGATGCGCGGGTCACTCGTTTGTTCGTTACGCTTTTTTACTCGCGCTCTTTACAGAACTTTAATATGGCGGACGACTGAAGAGGCTCGAAGACCGAATTCTTTTTATCAAACTACCGCGTTTTAACAGTGTTTCGATCGTTTTAAAGTTATTTTAAGTGCGTCGAATGTCTATAAAAGACGTGATGTCCTATTCTTCTCGCTCTTTACACAGCGTTTTGTCAACAAATTCGTGTGCGGTAAGATTTTCATTTTGACTCGTTAGATTCGCAATGGTCCGAGTACGATGGCAAAAACGTTTTCCGCAGAACATGGTTTTCAGTTAAAAGCGTTGCCAAATAGCGAGCGTGAATCACGGGTCACTCGCTTGTACTTTGCGCTTTGTTTCTCGTGCTCTTTACAAAGCGTTTTGCAGTCCAGATCGCTTAACGTAGTTCAGACCTAGAGTACATTAACCGAGGTTTTAAAAAAATTATATAGGCCTTTCTATTTGCCGGACAACGAGAAATGTGAAATAAATGATGGCTTCTCTTTGAAATCCTAACTTGAACAAGCAAAAAGCAAGCGCCCGTCTCTCACGACTGAGGGAACATTGTTTGTGTTGACGTAATTATTCAAATTTGAATCCGTTTGCCGGTCTCGGGGGAGTTCGTAGGAAGACATTTTGCAAAGCCATTTTTAGTTTACGAACACCTTCTAGAAAATAGCGCTTTGATACCATTTCCACGCATCGTATTAAATCCAAACTTCGCCAATCTTTTGTTTAGACATGAGGCTAACATTTCCAGGGTGAACCTTATTAAGCAAGTCCTTTCTTGAAGAGAAATACCATCCGTAATATCAATGCGGTGTTTCTTCTATACTGAAATCAGCGAAGAAACCGAATTTTAGTACGCGATTCGATGGCAGTTGTCCAAATGTCAGGAAAAAAAGGGTCGTAAATGATTCCTTAACACCTCTTCTGAAAAGCCAGGGTGAACCTAACCGCCAAAGTACTTAGTTTTTTTGTTATGGAGTAAAATATACACCTTGTTTTGCCATTTTGCCCCATTTTCTTTTCAATTTGGCTGTTTTGTCAGACGGAAGCTTTTCAAATTTAGCGCTCTGGACCGTAAGAAGGTCCCCGATATGTCGCGGCATTCTCGGCGATGCTTAATTTTTGTGTACTGCTAAAAGAGGTCTAGGTATGTTTCTGATATATAACCAACTTCTGTTCATTAGTGTTGGTAGGTAACGCTTGCACATGAAATATGACCCTGTTCCTGTTTTCATTTTAGTTTCCCTTTCTGGAAATGAGGCCATGCTTCCCAACGTTGGCAAATGTACATTTATGGAATATTTCTGCGATGCCAGGAAATGCAGCACAGCTTTCGTCAAGGGACTTCAGAAAGACCCCAAAGGAGATTGCAGGTATACGGTACAATAAATTGGAAGAGGGAGGGGTACGTTGAAGGTGGAGGCTTCCAACTATTTGGTGCTGGTGTGAAGTTTTTGTCAGCCCAATATTCCGTGATTTCATTTTCCGTGACAAGGTACATCCCAATTACATACTAAACATGTATCTACTAGACTAGTGCGCTAAGAGAACTAAAAAGATGACCATGCATGCAGGATGGAAGTAGTCAGGATCAACTTTATCGCGTTTATCGCCTTGTGTCTTGGGAACCTCGCTAAAACTCATATTGTGGTTGATTTTCTCTTCCTCTTTGTGATCTACAGTCGAACCTTCTTAATACGGACACCAAAGGGACAGACCAAAGTGTCCGTATTATAGAGGTGTCCGTATTATAGAGGTAGGGATTGTATGAATTTTTGCATCTTAGGGACCAAAAGAACTGTCCGTAATAGAGAGGTGTCTGTATTATAGAGGTAGGGATTGTATGGATTTTTGTATCTTAGGGACCAAGAAAACTGTCCGTAATATAATATGAGAGAGGTGTCCGTATTATGGAGGTAAGGATTGCATGAATTTTGGAATCTTAGGAACCAAGAAAATTGTCCGTAATAGAGAGGTGTCCGTATTATAGAGGCAAGGATTGTATGAATTTTGGTAACTTCGGGACCAAGAAAACTGTCCGTAATAGAGAGGTGTCCGTATTATAGAGGTAAGGATTGTATGAATTTTTGTATCTTAGGAACCAAGAAAACTGTCCGTAATAGAGAGGTGTCCGTATTATAGAGCTGTCCGTAAGGAAAGGTACTCTGTATAAACATTTGACAAGAGTAGTTTCAATTTGGGATAGTTTTAACCCACAAACGTCAAAATCACGATAATATAGCTCCTTTAAAATAATTAATCGTGTCACCCTCCCTCCATGTAAACAGGCCCTGACAGTGACAATTTTCTTCTTTATTTTTGTCCTTAGTGCCAAATTCCACGAAATGATCAAATGCGTAACAAAGACAGTACAGATTTGTGCTGGGGACATACTGTCTCAATCTCAAATCAACCGCATTGTTCGCCAAAACTTCAAGGAAAATGCCTTCTGTTTGGACGGTGGATTGGAAGTACCTACCATGCCCCCAATAGGCTCACCATGCTCCAATACGTTCAGCAGTGATGCAAATGATTGTATGCGGACCTTCAACCAAAAATTTGTCGCGAACACGTCGGACCCTGCTCTTTGCCCGTGAGTTGAATTTGTAATTGAATGGATACATGAATCAATGAATCAATGATCTATCAATCAATCAATCTGTGGGCATATTATTTTGGGGTACAGGGCTGTACTTGTATATAGGATCGGCTTCGCGACTGTCATTGAATCATTTCATTCCTATAGTTAAACCATGTGCCGTAATACTATTTTTTCTTGTCTTCCCTCTTTTTCGCACCTTTGCTCCTCCGTCAGGGGAATTGGCACCTGCAACAGGCTAGTTTTTTTCAAAAGCGTTTATTATTAACTCATACCGCTTTCAGTAGCTGTGTGTTTATCCTAAAGACCGTTTTGGTGAAATTTGACGGTAACGAGGTATGACGTCATAAGTAGAACGAGGTCAAGCCATTTTGGAATAAACATGCGTGTTTCTCAACTTTTTTCGGTGAAGAAAAACATACAGAATGCCATCTTGGCCGGTCATGTTTGATGACGTCACAGGCCCCCAGCAGCGCCATAGCCCAAAAATATTCCATAATAGCACAGCTCGAAGAACCAATGCCCGTCGTTTTTCATGGTCATCGCTAGCGGAATGTTTCGCAAGCGCGCGTCCGTAACATGTGTGTCGATGCGTCGGAGCGTCGCGCAAGGTTAGCTCGCGGGCGCGTATAACGTCGCAAAACATGCGCGTATGACGCCACACAACATCCGGGATCTTAGCAATTTTGAAACCAAAGCGAGGCTTTGTTTTTCGCGCGGTTACACGAACGAATGTCACGTCTGCTGGAAGACACGTTTGATGTTTTACTGTGTTTAGCGGAGAAAACCGTTTCAAATTAACCCTCGGACGTACACGCAAACTTATACCCCAACCGTGGAACGAGGGGGATCTACTGCATACTGGATACTGTCTACTGCATTTCATGCCGTAAATACCCTGCAATTGTTTACATTGGAGAGACGGGCCGTCGTCTTGGAGACCGCTTCCGCGAACACCGATTGGATGTGATCAAAAAGAAAGTTGCACTGCTAGCGCCTGAACATTTTACGAGACCAAACCACAACCTCAACGACATGATGGTAGCGGTGATTAAAGCGAAACTAGGAGACCAGATCAGGAGAAGACGCGAAGAAATGCGGTTCATTTTCAATTACAAGACTTTGGCGCCGAGTGGTTTAAACCAAGACTTTGGTTTCTCATAGTTAACTCGTATGCTAGCCTTGCGCGCGCTTTTTGTTCGGCACGCGTGAGTTTGAATTTTTTGAATTTTCCATCGTTTTTTTCGCACACGTTAGCAACGAACACATTATTACAACTGATGAAGGCAGCATTGCCGAAACGTCTAGTTTCATTTTTAACATTTTTTACAGCGTCAAACTTTACACTTTTTTACATATTTAATTCTGATAAACAATAGCAAGTCTATCACTCACTTTAAGTGTTGCAAAATGAAGTTTGGAACATTTTTTTTAATTGTGAGCCCACACCTCGAATAGCACTTTTTGCTAGTTTACGGGTGGTATATAATTTCTTTTAATATTGTTTCTTTATCCTAATTGAATAAGGTTGTAATAATTATTGTTGTTTTTGTTAGGGTTAATTGTCTGCGTTCCTTTATATTTAACAGAGAAAGTGCCAAAGCAAAGCGGTGCATGAAGAATCTGACACACTCTGACTGCTCATTTTCATCTTTAGTCCAGGAAGCGCTGGATTTAGGTTTCAGTGACTACAATCCTTATTGTGCGGACAATCGGGATCCTGGCGCGACCGGAAATGACCAGTGCTATGGCGTCAAAGAGCTCATTAACCCTCTCACATCCGGCACGGCCACATCCGTTGGAATGAACAACATCCCAAAACACACCAGCCAACCCACGAAGGCTACATCCTCTGGATTCAAAGTGAAAAGTAGTGCTTTGCAGGCTCTGTTGTCTCCTTTTCTGTTGATGCTGTTCTTTGTTAAGATTTGAAATAGTAAAGTCATTTGAGTGGTAGAGTCTAGATTCCATAGCTCAGAAGGAGGTCGGACACCTTATTAAGACTTATATAACGAGTAAGTGGTTAGCTTTCAGTTGAGGTAAGGAGTAGCAGTTTATATAGTTAAATTCAGGACTAAGCAACCCGAGAAGCTAGGTTGTACTCTGGTACGGTAGGCTATGTAAGTCTAAGCCCAGCTGAGGTCATAGGTTCAATCGTGAGTGGGGATTTTAGATTTTTTTTTAAACTTAAAAATTTATTGAAAATACAATTCTAAGTGTCGACATTACTTAATATAATTCTCAAAAGGTGTCCGGCCTCCTTCGTAGACTGTACCCGTTTGAGTAGACTACTAACTGTCCCCTTTAAGTCAGTCGAGCGGGCGAGCTAATGTTTTATCCAAGAGTTTTTTGTTTTCATTTTTTAGATAGCGGTTTACCTAAAAAGGATAAAAGAGAATCAGTGAGTTTTAAATACTTAGCAGTTAAACTGTGTGAGACAAGAAAATAAATAAACAAATAGAAACATAAAATAGCTACTGTTAGTAACAATACTTGTCATAATTATGTAATCAATGTGCAGTATCTGTAATATCTTCTCTTCCCTTCTTTTCTCTTCTGTAAATTCACTTCACTTCTCTTCTCTTCTCTTCTCTAATGTCATCTCTTCTATTCACTTTACTTCTCTTTCCTTCTGTAATGTCTTCTCTTCTCTTCTTTTCAATCCTGTTCTCTTCACTCCTCTCTTCTTCTCTTCCCTTTACTTCTGTAATCTTTTCTCTTCTGTAATCATTTCTTCTTTTCTTCTTCTATCGATCTGTTCAGCTGATCTATATTCCAGTTGAGCGAGAAATAACAAAAAATGGTTCCCTTTATAATTTTCCACGAAAAACGTAAATCACACTGTGTGCAATCAACACAAGGGTTCGCTTCCGTGCAGTATTGTTCAAACACAAGCGTGCACTCCCGTGCCGTATCGTTTCAAACACAAGCATGCAGTATTGTTATCACTAGCGATATAAGCTCGATAAGCACAAACATCAATCTTATGCTTATTTCTTATCACAATTTCCGGTAATCTCGCAATCTGATTGGTCGATGCGGGTGGTAAATGAGTGTGCAGACAACGGTGCTGACGCTAACAACACGCAATTTCTAAATATAGATGGTTTTCGAAAAAAGTTGTAAAAACTTTCCTTATCTGTTTCTCTTAGTTCTTCAACAGAATTGTTTGCAAAACCTTGACACTTACGACGTGTTTACGTTGCCCAAAGGCGAACCCACCACCTGCAATTCATGTGTCTCTTCGAGTACTCATATTGCATAAGCAAAGTAAAACCAAGACCTTAAGCAAGCACCTTGCTTTTTCTCCCTTGTTTAATACATGTAAGCTATAATGATCAACGAATAAAATAGTGTTGTGTTGTCTCCGTCCGCTGTACAATTGTATTGCTGGCTACAATGAAAACTTGTCAAAGATAACTTGTTTATTCTTTTACGGGCAAATAAAACTTGTCAAGGCAAAACTTGTCAAAGAAAACTTGTTACTCATGCACACGAGCAAGTAAAATTTGTAAAACTTGTCACGTACACTTGTCATAGAAAACTTGCTCGTCTGTAACGTGCTTAACACTGGTTTTGGGAAATTACTTAAAGGTAGTATCGAAAAGTAGCTTGATGTTATGTTTGTATACCTTCAAAGTTTTGTTTACTTTCCCTTTTTCGATTTTGAGAACTACTTGTTTTCCTAACATCGCTTCTTGTGCAATTTTTGGGTAATTGTCAATTTTAATCGCTTTTGAGACACGGCTCGATGGATTTTTTTTGAAACATTCACCACGAGCTCATAATCTTATTGTTAACTGAATATAAGCATTGTTTCACGAAACTTACCAAGACCCCAAAAACTAAAGCCTGATTTTCACTAGCGACATAAACATAAGCGTCAGAATTTGCGTCAATTAAAAGCGAACGTTGACATAAGCATAAGAGTCAGTGATCCTTGTGCTTATGCTTGCGCTTATGGCTATGGCTATGCTTATATCGGGCCCGTTTTCACTCATACGGCGCTATTATGCTTATTCTTATGTCGCAAGTGAACACCAGCCTTGAGACTTAAGACCTATGGACCACGACAGCTTAATACCTGGGACCTAATCCCAAAGACACTTTTACTCCTTTTCTTCTAGACAACCAAACACCAATTAACTGTCGGCCAATGTACCAGCTTTAAAGATCGAATGCCGACAACAAAGTTTTCAAACGACAACAGTAGATCGTTTTCATCTGGGTAAGCAGTTCAGCTGTTTTTCTGGATTTGAGCGCATGCGCAACACCAGAGATAAGATGTTGAAAAAAAGAAACGACTTGAAAAAAAATTTAAAGCCTAACGATCTTTAATAACCGAGGTGCGGAGAAAAGAATATTTAGGCAATTAGATAAATAACTTTTTTTACCACAATTGCCGGTAATTTCGCAATGCGATTAATCGATGTGGGTGATAAATGAGAGCGTAGACAACGGAGCTGACGCTAACATCACGCAATGCCCAAATAAACCAATGAAATTGCGAGAAAGTTATAGACAACGCTTGCTCTTTCTTAGCTGTCACGTTTTGTAACGAAACTTCGATTTTTCCTTGTATTTTTTCTAAATATTGTGAAAAAAAAAAAACAGATTTCCACCGGTTTTCCGTGGCATGGACTCTTATTTACCACGATTTACGTCATCGCTTGGTCAAAATTTGTTGCTGACTCACTCGGCTGCGCCGCGTGAGTCCCCAACATTTTATCCATGTGATGACGTAAATCGTGGTAAATAAGAGTCCACACCACGAAAAACCGGTGGAAATTTGCTAAGTATGCGTCCGCCATTTTGGTGTCCACTTTAATGAGAACAAACAGTTAAAATGCACTGGAGAGCGCGCAAATATCGTATGTGTAAAAATAAGTGTGTAAAAATGCAAAAAATCGTAATCAAAAACCGTATGTGTAAGTATGTCTATCTTTAATCAAAACCAATTATTATAGTTGTTATTAAAGACCAAAGATTAGAAGATAGATCGGGCACTCTTCATTGGTTTGTGGTTATTATAGTTTTTATTGCATAATAGATTGTTGTCTTTTCTTATTAATAAAATAATAAATAACAATAAATAACAAAACTAATAAACGATAAAAAGTAATAATTCAAACAACAAAATTAATAAACAATTGAATGCAAAGTGTGCAAATCTAAAATTAAAATCAATAGAAAAAAAAGCAAAGCACCTACTGGACTAGCCTGCAAGCCATTGTGGTACAGCCTTCATTTACAAAACATTCAATAATAATGACTAATGACTAAATGAAATACGCAGATGAATAAATGGAATACGCAATGAATAATGACCGAATGAAAGGAGTAACATTTTCTAGGACATTTTCTTATCATGTTTAAATGTATCATAAAACGTTCTTACGCATGCGCATGAGTATAGGATGCTTGGAGCCTCTTGTTGTTATGTATATCGCAGCCTGAAAATCGCCTATGAATATTCAAACAATAGAAATTTGTCAATGAGCAAAAATAAGACCAGTTTTCAAAAATCAAAGAGGTCACTTTTAAGCTCATTAACCTATTTCTATTATTTCAAAATTCATTGGTTAATATCTCTGTGATCTGACAATTCTAAGTAGAGTTGTAAAGAATACGCATGCGTGAATATTTTGTGCAAATGTCAAAGCTGGAGCTCTTATAGAAACGTAGAAAATCGCCTATTGATATGGAAACAATAGAGATTTGTCAATGAGCAAAAATAAGACCATTTTTCAAAAATCGAAAAGGTCACTTTTAAGCTCATTAACCGATTTCTATTGTTTGAATATTCATGGGTTAATATCTCTGTGAAAAAGGGGATTTATCAGCCAATTCTAAGTGAGTTGGAAAGAATACGCATGCGTGCGATTTGTCGCGTAAAAATCGTATGTGTTAAGCCTTTACAGCTTTAATCAAAACTAATTATTATAGTTGTTATTAAAGACCAAAGATAAGATGATAGATCATGCACTCTTCATTGGTTTGTGGTTATTATTATAGTTTTTATTGCATATTGTTGTCTTTTCTTATTAACAAAATAATTAATAACGATAAATAACATTGTAAAATTCGTTAATAATTCATAACAGTTATGACCAAAAAACTAATACAAATGTTACAAATAACAACAAAACTAATAAACAATTAAATAACACGGAATTTCGTTTAAAAATGTGCAAATCTAAAATTAACATCAATAGAAAAAAATAGCAAAACCCCCTACAGGACTAGCCTGCGAGCAAGCTGTGCTGGGTTAAAGGGGATTAGGGAGGCCCCTCTCATTCCCTCCCTAATCCCCTTTAACCCAGCACAACTTGCTCGCAGGCTAGTCCTAGCTAGGCTAGCTATCCTATCTATCCTGCCCCCCCCCTGTCCTATCTATCCTGCCTCCCCCCCTATCCTATCTATCCTGCCCCCCCCCCCCCTACCTACCCCTACATTTCAAGTATATGTACACGTTTGGTATATATAAGACTTAGAAGAAACATTGGCGCCATTGTGGTACAGCCTTCATTTACAAAACATTCAATAATAATGACTAATGACTAAATGAAATACGCAGATGAATAAATGGAATACGCAATGAATAATGACTGAATGAAAGGAGTAACATTTTCTAGGATATTTTCTTATCATGTTTAAAATGTATCATAAAACGTTTTTTTACGCATGCGCATGAGTATAGGATACTTGGAGCCTCTTGTGGTTATGTATATCGCAGCCTGAATCAGTCAAACATTCCATCGTGTTTCATGTGAAGCAGAACAACTTCGAACATGTCAAGTGTCAAAGCTGGAGCTCTTATAGAAACGTAGAAAATCGCCTATTGATATGGAAACAATAGAGATTTGTCAATGAGCAAAAATAAGACCATTTTTCAAAAATCGAAAAGGTCACTTTTAAGCTCATTAACCGATTTCTATTGTTTAAATATTCATGGGTTAATATCTCTGTGAAAAAGGGGATTTGCCAGGCAATTCTAAGTGAGTTGGAAAGAATACGCATGCGTGCGATTTGTCGCGTAAAAAGAATGGGCAGGTGAGGCAGCGTGGATGTTTACATTTATAAATGCCAGAGGGTGTTTTTTCTGCCTCACCTGCCCATTCTTACAAGAAGGTCAAACTAAATACACTTTCTCTACAACAAAGGAAGAACGACATATCAAGGACACTTTAAATTGTAAATCTAAAAACTTAATCTACTTAATTGAATGTAAAAAATGCGCTAAACAGTACATCGGGGAAACCAAACGCCAACTGAATGAACGCTTTGGGGAACATCGCCGCTCCATCCTCAATCACCATCATCTTATCAATCCTACTCCTGTTTCAATACATTTTAACCAACCTGGCCATTCTACCAACGACATCCTCCTCATTCCCTTGGAACTCATCCACAACAACCGCGACTCAGTCAGAAAGGCACGCGAGGCCCATCTTATAGATAAAGCGATGACACTTCATCCTCATGGTATAAATAGACGTGATGAACTTAATTAGTGACATTTAGCTTATTTGTTACCAATCACTTTCTGTTATTCTGTTGTATGTCATATTTCAAATGATTTATATGTAACGGTCATTTTATTTCTGTATTCATTTTTGTTTTCTAGCCCCCGTAGGTTTGTTTTGCAAACCGAAATATCGGGCAAATATATTCAATTGTTTATTGTTTTTTTATTTCACTTCTGTCTCTATCTTTTCTTTTTGCCGTAAGGATCAGTTTGCCGTTTTTACTATTACTATTTCAAGATTTTTACTGATCCTGGTCTACGATAGATCCGGTACTCTGTCTTCATTGGTTTGTCGTTGTGGTTTTACCGTTATTACAGTTTTTATTTACTTTAAGGCTGGAATGGTACCCTAAAACATGGAAAATTTTGCATTAAGGTGAAAAAAATAGTCTTTTAAAACAATTTTATGGGAAAATCCCACTATTTTGATATAAAGTTTTTTTTTTTCAAAATCAGTCACCTTATCCCATTAGTTAATTATTAACTAGCCCCTTAAGGACGTTTGCCCGAAAATCTTCTAACATTGATTTTTTTCTAAAACTTTTGCTACAGCTAGGTAATGTATTACTCGTGTCAGAAATGCAAAAAAATTGAGGTGTTACTGAGTTCGTTTCGGAGATGAGATATCTGAAAGGCCACCTTAATTTAGAACAAACGGTCTTCCTTACTCGATAAGGCCCCGATGTCTGTCAGTCTAAAAATATTGCAGATTGGAACTTTCTATGCCCAATTTTATACGAGTGTGTCTATTAAGCAAATAAAATCAACTGTTGACGTCCCTTAAAGTAAATCTTATTTTCAAACGACAGCATTTGCGAATCATGATAGCCGCAAGTTGGCTGGATTCGATGTTTCGTGGGTAGAAAAATGGGAAAATTTTAAACTTCCTACATTGATTTTTTGTTCATTTTTTCACAATCTGTCGAGAATAAGAAAAGAAAATTATCTACCCAAAAAAAAGTAGGGGTCACCGACCATCCAAACGAATAAAATCTAAGTAACATTAATGCGACGGCTACCAGCCCTTTATCTGTTAAGTTTTAGTTTTTATTGCATAATAGGTTGTTGTCTTTTCTTATTAATAAAATAATAAATAACAATAAATAACAAAACTAATAAACGATAAAAAGTAATAATTCCAACAACAACATTAATAAACAATTGAATACAAAATTTCGTTTAAAAGTGTGAAAATCTAAAATTAAAATCAATAGAAAAAAAGCAAAACCCCTACAGGACTAGCCTGCAAGCAAGCTGTGCTGGGTTAAAGGAGATTAGGGAGGCTCCCCTCATTCCCCCCCTAATCCCCTTTAACCCAGCACAGCTCGCTTTCAGGCTAGTCCCTACCCCCTCCCCCTACAGAAATCGCCGCAAGTTTACACTTGCGACAAAAGTTGCATTGGAGAGCGCGACAAATATCGTATGTGTAAAAATACGTGTGTAAAAAAATGTAAAAATCGTAATAAAAAATCGGATGTGTAAGCCTTTACAGCTTGCGATACATCGGGCACTTTTCTTTGGTTTGTATTTTATAGTATTCGGTAAATAACACAATTTTTTTCTATCATCGACAACTATACTAGATTTGCACAAGAATCATGAAAAAGTGGCTATCAGAGATGCTTGCGGAAATGGAAACAATTTATTCTTTTTCTTTTACATATTTCTTTTCTGTTTTCTTAATTCTTTCCCTAAACAATTCTGTTTCTGTCAGGGACTACATCTCAAATATTTCTCGGACTGCAGGTTTCAGAGCGAGGTCCTTAGCTGTCTGTCCTGAACAGTCTTTGATGCCGCTATCAGAGTTACGTAAGCGTAACAGAATATCCGCACAGAGTACGTGTCCAGCGCCTGAACTGAGGTGGAGAGCTGGGGAGACAAAATTGAACACGTGACTGTTACTGCTTAGATTAACTCTAACGGCCCGTTAACACATGCGATTTTTGTCGCGCTCTCCAGACTTTTGTCGCAACTTTTGTCGCAAGTGCAAACTAGCGGCGATTTCCTGTGCGATTCGGGTGCGACATTTGCTTTGATTTGCTGTGATTTCCCCCAAATCGCCGCCAAGTTGCATCAGGTTTCGAACATGTTCGAAACCTCTGCGACATCGCACTGAAATCGCCGCCATGCGATTTGAAGTTGCAACTTGCGCGCGACAAAAATTGCATCGACAAGTGCGACAAAGGGCCTGGTTGCACTAGGGAAATTTTGATCAAATTTGTCTTTGTTTAAGATAAAAATCTGTCATCACATCCAGTTTTCTAATGCGAACGGTGTTTCGCAAATTTGAAAAAAAAAATTGGAAATTCCAGCTAAACTTCAAAGACGCCGTAGTGTATGGGGGGCAGGCTGATTTTGAAAAAAAATCGAGGAAACAAAACAAACCGCTTCCGGGGGACACGCTTTTTGTGGAATGTTTTTGTTTTTATGTCATTACGCGTATGTTTTCAACAGTGCGACCCTAAAATGCTCTCGAATTTTTTAAACTCCTATTTGCGGTTTCAAATTTATGGAAATTTTTGCACGGGCTAATTTTTGTTTTGAACTGTAGTGCAACCAGGCCCAAAAATTGCACAAAAAATCGCCTGTGTAAACGGGCCTTTATGGTTGCCGGCTTTAACAGCGAAAAAATATACTAGGTTATGAATTGAGTATCAGAACGTTCTGCTGTAGCTTTAACCTGTCGTGAATAATCACACTTTTCAGATTTCGTCCAATGACTTCAAAGTAAGAACCACCTTGTAACATAAAAAGCATTGTCACAGGGAAGTACTTCTCGAAAGTTTTTGTTTGAATGGTTAGTTCATCTGCAGATTTACAAATAAGAAACAACTTGTACAGCAAAATAAACAGTACCAAAGGAGAGTACTGCTCAATAATTTTCAATTGAATGGTCACACTTAAGGATTTGATCCACAGACTCAAAGGCTAGAACCTCCTTGTAAGCATAATAAACAGTACCACCGGAAAGTACTGCTCAGTAGCTTTCATTTGAATGGTCACACTTTAGGATTTCATCCACAGACTCAAAAGTTAGAACCACCTTGTACAGCATAACAAACAGTACCACAGGAAAGTACTGCTCAGTAGCTTTCATTTGAATGTACACACTTAAGGATTTGATCCACAGACTCAAAAGTTAGAACCACCTTATACAGCATAACAAACAGTACCACAGGAAAGTACTGCTCAATATCTTTCATTTGAATGGTCACACTTAAGGATTTGATCCACAGACTCAAAAGTTAGAACCACCTTATACAGCATAACAAACAGTACCACAGGAAAGTACTGCTCAGTAGCTTTCATTTGAATGGTCACACTTTAGGATTTGATCCACAGACTCAAAAGTTAGAGCCACCTTGTACAGCATAATAAACAGTACCACAGGAAAGTACTGCTCAGTAGCTTTCATTTGAATGGTCACACTTTAGGATTTGATCCACAGACTCAAAAGTTAGAGCCACCTTGTACAGCATAATAAACAGTACCACAGGAAAGTACTGCTCAGTAGCTTTCATTTGAATGGTCACACTTTAGGATTTGATCCACAGACTCAAAAGTTAGAGCCACCTTGTACAGCATAATAAACAGTACCACAGGAAAGTACTGCTCAGTAGCTTTCATTTGAATGGTCACACTTTAGGATTTGATCCACAGACTCAAAAGTTAGAGCCACCTTGTACAGCATAATAAACAGTACCACAGGAAAGTACTGCTCAGTAGCTTTCATTTGAATGGTCACACTTTAGGATTTGATCCACATACTCAAAAGTTAGAACCACCGTGTACACTTACACCACGGCAATGGACTACTCGAAAACTTCAAGTTCATTTGAATGATCAAAAGTTAAGGATTTCTTCTGCAGTCTCAAAAATAAGAACCATTAAGGTTCGGCTTAAAAAGATGCAGGGCGAAACGGCAAAACTGGGCGCGCAGGTCATTACCTGTTCTTCCATTTTTGTCTTGTGCATTAATAGATGCCCCGTTGTCCAACAAAAACTGAACAGTTTGAGTGTGGCCTTCCTGCAAGGGCATAAAACATGATCAGTCCTTGCTCAGATAAAACGTTTTCGCAAGTTGAAGAGAGAAGATAGACTTGCCCTACAAATCGAACTCAACATGGGAAATGAGAAGCGAAGGACCGTTGAAAAGTCTGGAGTTTGAAGATTTAAATGTAGCTGTCAAAGCTTTTCATTTTCGAACTTTTATGAAAGAAAACTAGCTAACAACGAGACTTACCGCCTCGGAGAATAATGATGGTGATGGAAATGTTGATGGTGGTGGCGATATTCATGATGATGACGATGATGATGATGATGATGATGATGATGGTGGTGGTGGTGGTGGTGGTGGTGGCGATATTGATGATGATGAATGGTGATGATGATGATGATGATGATGATGATGATGATGATGATGATGATGATGATGATGATGATGGTGGTGGTGGTGGTGGTGGTGGTGGTGGTGGCGGCGATATTGATGATGATGAATGGTGATGATGATGATGATGATGATGATGATGATGATGATGATGATGGTGGTGGTGGTGGTGGCGATATTGATGATGATGAATGGTGATGATGATGATGATGATGATGGTGGTGGTGGTGGCAATATTGATGATGATGAACGGTGATGATGATGATGATGATGATGGTGGTGGTGGTGGTGGCGATATTAATGATGATGAATGGTGATGATGATGATGATGATGGTGGTGGTGGTGGTGGTGGTGGTGGTGGCGATATTAATGATGATGAATGGTGATGATGATGGTGATGATGATGATGATGATGGTGGTGGTGGCGATATTGATGATGATGAATGGTGATGATGATGATGATGATGATGATGATGACAATGCTGCTGCTGCTGCTGATGATGATGATGACGATGATGATGACGATTACAATGGTAATCATGTACAGTGTACCTTAGCTGCCAAATGCAATGGTGCCATTTTGGATTTTCCAGTACACACATTAACATCCCCATCATGGTGTGTAATCAGGTATTCTAGTGAAGCATTACAACCCGCTTGTGCTGCTAAATGAATGGCCTGCCTTCCAAGCTGATCTGTAGCAGTTACACATGCCTGCAAGATCAGATAAAAAAAACCCAGTAATTTAGACTGTATGAAACCGCCTGGATGAAAGTTGTTTGTTTAGGTATGCATTTTCATACATGTATATGTTATTTGTAATTTACATTAATATAGTTCACGAAGAATGCTCTGAATAATGCAATGTTCAATCACAGAACTTGTACATGATTTCTTTACACAGGACTGATTTGAAAAAAAAAACACTCATTCACAATAAAATACCTTTTGTTCTGTGATAAGAGTCTCTGCTATTTTCACATGGCCTGCACGCAGTGCATCCATGACAGGTGTTGAACCACAACTGTCAGGCGAGTCTGATGTGTAGCCACATCTATGTTAGAAATTGACTGGTTAGTTTTAACCCTTTAACACCCAAGAGTGCCAAAAATCAAAATTTAAGAACAATTTTCATTTAATTTGCAACATATTGGAAACCAAGTGGTACCATGCAAAAGTACTGCTGAAGAGGTTTCATTTGAATGGTCACACCATAGGATTTCGTCCACAGACTCGAAAGTTAGAACAAACGGTACCATGCAAAAGTACTGCTGAAGAGGTTTCATTTGAATGGTCACACCATAGGATTTCGTCCACAGACTCGAAAATTAGAACAAATGGTACCATGCAAAAGTACTGCTGAAGATGTTTCATTTAAAAGGTCACATTATATGATTCAGTTGACAGACTCAAAAGTTAGAAGTATTCTACATGCTTTGAATTCATGATTCACGCTGGGGGTGAAAGGGTTAAGATTGGTCGACAAGTCCAATTTACAATAAACAAATGCAAGAATGAAAACTGTCCCAGATGCTATTTTCATCCTCTGCGGCGTACTAATCAATAGGTGTGCCGAAATTTTGCCATCAAAGTGTTTTTGACAAGTAAGTGAGCCTATGGCCTATAGCAATAAGTCAACAAAACAGACTGAGAAATCATAGCATGTATTTAAATTGGCTTTTAATGTCATTGATATGGGTTTCAAAGATTAATGACGTGAGTGTTCAAGCCTGGCTCTGCAGTATGTAGTAGTCACTATAACCATACATGCACATGTTGAAGTAACAATGAAAATGTTTACCTTGAAATCATTAGCTTTACAGCATCTGTTTTCCCATGGAGTGCTGAAATTAATAAATTCTGAAATCAGGCTGCTAAAGTATTCTCCTTTAAGACGGGATACACTTAAGGCCAGAAGTCGGAGGGACAAGTCACTGCAATAAGTCACCTCGATAATTCCAACGGAAGTCATTTTAGATTTCAACACCCTAAGTGGTACCAATCTACAAATTTTGACCCCTAAAAGGTACGACGAGCACCCCCGTGAGTCCCGTGAGTCCCGTGAGTCCCCCCCCCCCCCCCCCCCCCGGAAGTTGTTCATGGGTGGGGTAGGTCTGATTGATTGTGAAGTGCATTTGAATATATGTATATAGAATTTGTGCTATAAAAATGCATATTATTATTATTAGGAATTATTATTATTATTATTATTATTATACACCATCTGAATGCAGATGGTTTATTTCACACATGTTAGCATTAAACACCTGCCGTATGAAGTGGTGTGCGTCCATTCTTGCTGCGACTGTCCCAGATGTTAACGCAACAATCTAGTAGATAACTTAAGATGTGTGTTTGTCCTTCCCTTGCAGCTACATGGAAGCAGTTCCAACCGTCTTTGTTTACGAGCCTCATATTTGCACCACTCTGGACCAATACTCTAATGACATCAATGCTAGGCTTGGTACATGATAGCATGAGTGGAGTCCTATACTGACGGAGTATTAAATGACAAAAGGTGAAATCAAACAGAAACAAAAATTATTATTGAAGATATATGATTTATGAATGTTTATTCATTTAACTCCAATAGAGTCACTTTGATGTGTTGATTGCAACATCTTGACTGCTATTACTGCTAGTCTTCATCAGGCAATTAGACCGATTGTTTATGTGTTGTTTATGTACAGTATATACCTCATCAGCTGATGAAGACTAGCACATAGCAAACATTGTGATCAATACCTGAAAGTAACTACATCGCGAGACAAATGAATAAATATTCATCAGTCTTACAAGCCATGATGAACAATAACCACATTTTTACTGAATTTTGAAATTTTTCCTGCTCAATGTTTATTTTTAAGTATTGATCAAATAATGTGAAATCCTGTAAACTTGTTGATATTGTGCAAATAAATGATAAAACAAATTTAAAGACATCCTCAAAATGGCTGACTAGGAATAAACAATACATTATCCTGAATTTAAATAATATTTATAGTGTGGGCTTCCTGTGCAGAGACCATTAGCCTCAAACGACTGACCACTTGACCACAGTGCCTTTAACGGGCTGAAACAAATTGAAATAAATTTAACGCCAATTAGAATGAGTTAGAATTTAGCAAGTGCACAGCCTTTAACCAATGAGAAAAATTATGCAGTTACATGTACTCAATTCTTACCTTTATTTTGCATAAATTTCAAGTAGTCAAGTCAAGTTTATCAGACAATTTAGGATAGGTGTGTGCCACCAAGGTTCTCAAATCCTGACCCTATTTAAGGGTAGAAAATTGAGATTTGATACCCTTTATAAGGCCCAAAACCAGGTGTGTAGTCGTTTTGTGCGTTGGGGTGGATACTGCAATTTAGTGACCCTATCTAGACCCTATTTAGTGACCCTATCTAGGGAATATCCAAGGATCACAATACCGAAAATACCAAAAAGGATACCCTATTTAAGGACTGAGCCCAGGGCTCACTTATCCGGTATGCTGGTTTTCGTTCAGCATGGTTTTGTTTTGAATGTTTACATTGGCTTGCCATGTACATTCAGTTTTTGCGAGACACCATTTTAAGTTCTGAATGAAAACTAAGCTCATCGTTTTTTAAGCCTACAGTTGAATTGTTTGATCATTCCATGCAAATAATTTGTTTAACCATAAACCTATAATTTTTGTTAGCTTCATTTTCTTCTTGCTAATTGATCATCCTTGCTTGGACACATAATCAGAATTTAAACTGCATCGGGTACAAAAGTATTCAATGAAAAAATCTCGAAAACAAAACACGATAAAGCGTAAGATAAATGGAATCGGCGTAAAATAAGCTTAATTATCCTAAACAACAAAGCTATAAGCCTTGCTTTTTAATTTCACTGTGAAAATCCGTCTTATTTAGAAGTTATCTTAGGATTTGTAGGAACATTTATAAACTTCAGTTCAGTGAATTTCAATCGAAAATTCCTCAGTTTGAAAGCCATTGTTTTCTCTTTGGGATCCATAATTTTTGAGCTTTCCACTAATAGCTAAACCTTCAGTTCAATGAACTTCACAAAGTACATATCGAGGTTGTTTTGATTGTCATTGATCGCTGCATGTAAGCCTTTCCAAGCCAATGTTAAATGAAAATATATTCCTGTTGTTGATATCAGTTTTAAAATATTAAAGCTTAGTGTTCTTTTGTCGTTAAGCCGTTTTTTGTTTGCGTGCGTGGGAATTTTTTTTTTATTTTGTAGGTTTGAGCAGCAACTTATCGTTTACAAGAAACATATCTTCTCTTCTCATCTTCTAACAGACCACAATATGCAATAAGACACTAAACCGGCTCGAGTTGTGAAATTCTTTCTCCTCACGCTTGTGTTGATGCAGTGGAAAATTGAACTTTGTTTACTTTACAGTTTCGCTTGCGCGGTTTTCTATGAGTTTACCGGCACAATAGTTAATAGGTCTTTCGCCAATCAGAACGCGCGTAGTATCTCAGTTATTTTATAAATATATATATACTTATACTTATATATATATACTTCATTTGCTTTGACATCGTGGAATTCTATCCCTCCATCAGCCAAGATCTTCTTAATAAAGCGCTTGATTTTGCCTCAGCCTACGACAACATAACAAATGATGAACGAAACATTATCATACACGCTAAAAATTCAGTCCTTATAAGCAATCATCAAGCATGGCAAAAGAAGGGCGACACAACGTTCGACGTCACTATGGGAAGCTTCGACGGTGCTGAAACATGTGAACTAGTGGGAAGTTTCCTGCTTTCGCAATTACAACACCTTGACGTAAACTTAGGCCTCTACCGGGACGACGGTCTAGCCGTTTCCAACGCCACACCGAGAGACATTGAGAACACTAAGAAGGAAATATGCCGAGTTTTCAACCTGAACGGGCTGCGAATAACGATTGAAGCCAACAAACAGATCGTTAACTTCTTAGATGTCACCTTCAACCTAAACAACAGCACCTTTCAACCCTTCACAAAACCTAATACCGCACTTCTTTATGTCCACCGTGAGAGTAATCATCCACCCACAACCACAAAGAACATTCCCAACAACATCAACAGACGGCTGTCATCTCTTTCATCGGACAAGACATCATTCGACCAAGCTGCGCCACCATACCAAAAAGCACTAGACGAAAGTGGATACAACTACACTCTACACTACGAACCGATCACGACCCCTAATCGCAGAAACAGACAACGTAACAACATCCTTTGGTATAACCCCCCGTTCAGCAAAAACGTCAGCACAAACATCGGTCACAGATTCCTTGCTTTAGTAGACAAACACTTTCCTAAAGACAACGACCTCAGAAAAATCTTCAATCGAAACACCGTCAAGATCAGTTACAGCTGCATGAATAACACCAAACAAATTATTGACAATCACAACAAACGTGTTCTAAATTCATCCAAAGTCACTGATAATACCGCAAATAACACTACTCACACCAAATCATGCAACTGCCGTCAAAAGAGCTTATGCCCCCTAAACGGAAACTGCCTTCAATCATCTGTCATCTACCAAGCTAACGTCACGCGAACCGACAACAACACTTCCCAATCATACATCGGACTTACGGAAAACGACTTCAAGACAAGATATAGAAACCACACTTCATCATTTCGTCACGCAAAACACAGAAACTCCACCGAACTTAGCAAGCACATCTGGTCACTTAAAGACAACAACATCGAACATTCTATCTCATGGCGTGTAATTTCTAATAGCTCCTCATATAGCAGCTCAAGCAAAAGATGTAATCTCTGTCTTAAGGAAAAATTCTTAATCATTTGCCGCCCTGACCTGTCATCACTTAATAAACGTAACGAACTTGTATCTTCTTGCCGTCACCGTAACAAAGCGTTGCTATGTAACAACTAAACATCCGAGCATTCAAATTTTGTATATAAGCGATGGTTATGTTTATTCTTTAATAAAATCCCCTGAAGAGTGAGCAATCACGAAACAGGCTTGTAGGGATACAAGTGTAGTCTTTTTCCTGTTTTAAATATTTATATATATATATATATATATATATATATATATATATATATATATATATATATATATATATATATATATATATACACCCTTTTGCAAAAATATTGACACTTAAAAATATATATAAATATATATTTGTCCTTTGTGTTTATATCACATAAGTGATGACAGGCGGCAAATAGTTTTTAAGGTGGGTACAGTAGCATTTTACAAACTCTATTGTACCCACCTCGAGAACTGTTTGCCGCCTATCGTAACGTATGCGATATAAACACAAAGGACGAATATATATTCATATATATTTTGAGGTGTCAATATTTTTGCAAAAGGGTATATATTTATATATATATATGCGAATTCGAGTAAAATATATATATATATATATATATATATATATATATATATATATATATATATATGTAAATATATATACAAGTATATATATATATTTTTTTTTTTTTTACTCGAATTCGCGCGGCTTCGTTCCCGAGGCACGACAAATTTATTAACCTCGCGATGCTCGGACCTTCGGCCCACGCTTCGCGAGTAATTATGGTTGGCTATTGAAATAAATGGTACGGTATTGAAAGACAGGGGAAAGTCTGCGTGAACCATATGTTGATGTGGGCAATTTGGGTACGGGATGAATGGTGTGAGAAGCTATTTAGGGGGCCTATTTAGCGCTTGAACAATTGATCAAAAGAATTGGCACACCATATGTTGATGTGGGTAATTTGGGTACGGGATGAATGGTGTGAGAAGCTATTTAATTAGGGGGCCTATTTAGCGCTTGAACAATTGATCAAAAGAATTGGCACACCAGATTTAGTGCCCGGCTAAAAAAGCAGCGGTAGTCTTTTCTGTTATTATTCGACATAGTATTTTAGATCACTTGCGTATACGCACCAAAACGAGTCAAGTATGACACGTTATTACAATCGTCAGAGACTCATAAATTCATTCCCAGAGTCGTCTCTCTCTTCGGGGTTTACAAGATTTACTGGGAGATCGACGATGGAACTGCGTCAAATCTTGATTTTCGAAAGAAACTTGCTTGTTTGTTGTTTTAAATGAAATTTACATAGCACTTTCCCGATACGTCTCAAATCATAATCTGATTTTAGCACTCACGACGACAACGGCAGCAGGAACGGTATAAAAGAATAGGTTTAATGAGCAAAAACAATGCCTCTGCACGTGCGTTTTACATAGGTTTTGTGAATAACGTGAACAGTGGAATTTTAGGCCCCGTCCACACGTATCCGGATATTTTTGAATCCGCGACTTTTTTGTTGCGGATTGGCCTTCCGTCCACACGTATCCTGCGAATTCGGGCAAATAGGATTCGAATACGCTACGTGTGGACGCGAATATTTTCTAATCCGTGACAAAAAAGTTGCGGATTCAAAAATATCCGGATACGTGTGGACGGGGCCTTAGTTTTGACTCTGACGTCAATTTCGTTGGTTATCTTTTGTAACTTTCAGGAACATGCAAATTTAATGGTGGCCATGTATAAGCGAAAAGTACGGCCGGAAAAAGCCGTTTTCCCGTGACCGGATTAAAAAACAGTTTGGACAGGTTACTAAATACATTATTTCCTTGCGACAAATGCAAAAGAAATGAAATTTAAAAATTTGATCGAGCTGGCACTTTAAAGCTGTTTTTGTCTGTTAACTGAACATTTTTTTTTTACATCGAGATGTTCTATGCGCGCGCTAATCACGCTATCATGAATTGTGGAAAACGTTTTGGTTAAAACTACGTAAATTTGCGTTATTTACCTATTTTGTCGGCGATTTTAACCTTGTGAAACTTCATAAAGATGTTCTATAGGATTTATTTTGTTTTAATCAGCAATTTATGGCGTGAAAAGTCTGTGTTTTCGAAACATTTTTTTGCAAAACAAAAATATGATTACGGATAAAAAAGGAACGTCGTGTACGACAGCACATGGCTAGTAAGAATTTGACTTTTGATCAGCAGAAGGTATATTTAGTTTTGCTTCCAGTCTTCGAATAACTGTTGAAAATTAACGTGATAAAAAACTAATTGCGATTGCGACCACGGCAATTAATACTGCATTATATTGACGGCGTTGGAAGAAGAGAAGATATGTTCTTCTTATATATTTGCCACTCTTACGCCGCCAAAATGCCAACAGACTCCAAAGCGATCCTTTTCATTACTTTTAATAATTGCCTGTTAATGTTGAAACTCTTCAACCAAAGAACCTCTTAAATGCATATTTTTTTTTTTAGCGCGGACATTAATTTCCTAAAGATATATATTAAATTCTAAATTATTTTTAACAAAAAACAGCTTTAACTCGTGGGGTCTTAACTCATTGCATTATTGATTTGCGAGTGCTTTGAGTGCTTTTTATACCTGATCCAGACCTGATCGTACACTTCGGCGGCATATCAGGCAAGTTTGGTCGAGCCGTGGTTCGTATTTTGGCGAGACGCATTCGAGCCAAAATACCCATGGCGAGACCAAACGAGCCAGATATGCCGCCGAAGCGTACCAAAAAGGTACGATTAAGTATTTAGCGTACCCAAATTCAGCCCAAAATCCGGTGATATTTTTAGCAGTTATCATGGTTATATAATCTGCAAGGCGTCCTATCGTGTGGCCCGCGAGGAGAATAATACGAGTCAACAAACGGCGCAAAAAGTGATGAATGGAAAATAATTTTACTTTGAGTTTTATACAGCGAGCAAAGTGAGAAATCGTGGTAGCAAACAATTACAGTGTATGTCGAAGAAATCATTTTACAAGTCTTATCTCGAGAGAAGGAACACATAAATAGTGTAAATGTGACATGGAAGCTTTAAATACTCCCTTCAGGAGTTCAAACGTTCAGTTGGAGGAACTTTTCGAACCAGAGGTAAAGTTGACGCATGGATGATAATATGGCGCTCTTGTTGGATGATGACGGTGAATCTTGAGGTGTAATCTATAGTAGTAGGTCTTCAGATATGGATGAGTAGAAGTCGCACACATCAAAGATGATAAATGCTTGTTTTTCCTTTTCTGGAATTGCTTTGAACGATTCTATGGCGTTGTTAGTACTTTTCCACAGATTCACTTTAGTTGCTTGTATAATTTCTGTGTTTATGCGGTTGAGGATCTTTTTACTGATAATGCCAATTTCTGATTTACTTGGATTTATAAGTCTGCAGGTCGGGTTATTGATAAAATTCGGTTTGTGGTATTTTAGCGTTATGAATGAGTCTCTGGATACCGAGACTTCAATTCTGTCTTCAAGTTCAAGTTTCAGCGCAATTTAGTTGTCTTTTGGGGTTATCATGTCAGGGAGGTTGGAGTTTGTCTTCTTGTAGACCTTTGTAACGTTTTTGTTTACAAGTGTCACATAGTCCTTGGGTTCAGTCTTGTAATAGTGGCTCGTTTTGTCAGCTTTCACCAAGATGTGCTTGTCTTCCAGTATTTCTTTGACGTCTTTGCTGAGCCTTTTCTGGAGGTTGTTATAGGGTGGTTGTTGGTCTTGAATTCAACTCGTTGAATCATGTCAAGCATGCAGTCTTCGAACTCATTTAGTTCTTTGACGTGTGGTGGTGAACGTTTGGATTTAAATCAGTAGGTTTCTTTGGTCGTATCATCGGTGTTTTTGTTGAGGAAGAAGAAAGCCTTCCAACGCATACGCTAAATAAGTGATTCTGTTTTTTCGATCAGTGCTTGAAGAAACGTATTTTTACTTGCCAGCGGGATGTTCTTGGTCGAATACTCGAAGTCATTCACTTAATTGGAAATTCATTCTTGACAGCGCTCAACTGAAGTACAGGAGCTACATATAAATTATTGTTGCTTGAGCAGAATGGATATCGTAGAGCGCTCAACTATAGAGGAGCATTGACGACTATAACTTCACGAGAGTTCAGACTTCAAGAATAATCATCGTTTTATTTGCAACAGTTCTGTTTCGTATGGTCCAAAATTAAAAGGACCACACACATCAGGAAACTTGAACGAGGCGTGGTCCTTTTAATTTTGGACCATACGAAACAGAACTGTTGCAATAAAACGATGATTGAGAATATATATCTTATATTTATATATACCTTTTGTATGCATACAGCGTGCATCATCTTTTAATTTTGACGAGAATACAAAAGGTATATATATATATATATATGATATATGTTTTTTTTTAAATAGCAAGTTTTTGAAAATGGTAACGTAGGCTGCCTATCGATACCAGTTTTATGTTTGAAAGATTAACCTGTTTAAACATCGATATTAATAATCTTTAGTTCCAAAACATAGTGTTTACCTTTTATGTTTTGCACTTGTCTATTTTTGGTAGTTAATAATGTGCAAACAATACATTTATTTGTACATCGTATTTAAAACTCATACATTAATTTCTATACGTTTTACGTTATATATTAAATCCTCTTTTTATAGACAAACGATGCACGCGTAGCGTATATACAGATACAAAACGTTAAGGCGGAACTTAACCTTAACCCCACTTTTCCGTCACTTTTCACGTTTTCAAGCAATCCAAAAACTCTATGCTCATGTCATGAATCTATGTTATGGGGCGTTTTGTAAATTGTTGGGTGATTTTTGGGTACGTTTGGGAGGAAATAGTTTTTCTCAAAGGATTTGTAAAATTTAGAGAAATAAGAAATATTGAAGATTTAGTGAAGTTTTAAAATTAGAATTTGTAGTTAATAATTAATAGACGGACACCAAGTTAGACCACTAGCAACCTGGGGTGATATTGCGTGGATATCAACTGTCTGTTGGTGTCGCAAAAATCATTTTCTTTCTTCTATCCCTTCTATAAACCTCTTAAAATTTCATTCAAATTTAGGTTGAGTCCCGCCTTAACCCTATTTAGACCGGACATCTCTATTTTAGTGTTCGACTGGGACCATGTTATATATCCATCGTTGTGTTGTATGTATTAACAATTGTAGCTATCAGAATGTAATCTCATTTCTTAAATTGCAGCCCTTGCTGGTAAGGAAGGAAGAAAGGCGCTGATGAGGGAGATAGAGTTGGGAAAACTTATTGGAGAAGATGCTGCGCCAAACATTGTCAAGTTTATTGGTTGTGTTACTACCCAAAGTAAACAATTTCTATTTATTTTCTTATTTTCCCAGTTCTTCTCAAGTGACTTAAGACCCCGTCCACACGTATCCGGATATTTTTGAATCCGCAACTTTTTTGTTGCGGATTGGCCTTCCGTCCACACGTATCCGGCGAATTCGGCTCACGAATCCGCAACTTTTTGAATCCGCTCTCCAGAGTGGAAATTTTTGAATACGCTACGAGTACGGCATCGTGTGGATGGTCGAATCCGGATATTTTTTAATACTCTGACGTAACAGTATCAGATCCAGTCTTTAACCGCGCGAATATTCAACATGGCCGACCGAAATGTTATCACTTCACTTCTACATGGACTTATTTCTAGTCTAATAACGTGTTTACAGTTGAACTTTGATTTGAACTTGGCCTTTGCGTATGCTTTTTTGACAACATTTAAAGAGAAGCCTGGCTGCTAGAGCGAATCCGGATACGTGTGGACGGGAAAATACGATTCGAATACGCTACGTGTGGACGCGAATATTTTCTAATCCGCAACAAAAAAGTTGCGGATTCAAAAATATCCGGATAGGTGTGGACGGGGCCTAAGGCTTGGTTTTTATCCTTAAAGGACCCCCTGCAGAGATTTTAAAGAACCTCGTTCTTTCTTGGTATAATAATCTTACTCGGTCATGGAGTTTAAGGGAATAAATAATTGACTTGTTCGATCTTACGAAAGTCTTATCAACCATCACGTGATATTCCCTGATTGATGACGTCACAAAACAAGTTTTTTGAAATGGGGATTGTTTGCAATCGGAAACTTTGAAAACTTTTGCCATCAAAATGTCCAAACGGTCCTTTACAATGTAACTCCGCCTTTTAAGGCGGTATCCGTCATGTCTTGTCAGATATTTTGACATTTGTTATGTCACGTGACTTGTTTTCCTTAAATGGCTTTTTCCGTTGACACATGGACACGATTAAAAGGCGGCATTATTAAGCCCTTACTAGGAGTAATAGAAAAAGGAATAAACAAGATGGATATAATGTGACTATCTATATATTCCCCATTTTCGCTGAAAGATTTTAACCGTTATAAGGCAAATATAAGTCACGTGACCCAAAATTGACAAGAAAAAGTTGATCAATGGATACAAACGCGAATAACAAAATGCTCGCCAAGTTTCATAAAGATTAGATAAATGCTTTTACTTGAAATAAAAATCCACCAAATTATTGGTTGAGTCAAGCCTTAACACACTTGAGTTGCCTCAGCTTTTCATACTGACTTCATTACAAGAGTTGAAATGGAAAGATTACAAGCGTACGTTTCTTTTAAGACCCAAATTAAAGTTGAAAAGCTGCACATACAACAAAGATTCATGATCATTGGTTACTGTTGATTTTGAAAGTTAAATCTAAATCTAAATAGTTTATGGCACAGATCTATATCCCCAACGTGATACAAGGGGGATGCACCCCACCTTGGATTTTGGCGTTGCAATATTTTGAAAATATTCTACATCTAATAGATAGCCTGTCTTGTGCTGTCAAATAAGGTAAATGTTATTGGTTATGATACTGTTGGTGATCCGTGACGTCATCCGCATCTTGGATTTTACTAAAATTTAAAATGTATCAAAAATGTGAAAATTAAAAATATTTTTGCTAGAGTTGTAAAATATGATATAATTAAACATTGTACTGCATTTGGTAGCGTTTTATATACCATTAAAAAGTCCGAGAGAAACGTTAAGTGGAATTCACCCCACCCCCTCACACCCCATCCTTGTACGTCCGAAAGGGTTAAGTTTTTTCCTTTATTGTGTAGGATCCAATCTAATTTCAAGTATTTGAAAATATTTAGTACGCGCTGAATTAAATGTTCGACTTGACGTCTCTGAGTAAGCGGACCTGTAGCATCGTACTGGAAAATATACATAGCACCAATCAAAGGTCGCAGTTCTTGAAGTAAACTATCGTTCTCATTTGGTAACCATCCAATAATAAACAAAACGTAAATTCCAGGCTTTGACTAAATATACTTGGAAATGTATTTAAAATGATTTATCGGTTTTTGCAGCTCAACCAATTCTTGTCATGGAGTATATGGCTTATGGAGATTTGCTTGGATATATGAGAAAAAGCCGGGGAATTGATGACAAGTATCATGTGGGAGAGGCCGTGACTGTGGAGCTGCAGACATATGACTTGGTCTTATTTGCCAAGCAAATTGCTACCGGAATGGTGTACCTTGGATCCAGAGGGGTAGGAAAACCACTAAAAAAACAAAACATAACACAACAAAATATATATTAAGCAATTCTGCGTAATTTCACGTCATAGCTAGTCATTCGTGGTTTAATATACGGCTTAACCCTCGGACGCACACGCAAACGTATACCCCAACCGTGGTACAAGGGGAGGGGGGTTGTTGCAACCCCCCCCCCCCCCCTGGGTTTTTGCGATGTTGCAGTATTTCGGAAATATTTTACATCTAATCGATAGCCCGCGATGTGCTCTACAAGATAAGGTAAATATTATGGGTTGTAATGCTGCTGGGGGTCCGTGACGTCATCTAAAATGGCTGCCATTAAAATGGTTGTCATTAAAAATTCAAATTTATCGGGAAAATGCGGAAATCGCAAATATTGTTTGCTAGAGTTGTAAAATAACATACAATTAAACATTTTGATGCTTTTGGTAGCATTTTATATGTTTTTTCACTGAAAAAAGGTGAAAAACATGCATTTTTCTTACTTATGACGTCATATCTCGTTACCAAAGCAACCGGTTGTCGCCAAACTTTACCAAAATGTGTCTCAAGGATAAATGAACAGTTACTTAAAACGGCATGTGCTAATCTTAAATGGTCTTGAAAATATAGGAGAAAAACCTTATGGGGCGTGGCAACCCCCCCCCCCCCCCCCCCCTTTGTACGTCCGAGGGTTAAGAGCCGTACAAATGATACGGAATATACAATATTAAAGCGGGTAGATTCGTTCAAGATAATTAGTATTTTCTTATAATCTACCTCGCATTAAATAAGGAGCAACCCTACTGCAAGTAAACTTGGGGGCTCACGAAAAAACACCGACATTGAACCTGCGTTTCAGTAGTCTCAAAGAGTGCGCAAGCATGTGCGCAGGCTAAGCTCCCAACGTAGTCAACATAACTTGAGCTCTCAGTCCCCTTACCGGCTGGACTAACACTCTCGCTCGGCTGGACTATAAAATATTATGTCAACTGGCACTGAATCTCTCTTCCTAACATCATTTTCGCTTGGCTTTGACAAGTATAATCATTCATTGAAGAACGCTAGGCCATCATAACTTACGGAAAGTGACATTCAATGAAGTCTTGTTGACCCTTCATACACATATGTCAAGCTGGTTCTATAAAGTTCTGTTAAATCTTTCCGCCATACCATCTGATTGTGCACGTTGTGTCGTCGAATCAAAATGTCAATGTTCTCCCTTACTTCAACCTGTTCAACTTAGCCAACCACCGCTCGCCAATCTGTTTTTTCATTGCTCATGTAACGGAACCTCTGACTACAGTCTCTCCATAGAGTTCAGTTGCACTGATTTTGTCAAGGGGTACGCGAAATACCTCTGGGGAGTTGGGGCGCTTTACGGACAGCGAAGGCAATTCCGCACCATCCACGGACAGAACCTTACGCTTCTTGTCAATCAGAAAACTATAACTTCTCTGGACATATCCGCGAAAAAGCAATGATTAGACATCGAAGCAACTCAAAATTGTGTTTTTACACTTTTTTTTCGATCGTTAAGTTCAGATTAGGCTCATGATCAGTTACACTTTCACGACGTGGCCAAACCAACCCTCCAAGGGATCATGTAGGGGTTGCATTTTTGGTTATTTCACCGTAACTTTAAACTACCAAACTAGGCAAGTAAACGGAGGACATGCGCCAAATTATTTTGACATCAAAATAGGCAGGATATTTAATTTAGGACATCACAGTTGATGACATCATATTATACCATTAATTAAAACTTTCTAACTTTTTTCTAATGTTTTCAAAAGAGGACCGCAAGAGAAGTTAAAAATTAAACTGAAAACCTTTTGTTGATATCACAAAACTCAGATGTCATTGTAGAGCGCTTTGCCCAGAAAAGAGTGCCCCGCCCCACGCCCAAGGTTAATATATCATAATTTGAGTCATGGTTTTTGATGCCAAGAAATTCTAGTTGTGTTGCAGATTGATTGTCCTAGATGACTAGAACAATAGCAATTGAAAAAAAGTAGGATCATAAATTTTCCTACCATTGTGAACACCAACAAACTAGTTTTGTGTCGTCATGAAATGTGACGCCACAATATTTCATCCCTTAAATAGCCTATTTCCGAGTTGCTCTTAACCTCCTTTTCAAACAGAGGCCAAGTGCAAAAACATTCATATGAAAATGAGTTTTCTTTCACATGCAAATATAACTTATATCCATATGATTGGTTTTGCACTTAGCCTCGGTTTGAAAAGGAGGCTACGAGCAACTCGGAAATGGGCTATTATAAGCACTTTACTGCACCATTGGAGTTGATTTTATAGGAAATGTATGTCATAACTCGAGAAATATTTGTCATCAAGTGTTACGGTTTTCGGTTTATTAATCCCTTATTCAAGCTCTTTCAAATAATGTATTTGGTGGTATAAAGTAAGAAACTTTGTACCACCTGTTTTGTGACGTCAACAATTTTTAGGTTAGAACTCGACATTTTAACACTCGCGAATACGCGGAGCGTAATGAACAAGTTATAGCAGACGGGGACAAATATGCAGCACAGTACTGTAAATGTTGTTTTTAAATTTGTAAAGTTTCACTACCATTATGTGAATGTGTAAAATATTTTTTTTCGAAAACAGCGAATTAAAAGACATGTCTTAGCGTGACACAAATACGCATTGTTTAAAATAAGAAAGAACTGGACACTGTTGAAATATTATAATGTAACTCAACAGATTTTTTGTGACCTTGTGGTGCAATCGGCTGGCGCACTGTTTTGCGGACCTTTAACCAACGCATACATTATACAATAAAGTTACGTTTCACAAACTATAATCCAGTATCTCCTCAACTAAATCTACTAAGCAGCACATGCCTAAGTTCAAAATTTCTATCTGACTACATTTCGACGCCGGGCCCTTTTGTAATAAGGAACATCGCTCAAATATGAGGCAGATATGTAGAGCATTTCGTATTCACGAGTTGGCTTACAGGAGCCTTTGATAATTATTTACTGTTGAATTGAATTGGACAACAACCCAAGTGAATGTGCGAAGTCTGGTGGGGTAATGTGCAAAAGAATTAAAAGCAAAATTGCCCATACTGGGAATTCAGTCGAATTTGACTCTTCAAACTTTAGTTTGACGTTGATCGTCGATGATCTGGCCAATTTCTATCAATCGCTTGATAGCCCACGTGAAATACTTGTCCAGCCAGCGACTAATGTTCACAAAGACATAACAGTGCACTGTAAATCTTGCAGATGTTGCCAATAACGTTGCAAGTAAAAATAATAAAACAACAACAGGAATTTGTTTTTGTTCAACTTTTCTACAGAGGATATTCCAAAAACTGCCAAGCAAGTATTAAACATCAACATACATATGACAATGTACACAAAACGTGAGATCATAAATGGTATTTTTTTGTCCATGGTTTCATGTCTGTTGATATTGTTGAACACAAAAATGTTCAAAAGTGAGTATACTTTTAATATCCTTGTTTGCTTTGCAGATAATTCATCGCGATTTGGCAGCAAGAAACGTCCTTCTGGATAAAAATTATGTTTGCAAGGTGACTGATTTTGGGTTAGCATATCAAAACTTCAAATATGGCCACGGAAATGCCAAAAAGGTAATGGATGACATCTCAACTTTTTGTTTAAAAATATTTATTTATTAATATTTATTTTATTTATTTTATTAATGTGTTCTGTGTTACATAGTGTGTTTCATTTACTTACATTATAAACCGTCACCTGTCTTCCAGGTGAATGGAAAGGACAGTTTTAATACTTTTTGGTCCTTGATTTATGCGCACAACGCCTGGTGCAATTTCTCATATCAAGAGAAATAAAGAACGGGTAATACGGAAGGCTGAATTAATTTCACTCTTGTATCGTTTAAAAATAGTAATCAATACTAAGTTTATATCAAGAGCTTGCTGCACACATTCCCCACGGATTTTCAATAGAGTGTTTTTCTTTGAACTGTGTTAGTCTTTCATTTAATTTGTTTTCGCATGTATCAGCGTAGGCGTTGCCTTTTTCCATCACTTCAATTACGTGGAAGTAAAGCAAATTGGAGACGTCTGCGTGCTAATGTCAGGCCTTTTAATCTTTTCGTATGGCGTTCGCCCGATGTACCCGCATTGCTATCAAAGGTCATTAATCATACGCTTGGTATTCTGACTTGGGATTTTAGAATGATTATTGCATGAACATTCGTTTGATTTCCCGACACAACGTTATCAAATGTTCATAACAGCTATATTCGAGCTAGTTACTTTCCCAATGCTTCATCCAAGTTACAACAATAACATACACACATACACTTTCAATGCTGGTTGCCTTTTCAAGGTTGTGTCCAAGTTGAATGAATGATCTCATTCCACTTTCAACGTTGTTTTTTTTTTTTAATGCGGTTGGTTGCTTTCATAGGGTTGTATGCCAATTAAATGGACGGCACCTGAAATACTCTACGGAGATCCTGCAGATCTCTCCGTCAAGAGCGATGTGTACGTAAATTATAAATGAGCCAGTCATAAAGCACCTACAAAAAGGGAGATAACCAGCCAATCCATCTAGTCAGCCCCTCTGTGCATAACTAATTAAGCCAATAAGATAAAAACTTGAGTGACATTTATGATCCTCGCAGTGTGCTAAAGAGCATTTGCACGTGTCATCACGGCGGCCATATTGGTGTCCCAAAACAATGAAATGGCGGCCACATTGGTGTCCTAAACGAATCCTATGGGACTTTAACTCTATTCTTATTCAAATATTTTCTGTTGTTTTAACACTCCAATATGGCCGCCGGTCACGTGAGTGAAAACACTCTATAAACTTAAGCAGTTGAAAAAGCAACCTGAACTTCAGGCTTGAACGAGATTCAGATCAATGACCTTGCAATACTGGTACAATGTTCTATCCACTGAGCTACCAAGCCACATGGATAAAGTTAATTGTGAGTTTGTAATAACCCGATGATATTGAAATATATGAATATGAAAATCATATATATGTCAACAACCTCGGAGACTCAGGGGGGATTTATTGGCACGACGAAAGTTTTTTAAGAGCGAACGAACTCACAATTGACAATCAATCCATGTAAGGGTTAGACAATGAACGCGAGTGTTCTATGGGATATAGTGCCTCGAGCATAGATAAAAGTCCACGAGGGCGTAGCCCGAGTGGCACTTCTATCTAATGCGAGAGGCGCTATATCCCATAGGGCACGAGCGTTCATTGTCTAACCGTCTTAGAAAATGGTCATATCCGCGAAGAAAACATACGTTATGCAGATTGTATTTATGAGCGTATTTTAATTGTGTCATTCACACTTGGGAATCACGTTGTTATTTTGTTTTGGATGTCGCCGATCTGTTGGTAGAATTTTACGAATAACAATGCTTTTCTTTCTTTGGAGCTTTGTTTATTCTTTGTTGTTTTGATGGCTCATTTGCTCCCGCTATGAGCCAGTATACAGAGCTCGAGGAACTTGAGGCCGTCCTTGCCACTCAATAGTTACTTGCTTTTGAGAGCGTAGACATATCCGAGTGCTTGGGGGATGATATGAATTCGACAAAAGTGCACGTTTCCAAAAGCCTACGACAGTGAACGAAATTGAGCAAAGTGAAAGAGACAGAATTCCAAAGCACGGTGAGACCAGTCTTTCGGTTGTTTCTGTGTGCACCGGAGGACAGATGACGTAAAACAAAAGGAACAAAGAACGACAATACAAGACCAAAAATACAATACCTCACAAACAATAGAAGACAACGAGTACCGGTACACGCAGAAAGACCCAGTCTTTCGTTTAATTTTTCCTAAAAATTGCTAAGTCGAATTTGGTTTTGTTATTTTGGTGATTAATCTCTTGCTTAAGTTATGTAAAGCGAAAACTTCAAATAAAATTGTCATTGTTATAACTGTAAGTTGTTTTTGTTTAAATTAGCAGCCTGTAATTCATTAGTATGCTCTATATACTCATTAGTATGCTCTATTTTGTCATTAGTATGCTCTATATAGAGCATACTAATTAGGCTTTTTTAGACAAAAGAAAACAAAAGAATTCATTAGTATGTTCTATATAGAGCTTACTAATGAGTAGTTACTTTACCCCACAATTTCCCTGGGCTTCAAAGCCCCCGCCTCTTTACATAAACTTTACCCCACTTTACGACAGTGAACGAAATTGAGCAAAGTGAAAGAGACAGAATTCCAAAGCACGGTGAGACCAGTCTTTCGGTTGTTTCTGTGTGCACCGGAGGACAGATGACGTAAAACAAAAGGAACAAAGAACGACAATACAAGACCAAAAATACAATACCTCACAAACAATAGAAGACAATGAGTACCGGTACACGCAGAAAGACCCAGTCTTTCGTTTAATTTTTCCTAAAAATTGTTAAGTCGAATTTGGTTTTGTTATTTTGGTGATTAATCTCTTGCTTAAGTTATGTAAAGCGAAAACTTCAAATAAAATTGTCATTGTTATAACTGTAAGTTGTTTTTGTTTAAATTAGCAGCCTGTAATTCATTAGTATGCTCTATATACTCATTAGTATGCTCTATTTTGTCATTAGTATGCTCTATATAGAGCATACTAATTAGGCTTTTAGACAAAAGAAAACAAAAGAATTCATTAGTATGTTCTATATAGAGCTTACTAATGAGTAGTTACTTTACCCCACAATTTCCCTGGGCTTCAAAGCCCCCGCCTCTTTACATAATAACAGTTTATGGGATATAGAGCACACAAATACTGGGCACTGATTGGCTGAGCGAGTGTGACCATTTTCTAAGTAGTTTAGTAGATCAGTGGATAGAGCACTGGCATCGCAAGCTCATGGGTTCGAATCCCGTTCAAGCCTGAATTTTTTTCAGGTTGCTTTTTCAACTTCTTAAGTTTATAGCGCAACGCGAGGATTACAAATTTCGCTTGTTTCATCCGCAGTTCACATATATATGATTTTCATATATTCATATTCATAAGATATAGACTGTAACGTATTTCCCACATAAGGAAAATGTTAGGTAGGCTATGGTCGAGATCACGCTGGATAATAGATAAAACCAAAGAAACCTACTGTTTAACATTGCTTACACTTTAATAATGGTTACACTTTAATATTCTATCCATGGACTCAACTAAAATGTTAAAACATCGTTAGCACTACTTTTCACATTATAACAAACAGCACTACACGAAAATACTGTCATCATTTTATTGGTCCCACTTAACATTTTTTAATCAATACCACACTAAAAAGCACCAAACTAGAATATCGGTCTGCTTTACACCGTATGATTTTCTCTAATAGGAACAAAACGTAGAGCCACATCTCGCGTCATGACACACAGAATTACAAAAAAAAAATGGTCAATAGTTTCATCTAAGAATCGAAGTTGAAATCCGGGTCCTCATTCACCATTATCTTTTATACAAGACGACAGGACTAAGACCTTGCTTGTATATCCAAGGGCTAAATCACGATTTACAGGAAAATAAACATAAACAGACAATAGGAAATAATTGATAAGAATATTTCACTAGCATGGCCACTCTTCAAGCACCCATGTAATCTTAAGTCAAAACCATCTTATCAAAGATAACAAACAACAAATTATGCGATTTGTTTATAATAATGGGAATACAAATTTAGATTTGCCTTTTCGTTTACAGGTGGTCATATGGAATCGTTCTCTACGAGATATTCACCATTGGTAAGTAATATACGAAATTTACCAGGAAATCAGCCAACAAGTTAAACATCCGTAATTTTAAAATTCTTATTGGCGGGTTGCATTAATAGATTTTTACTGTGGACGTTTAAAAAAAACCGCTATAGTTAAAAAACAAAAACGCTACCCTAATAATATATTTATGACAGCGTAATGCTTTTAGTTAACAAAATTAACCATCGGACCTCAAGGGGGGGCAGAAAGGAGCGGCGGGGAAGGGTGCGGCTTACTGCCGCCCTCCCTTTAAGGCTTTTCTCCGCTTTTTTTTTCCAAGAGCATTTCTTTTAAGCATATGCCAGCTTCAGTATTTGTTCGTTTATCCTTGAGATACATTTTGTTAAGTTTGGAGACAATCAGTTGCTATAGTAACGAGATATGACGTCATTAGTAGCATGATGCCCAGCCAGTTTTGAATAAAAATGCTTTTTTACCTTTTTCGGTAAAAAAAAATCATTTTAAACGTTTTCAAAAGCAACAAAATGTTTAATTCTAGCCGCCATTTTGGATGACGTCATGGATCCCACTGGAACTCATAACTTTTACCTTATTTTGTAGAGCACATCACAGGCTATCTATAAGAGGTAAAATATGGCGATGTTGCAATATTTCGGTAATATTTTACATCTAATAGATAGCCCGCGATGTGCTCTACAAGATAAGGTAAATATTATGGGTTGTGACGCTGCTGGGGGTCCGTGACGTCATCCAAAATGGCCGCCAAGACGGCCGCCATCTTGGATTTTGCTAACAATTCAAATTTATCGGAAAAATGTGGAAATTGCAACTATTGTTTGCTAGAGTTGCAAATGAACATACAATTAAACATTTTGATGCTTTTGGTAGCATTTTATATGTTTTTTTCACTAAAAAAAGGTGAAAAACACGCATTTTCATTCAAAAATGGCTTGACCACATGTTACTTATGACGTCATATCTCGTTACCATAGCAACCGGTTGTCGCCAAGCTTTACCAAAATGTGTCTTAAGGATAAATGAATAGCTACTAAAAACGGCATGTGCTAATCATAAATGGTCTTGAAAATATCGGTGAAAAACCTCAACGGGGGTGGCAACCACCCCCCTCCCCCCCTTTGTACTTCCGAGGGTTAAACTTAATTTTAAACAATATCTAAGTTAATATATATACGCAACAGCAAAAGGTTGGGGTAAGGACAAAGATTAGGTAGCTTTAATGTTTTAACTAATAAAGAACACGATTTTAACAATTAACAGGAGGCATTCCATATCCGGAATGGACAGAAGGAAGAACAATTACGGAAATAAAAAGCGGCTACCGCATGACGAAACCCGAACACATCGATGATTCCCTGTAAGTTTTTGAAACATTTTTGGACTGAGTACCTGTTAGCAACTCTGGATAATAGCGGAGCTCTCGCAGGCCGAAGGCCCGCTCGCGGAACCCCATACGCAAAGAACCCATGCCCGTTGTTTTTCATGGTCACGGCTAGCAGAATGTTTCGCGGGCGCGCGACCGTAACATGTGCGTCCGAGCGTCCGAGCGTTGCGCAGGACTAGCTCACGGGCGCGTATGACGTCGCAAAACATGCGCGTATGACGTCACGCAACATCCGGGATCATAGCAATTTTGAAACCAAAGCGAGGCTTTGTTTTTCGCGCGGCTACACGGACAATGTCACGTCAGCTCGGTAAACACTTTGGTTAAATCTTTTGCTGTG